>JAWNPL010000129.1:2480000-2790000 GCA_035047545.1 Drosophila paranaensis | reverse complement strand
CCCCGGCGTGACATGACAATGTACACACACAGAGAGGAAGAGAGAGAGAGAGAGACAGAGAGAGAGGGAGCGACAAGTACCAGTGCCAATACGAGAAGAAGACGCTGAAGCTGACGCTCGCTCTGACGGTCTTCGTGCTGTCGACCATGGCCACTTCCACTTCAAATTCCCATGTCACATTCTTGTGCGCCGCACAAGAGGCGATCTCCATGTCGATGTCTAGCCAAAGACCGCCATGGCACCAGCCACAGTCACAGTCACAGTCACAGCCATAGACTCGGCCCCCTCCAACCTCAGCCCAGTCGCGATCGCGATCGCCATCGCTGTGCGACTCAGATACGCAAATTATGATTGGGAACGGCCTCGTCATCATCGTTCAACATCGCTCCCAAATGGTAAGCAGCATTAGCCGATCATTAAGCAACGATGCGAGCACAAATTGCGCCTAATATTGCCTAAATAGGTATATCGAATAGTCTGCGGCATACCAAGAGCAGCCGCAAATGTGTCAACAAGAGCCGAGCTGAGCCAGACAGAGAGAGAGAGAAATAATTGCGGCAGTCAATCTGGTTTTGAATGACAGCTGAGGCTAGAACTGATTGCGAATTACAAGAGATGAAAATAGGAAAACGTATATTTGATTAGAGATAAAAGCGAAAAGAATGCCAGAACTGAAATATCAAGCACAGAGTTGACAGCATTTATATATAACATATACAGATACATATATAGCATATATAGAAATATATATTCAATTTGTCTGCTCTGCCAGTTTTCCAAATAAATTTCGAAATCTTTGAAAACTCTTTTTAAGACTAGAGCTAAACTGAATATCTATGCGCTGGATATCTATACCAAGTCTCTCAACTTCTATGGCAATTTTTGCTCCAGTTAGTCAAATCTAGTTTCAATCTTTGATTTTTCCTGCCAAGCTCAAACTACCTATCTGCCTGAAGTAATTTTTCTCTTAAGGTAGACTAATTGTGTGGGCTTCATAATTAATTTGGTGTCTGTGGCTGCCAAATTGAGCGAGTTAAATTTTCTTGAAGTTGGCTGCTGATGGGCAAAGCTTCTTGGGGTTTGTTTCTAGACCTTTTTTCAAAATTAAAAAAAAATTGTTGCTGTTACAATGCAGAGCCCAATTTGAATTTATTTTTAGATAAATTAAACGGAGTTTAATTTTAATAAAAATATTATAGGACTAAAGCTGGAGTAATATAGAAAATGTAGAATATTTTCTTCAGAGAACTTGAAGCTCGCGCTAGGCTGACAGCTTGCATATATCAGTTATATCACATAACATGTTAAGTAGTCAACGTTCTGGTCTTGGTATATATAGCTTTCCACTTAACTTTGATTTTTGCACAGCGAACGAGCATTCAGCAGTTAGTTATGCCCGACTGGCTAGTTGCCATTGAAAGTTCTCGGCTAGACAGCAGCTTACTTAAGCGCTGAACAATGTCACTTTCAATAAATAATATTGTTATTGACAAATGTACATATGTCCATAAGTAGAGACAGATCAAGATACATATATATGGCGTATATATCTATGTATATAAATATATATATATATTGTTTCTCTTTGAAGCTGGTATTGTTTCGATATTATTGTTATTACGGCAATTGCTTGTTGCTTGTCGTTTGTCGTCTGTGGGCAGTTTGCATGACATATGTCATCTCGGGCAAGTCATTTAAATACTGCACAAATTGTATTTTAATTGCCACCTGTTCATAAATGCTGTTGTTATTGTTGTAATGACATTTATTTCGATTACGCCAAGCTCAGAGCCCAGTTTACTTGACGCGCTTGGCTCTGGGCTCTTGGCCACTTGCCCAGCAGAGATGAGAACGCTGGCCAAGTTTTAATTGCTTTCGACTGAGACAGATATATATATATAGATATAGATATAGATATATATATGTGTGTGTAACTGTCTGCCGATTTATTTGGTTTCATTTGAAGCTGTTGCCAAACAAGTTTTCCTCGTCGCTGTTGTTGGCTATTGAAATATTTGTGTAATTATTTCAGGCGCTGTCCATATTTAACAAATTAAATGGCAATCAATACATCAAGATTTTCTATAATCGTACTCCTAATAAATCACATTCGAGCTGAACTAATTCAATTAAGAAACCGACTTCGACTACCTTTTGCTGATGTCAACTGGTTCCACTGAAGCACCTTTACTTTCCCTAGAAATTCATTAAAATTTCATAATGAAAACAGAAATATTCAGCTCTGGCGGCTTAGCGCGGCCAGACCAGACACCAATCATCTTTATTGGCCATATATATATATATATATATACACATACACACATTCATATATTCCTTTCTTAAGCTAACGCATTTCGAAGGCCATAAAGCAGAAGCCATAAATGCGTGTTAAAGTCGACCAACAAAAATTTCAAATGTCAACCATTAAACGAACCGAATGTCCCAAAAGATGCCATAAAGACGCGGCCAGAAGTTGGCTGAGAGAGCGGGAGAGAGGAGGGAGTCCAGAAGCGACAGCTTGTCGTATTCTCTCTATTTTGTAAAACTTAATTTATTAAACACATAAAAAGTGTCAACACGGCTTGCTGCATATGATATATACACATGTATGTGTATGCATATGTATGTGTATTGGTCAGGCCAGCAGCTAACGCTCCGACGCTCGAATCTTCCCAGGGTCTCTCCCCCCTGCCTTATGAGGGCCCAGTCAAAGCCGCCAGCAGCGTGACCACCGCATCACTTCAGTTTTGATTATGAACGCCTCTGATCGCCTCCGACTGCCGCCGCACAAAGCTTAACAAAGTGATTTCAACAAAAATTTTGTGTGTGTGTGTGTGTGTGTTTTTTTTTTAGCTTTTAATATGCAAATCGCTTTAGGATCGCTGACGGACGCCGCTGTTGCATTGCCAACAGCAACGGCTACAGCAACATCCAGAGGTGGGAAGCCCAGGCAACAACAACAGCAACAACAACAACAACAGAGCGCCAACAGACGCTGGCATCCATGGCAGGACATGCACACGAACATGGACATGAACAGGGACATGACCATGGCTATGGGCATGGGTAGGAGCTGGCGGTTTTCGGGCTCTGCCTCTGACACATTTTGGGCGACAAATGCATATTCATCTTCGGCGGCTAAGACTGTGGCGCTACTTGTACCCCATGTCCCCATGTCTGAGCCGATCAGTTGTGATTCTGTTCTTTTCTCTCTCTCTCTCTCTCTCTCTCTCTGGGTTTTCTCCTTTTGGCAGCACAGCAGGAGCTGGCATTCGCCGTATTGTTCACAGCTTTGTAAGACCCTTGGCTCAGTGAACGCAATTTAGAGCCAGGGCCTGTGTAATTGAATCAAGCACCAAAGATGCTCAGCCAAGCAAATCAGCAGATAGCAAATGGAAAACGAGCGAGCGAGCACGATCGGCAGGGCGGCAAGGTGTGAACTTGCCACTATGTCCTAAATATAGCCACCAAAAGGTAGACAAGTGGAGTTGAGATGCACCGAAGATCGATGATGACAGTGGAGCTAAGCTGAAACGTTGAAGCTGGGGAGGGGAGAGGAGGCTGGCTGAAGGCTATATATTAATATTAAAATCTATATATTTGTCTCTACAAGGGACTGGAGCTTAAACATCGATATTTATCGATGGAAATCGATAGAATTTTCTGACTCAATTTGGCGTGATAAATCTATTTCTTGTCTGGGACATATCTATGGCCAAACCACTTGCAATTTTATACTTATCTTCAGTGATTCGATAAGTGCTGCTGGGAGAACTTATTTTAAATCGATGTAGTTATCGATAAGAATCGATCATATTTTCCAAACACGTTCGATAAAAGAAACAAAAAATATCTCTAGTGTGGGAAACCCAATTTATAATTGATTTGTATATTGATATATATTGATAAAAATTGATCGATATCGATGTCTTTCTAGGCTTTCCGTGCTTTAATCGAGCATTTTGATGACATAATTCTATAATCGGTAGCGATAGTATTGTCTATAACAAATTTATTTTATTTTAGAACATTTTGAACAGAAATGTTTTTATATTTTGCAAAACTTTGTAGCTTTATCGATAACAGTTTGCTCTGACATATATTAATATATAATCTGTCTCAGAACCAAAAGTCACATTTGATATTTCATTATTTTCAGTTTTTGTGTAAATCGGAAATTGTGTGAAGGCTCAAAATGCCAAATAACCTTTGTGGAGCAGCAGTTTACGCCCTCCCTTGCTGTGGCGTCATCAACCTGACGACAAATTTATGAGTTATGATACGCTCACTTGGCCACAGGTAAGCCAAAAGCCCTGAAGACAGTCAGACCCCAAAGAGAGGGAGAGAGATAGAGAGAGAGAGAGACTCGTAAATACATAGTCATATAAAAGGCATTTGGTGAAGAAGAGCCAAAAGCGAAAGATGCGATGCAATACGAGAGACACAAAACGATACGAACTGAACCGAACTAAACTGAGCTGAACCGAACCAGAGACAAGAGCCCATTCTTATATCTTATTTGTAGCCGGGAGCGAAACAAACGATTGATTGAAGGCAAGGCGGCGGCTTTGTTCATGTGCTACAACCATCGCATTTAATGAGATTTATATCAGTTTTTAATAGCTTTGTGACTCTATTGTGTTGCCCCGGTATCTGAGGCGCATATCTCAGGGCATCTCGGTCCGCTTAAGATATGCTACGAAACAATAAAAATTAGTCTGTTGTAACATTGTCAAAAACGCCTATGAGTGACCGGCAGAAAGGCAACGTGAATGCATAAAGCAACAGCCACACAACGGACACAATCTTTGCCCCCAAAGCTTCAGATCAGTAAGAGGCTGCGCCAGCCATCGATACTTACATATTGAGAAAAGTGCATAGGCCTGCCAAATCGACGTCTGCAATGAGAGATTTTAAGTTAAAAAAAAAATTAGTTGAAAGAAATACGAATGGTTTCAGAAAATACTAAAAGATAATTGAGATGTTGAGCTCAGTTTTATATTGAATATCGATTGATATCTGATGCTCATATTATAAGCAAAGCTTAATCGATGATAATGTTATCGATGAAGTAAACTATAGAGATATATGCTATGAATATAATTTATAATGGCAGATAGATGACTGCTTTACTGTTGAGGAAGGCACACTCTGTTTGAAGCCTCATCCAATGATATATTTGTATATATATACTTATCGATAACAATGCTAACGATTACCTGATTGAATATGCTAATGACAAGGTTGTGTGATTAGACAAGTGGCCACTCAGAAATGCTATCTAGCTTCCGTTTATATTTCGGATTAGCAATACCTCATAATTGATCGATATATCGATAGGCAAGCTATCGATTGTCTGCTCATATACAAACTAAGCAAATAAACAGATGCTTACTATTATTTCTGACTGTTAAAAAACTTTTAGGAACTTTTTTGAAAGTTATTCATAAACAGTAATCGATAACAATGTTATCGATATTCGGACTACGCACAAACTAGACTTTTCAATGGGAGATCAAGCGCTTGCTCATATTTCACTTGCACTTACTGTATATATGTTAATCGATAACAGTGTTATCGATAGTCAGTGTGCGCACACACTTACTCACACTCCCAGCCGCACCACTCAATGACAATCAAATGCTCTGTTTGTCATACGCATGTGAATGTGATGCTAACACATCTGTAATGCGGCATAAAGCGAATGCCACGAAATGGTGTTAATTCAAATCAAATGACAAAATATAATAAACGACCATAAAATTTAATCCGAGTCTTCTCTAATACGATACGGCAAAAATGTGCTAAGTGCCTTGTGCAAACACCAGATCCCACGACATTCGCTCGCCGGCTGACCGTAAACTATTCATGTTTATTGGAGAGCTGTCAGAGTCGGCCGTTCCAAGAGAAGCACTTGATGTAATAAATATGCGATAATTTGTGAAACATTTACGTGTTGCCTATCGATAAATAAGTATCGATTTGTCATATGAAAAAAATGAAAGAAACAAATACAGGCATGTCGAGAGTCGAGTTGACAGCGCTTGACACAAAAAATAGAAAACCAATTAAACTGGCTAATCAAATATTATTGTCATTAGCACTACGAAAAAAAAAAAACGAAAAATTTAAACGGCTTATTAGCAGTACCATTTAGGTATTATTGTCAGCTGAAGCAGCAGTGCACTGCCTGCCCGACTACAGAGCCGAGTTGATGGAACAAAGTCACTGTGAAGTGGGAAAGATAATATCCACAGGGATCGCAATTTCAGGTATGTTTTTTCCTTTGATATAATAACATTTGGGAGTTGTCTAGGACACATGATAAAAGTGTTCTCTCCTCTCTCATTGCTGGATATTTATAGGTCGTGCATACCCGCCGGTCTTGGCTTCTGCTTCTTCTTCTTCTTCTCCTTCGTTTCTCAAGTTTGTTTGGCTACAAAACTTGGACAGTTAGCAGCTTAAATTCGTTTTTAACAATGCAAATATTGTATATAGCAATTAGCAGTATTATCAGATGTGTATTATATTTTTTCTAAAAAGGCACATGTCAACGTCGAGCGTATGTGAATGCATGAATACTCATAAACGATTCAAATGATCAAATGAACGAAGCTGAAGTAGAAGTAGAAGTAGTAGAAGAAGAGGAGGCAAACATGAATTGACAGTTGATAAGTTGATGGCGAAACTGTCTCTGATTGGCAGTGGCGCACTTGACAATCCTGCACTGGCGACCATATGCGCCTCCTTTAGCATTGACGTTGTAATTGAATCAATAATAAAATCAAAAGGTGCTCTTGCCGCACCCTTCCGCAATGACAACGAGTGGAACTGCAGCATGGCAGCCAAGCGTGTCCCTGTCCGTGGCTGTGGCTGTGTCTGTATCTGTGACGGCGCCGGTGTCCGTGTCCGTGTCATCGTCGGCAGGGCACTTGAGCGAAGCTGACTCGCTCGCACCCTCATTGTATGAAGTGAAATGTGGAAAAGTGTTGTTGGGGTTGTCCTGGGTCTCTGACATCGGTCCTCGGATCTGGGGCTGATCCATACGCCTTACACCTTCAATCGAATGTCTACGAACAATGAAACTTGACTAACTGACTGATTGACTAACTGACTGATTGACTGACTGACTGGCCGACGGACGTCCCGTGTGAGTGTCTCTTTTGCGTTTTAGAATTTGTTATAATGTGTATGTATATATTTCATTTTTTGAACTGTCTCCCTGACAGCCTACGAACATTTTGAGTGACGTACAAAATGATGTCGTGTTGTCGTTGTCGTTGCCATTTGCCGTTTGCCGTTGTGTCGTGCCACGTCCACGTTCACGTCCACATCCACATCCACGTCCAAGTCGACGTCGACGTCGACGTCCACCAGGTTGACTCTTTCAGCTGTACCGCCGGCTTTTCGCATTGCTACGAGGGCCCCGTCAGTTGGGTCCGACATGGCAGTAGTGACTTTGACTTGAATGTGCGACAAGAGAGTGCGCGCGATTTTCGAGTGCGACGTCAAATCAGCTAAGTTTTTAATACCCTGTTAACAATGCGCCTGAATTTATGGGTAGCAACAGCCGAGAGCATCAGGTTGACTCTCTCCCAAGTAGGAATTCATCAGGAGGGTCTTTAGCACATGTTGAACATTAACCCTTGGGTGTGATCCATTGCGCTGACATTTTATAGCCTAGTTGGGATTTGCGAGCATCGTGACAATTGGGCATAAATCATAATGCAGCCGCATAAGGGTTAACGACGACGAACGTTTGGCGTCGTCAACTGCCTAAGGAACGTTCTGAAGTTGTTTGGCATTATAATCTTTGCTTTTCGCGCTCGCACGAGCTGACACTGCGATTGTGACTGGCGACTGAGACTGGAGACTGAGACTGCGATTGAGACTGTGACTGCAACTGAGCACTGAGAGCTGCCAACTGAGAGCTCGGACTGGGACGGAGGACTGAGGACTGGTATTCGCCGGTTCGCGTTTGCGTTTCTTTGAAAGGCACACGTCATGGCTGTGTCAGTGTTTATGCCGGCCGAGCGCCCGACCATGCATTATATACGTAGACAGGCGCTCAGTCAGCCAGTCAGCCAGCCAGCCAGTCAGGCAGTCAGGCAGTCAGCCAGTCAGTCACAAAGGAAGCACTTGAAAAGTGAACACGTTAACGGGGAAAAATAGTTCGTCGCCTCCTCCAAATGCCATTCTGAGCGGCCGCTTCGGGGCGTATGAGTGGTAGATGGCAGAAGGTGAATTGTGTCGCCCGAAAACACTTGCGAATGCCTCTCGACTCTGTCAATCCAAACCAATTCAGAAAAGGAGAAGAAGAAAAAAAGAGAGAAAAAGAACTAACAAATTATGTAAACAATTGGTTGCTGAAGCGCGGCACCAGCAATAGGTTCGAATTCGTTTGATATGCAGTTCGTGGAGGTGTCTAAGGGAAAAAAAACTGACTGAATGTTGTCAATACTCACATTTGGCTGCTCTCATTTGGAGTTGTCCCTGAGCGATTGATGTTTCAGAGGATGGTTTGGGGCTGAGAAGTGATTAGTGAGAGGTGGAACTAAAGGAGTTGTGACTCACGTGTCTAGGAGAGTCTAGCTCAAATTTCCTATGCTAGGAATGCAGAGAGTCATGGGCATGTTTAGCTCAAGGGATAAGGGAAAAGATGACAGGATAACTATTGAAGAATCCTATGTAATCAGCCTGTAGATATACTCCTTTTTGAACAGATGAACACCAATGGGATAGACGACTCATAGGATAAATGCAGAACTGTAGGATAAATGGAGTAGAGTTAGACTACTCTGCAGACCCTTCAAATAACTTCCCATTTCAAGCTAACCGAACCTAGCTTACAAACTAAATTCAAATAGAGTTCGACGGCTTTAATTTAGTCATAAGTATTTAAATGTAAGTCAAGGACCGGGTCATGAGCAGCTAGATCTAATTTGTGCACACTCTCTGCTCGAGGTGAAGTTCAGTCAAGTTAAGGTTCGCCACTCGCCCAGCGAATGCTCGATTCAATGTGAGAGAGACAGAGAGAGAGGGAGAGAGGGAGAGAGGGAGAGAGACTACTGGCTCCGGGCTCTATATATTGCTTGCTTGCTGCTTGGCGATGCGGTGGCTGCGACGTTTAGGCCGTAACTAAACCAGACAAAGTTGATCGGGCTTATGCGGATCGGCTGCGGATCAGCAGCTTATGCTGGTTCCACTGCGTAACTAAGCGGAAAGAGTCGGGCAGAGGACGAGAGGCGCTGTGGGCAGGTGGGCCTGGGCCTGGGCCTGGGCACCGTATGTGGTCGCCTCTCAACTCAATTCCATTCCTTGACCATGCCGCAGAGGCCTCTGGGGCAGCGGATAAAAACGCAGTCTTGCCTCCACAGCTGCAGCTCAGCGGTCGATTTTTGCGCACTCAAATCGAAATAGGCCATGGATCTGCCTGCGGTTGTCAGTACTCAATGGTGTTGTTGTTGTTGTAGTTGTTGCTGGTGTTGTTGCTGGTGTTGATACTGTCCGCGTCGGCGTCGCTTTTGGCCATCAGATCACACATTCCCAGGCACAGCATAGTCGCAGTCGCACTCCGTATCGATATCGCGCTGAACGATATGGACAACTGTTTGTTAGTTGTTCTTTTGCTTCTTTCCAGAGTCTCTCTCTCTCTCTCTCTCTCTCTCTCTCTCTCTCTCTCTCTCTCTCTCTCTCTCTCTCTCTCTTTCTGTGTTGATTCACAGTGATACTTTTACGAGCAAATGTTACCCAATCTGACGATTACAGACACCCATATCCATGGCAATTTGTTGCTATCTTATTTTCTCATCCTATCGACGGCGCGGCAGGACTCTTGTTTTGATATTGCCGACGCGTTGATCGCCAACACCGATAAAAGCGCAAAAACAGAATCAAGTGAGCGAGTGTCTGTGTGTGTGTAGGAGTATTTATGAAAGCCCATAGCCTGCACTCATTCATATCTTGAGTGGTTTTCTTTTGCTTGTTATGGCCAATCACTCATCGAGGCTTGCAGCTGCACTTAAAATTCTCAGCCTTTGCCAGTTGTCCTGCTAAGGATATTCTTGTGTCATGTGCAAAGGAGAATAGGTATTACTATAAGCAGAAGTCTAGCAGGAAATAGGGAATTCTTAAAAGGAAAAACTTGGCACGGTCTTTTTGGCATTGAACACCCCCCATAAAGACCTTTTTCCTTAGATCTCCTATACTTCCAGCTAGGATAAAGAATCCTTAAGTCAAACTCAATCAAATTCAATTTCTATTCATATTCATGTTCATGTTTTTTTTTTTCATCTTAAGTCAGTCTCAACTTCCAACTAAACACCAAATATTTTCCTTTCCACTTGGCACTCTCTCGACTCTATCCCACTTCAGGCCCGCTCATACACTGCTCGAAAATAGTTGACAATAAATTAGTTAGCTTAAGCTTTTTGCACTCTTTGCATGTTTGTTCGCGGCTCGGTGTTCTCACGTTTTTCGTTACGTTTTTTATTTGCACATTTTCTCCTGTCCGCTTCTTTTGCGCGTTGCTTTTCTTGAGCGCTAACCAGATGCGCTTATTGGGCAGGCAGGACATGGCAGCATCTGAGACTCCTCAACGAGCTGAGCAGTCATCAATCAGTCAGCCATCTATATAGATATGCGCGCTGCGACTGGCTGCGCGGCTCTGCCTTTGCCTCACTTTTGGGCACTGTCTTTTGTAAGCTGCCTCGGCCGTAGGACTTTTTTTCGGCTGCGTCTGAAAGGTTTTATTTATTTATTTTTATGCGGCATTACATTTATTTTCCTTTTTATTCTCATGCCTGCTGTTGCGACGGCTGCTGCTGCGGCTGCTGCCAGGTGAGATGTGAGCGATGCCGATGCCATTGCTCCTTTGGCCACCTTCTCATCCCTCACCCGTCGCCGCTGCTCCTTCCGTTGCGTTCGCTTATTGAGCTTGCGAAGAGATAAGTGGCTGCTCTTTTATTTTGTTCGCTTCTTTGCCTTCTTTGATGCTGGCTGATCTACGACGCGGACGCGAGTGCCGAGGCGGCAAATGGCGGGGCAAAGTTTTCTCGTTCGCACATTTTATGATGGCTGAGATTGCCATACTTTTTAGCTGCTCCTTGTCCCTGTCTCTCTGTCTCTGTCTCTGTCTCTGTGTGCTGTTGAGTGATTGGATTGGCTTGGTTTGCTTTGGATTGAGTCGAGCTCTTGGCCATATTGATGGCAGGTGTCTCTCGTCTAACTGTTTGGCTGCCGATTCAACTGCGACTTCGATTCGTTCTTCGTCGATTGGGTTGCCATTGTTTTTCATGTTTTCGCGTTCAGCATCAGCATCATCATCATCATCCTCATCTTCATCAGCATTATCATCGTCGTCATCATCACCGTCAACCGTCGTCGTCGTCGTCAGTTTGCGCCATTGTGGCAAACGGCGGCAACTGGTTTTCTGGACATCGTGTCGTCCCTCAATTCCGATTCCCATGCCCATACCGATACCCATCCCCCTCCCGCTCTGCCGCGAAACGCCCCCGCCAGCCGGGCAGGCAACTGTCCTCAATCGCAACTCCATTGCCTGCGTTTGTCTTTTAGCCAGAATTGCCAATCATTCGCAGCCGCAATAAAATTACATGAGTAAAATGTGTCCGCGAGCATTCGTGGTACTTGATCGTTTTCAAGAGTGCGGTAATCGGTTTCAATTTCATCTTTATAGTGTTATGAAACTTGGGGTCCGCGAAAAGAGCTTTCGGCTGGCCGAATGCCGAACGCCGCCACCGACACCGACACCGCCACCGCCTCCAACACAAGAGTCGCAAACTGCACTCAGCTCACACCGGCCGACAGCAACAGCTGCACAGGCGCCGTCGCATATCAATTCAAAGGGGATTAGATTCGACACTCTACATTTATCTCTGCGTATCATATGCATGGGAGAACTCTGTTTGCCTTTTGTATTATGATTTCGATTGTGAACATATTTAAATACATATGTAAACCAATCGATACCAATTAATGTGTTTGTGTTATCGATATCATGACTTATCGATATGCACAAATCTTAAGCTCATGCTTGATTAATTTCATTTCAAAAGTCAAAGCTTGCTGCTGCAAAGCTTTGTAGCGTGTTATCGATAACAGTATATCGATATGTAATATTAATAAAACATGTGCTATCGATAGTTGCAAATTATAATTCTATAATATATCCATATTATGTTATTTCAAGCTTTGAAGCTTCTTCTGTAAAGTTCTCAGGCTGTTATCGATCAAATTATATCGATATAGTCAGCTAATATAACTCATTATCGATATTATTCTAATATATCGTAAATTTGCTGTATAATTTGACTTTGCATTACTTTATAGCTCAGCACTATATAGTATACTATATACTTATTATATAATGCTATAGCTCATCGTATTCTTTGTTATCGATAATCATATAGCGATATTAAAAAACAGATTAATACTCATAAAGCAAGCGCTACAGTAAACTCTCTACAGTATCGCCATCACTCAGCTGGGGCTTAGCCAACGCCCAGCCAAGAGACACTGGAACTTAGCCCCCCTTTAGCTGTAAGCCCCAGTGGATTGGCATTTATGGATATTCAAGCATGGCTAATGCCATAACTGGGCTCACTGGGCTAAGCCGGCCAACGCCGCCACTGGTTGACCAGGTGCGATCAGCATTTTAGAGACGCAGCTGCCGCTCAACGTCGCCATCGTCGTCGTCGTCGTCGTCGTCGTCGTTGTCGTTGTCGACGCTCTCACACCCAGCGCTTACATCCGCTGGTCAAAGATGGACGTTGCATGCCGCCAGGCGCTGCTGCTACAGTAACAGCAACAGCAACAGCAACAGCAACAGCAACAGCTACAGCCACAGCTCCTGCTCCACCATTTATTGTGGATTGCCCGCCCTGCCCGCATTTGGCGGCACTGCCCTGAGCCTCAGTGGATCCTGTGCCGCAGTCAGAGCCAAAGCCGTAGCCGTAGCCTTAGCCTTAGCCTTAGCCTCTCTGTGCCTGTAGAAAGCAATTCACTGTAATTGCTTTGTGACTTATGGCCCGGCCCAACTTGTGCGCTCGCCGATCGTCAGTCGGCAGGTAGCCAGGGCCAGGGCCAGAGACTGCAGCCCCAGCCCCAACCTGGAGCTCACTGCAGTCAGTCTGTCGACATGGTAGTGGTAGTGGCGTCTTGACCTTGTCATGCCATTAAATAAATTCAAACAGAAACTAAACTCGCCATGTTCTACGACTCGCTCTCGCTCTCTCTCTCTCTCTCTCTCTCTCTCTCTCTCTCTCTCTGTGCGTTGTCGACGGCCCAGGCCTAGTCGTGCGACATGACAAGTGTCCGCCTAGACCCCCACCCACAGCCCGCCACCCGCTGCACCACTGCAGCTTTAGCTTAAAGCCCAATAACCCGACCCCACCCCCTTTGCGTGCTTCATCACGAGCCGCCGTCAACGGGCTGCCGTTTCTGGCATTCGCAACCGCAATCGTGATCCACTGGCCACAGGTATCGCCCCGTCGTCCCGCCCCCGCCTCACCACAGCCAGTCGACAGGGCCCCACTAGCATTAGCTATATAACGAGTTGCCATATTTTGATGGATTCGTCTCTCAAAGGTGTAAATATTAACCAAAGGGCAGTGCGAAAACGTGCAGCCAGCCACCAAACCACCGAACCACCGAACCACCAAGCCAAGCCCCATGCCCGGTTCGTCATCTTCGTTCCGCTGTCAATTGGGAAGCCTCTTGTGCGTGCTTAGCGTTATTGTTGTTGCTCTTGTAATTGGTTGTAGCTGCTGTTGCTGCTGCTGCTGCTGCTGATCTTCTGCGGCTATCCCAAGCTCATCTGCCAGCCACATGGCCCAGGCAATAGAGCGAAATTAGATGCCCATTGATGGCTGCCACTTGATGTGCGTTGAGCTCACATCGCGGCGATAAACTGAATTCCTGAAACAAAATGTCTTCAGGCTACATAATTCTTCGAGGCACTAATCGATAGTAGCCTATGAGACGGGCTCATTTAATTATGTTCTTCATTGCAAGTTTAACATGCACTTTGGCAAGCACTTGCAGCTGTTGAATTTCACTTACTAGCTGCTTTCCTGGCGTCAAATTGGATGGAGTTATGTGATCATGTTCATGTTCATTGCAAGTTTAACATGTGCTTTAACATGCACTTTAACATGAGGTTGTATGTTTTATATTTCTTTATAGTTGATTAGACAACAATAGAATTATGTTTCCTCTGAAAACGTCTATTCACGTACATTGCAAATTTAACATATACTTTGACATGCACTTCCATCTGCTAAATGTATCTTATTACTGCTTCGCGGTTATCAGATTGGATGGCACGTTGTACTCTAAGTAGGTTTTGACTCATGTTCAAATACTCTAAATAGCTTGTAACACCTACGTTAACGTGTACTTTAGCATGTACTTTAGCATGTACTTTAACATACACTTTGACATGCACTTATAAATATCCCAATTTTTTATGAGCAGCTTTGCTGATGTGGAATGTGCTCTAAACATCCTCTGACTCATGTTCATTACAAGTTTACCGTGTACTTTAACATGCAGTTGCAGTTATGAGCTATTAACAGCTCTAGCAGCATATGAACTTCTGTGTAATTTAGCCATATTTCAAATTCCTTGCTAGCAATGCCAGAGGCAGTCTGAAGTCTCTTTCCCCTCCTAAGCTTCACTGTACATTGAGCCCTGTTGCAGATTTATGTTATCTTTGGGTTCATCTCTAAAGCTTAATCTCGATACTTTCATTTGGCTTCCCCAATTGAACTCTGCATGCAAGCAACTCTCACCAGTCCGTAAAAAAAATGAAGAGAAATAATAATAATAATGATCGAAAGCATTTGGAGAGTGAAAGGATGAGGGGGCTTGAGGAGGTGGGTAGACGGATGATTGTGTAGGAATGCATTGTCATCCCGTTGTTAATGTTGTCTTCGGCTCTGCAGAGCACAGCGCCAACTGCTGCCAGTTATGACGAGTGCCCCCCACACCGAGCCGATCCAAATCGAGCCAAGTCGAGGCGAGTCGAGTCGAGCAGAAGCCCGACTGCGCCACCGAGAACATTGACTAATCAACATATCAGCACGATGGCCATGGCCGCAGAGCGAGAGCGAGAGAGAGAGAGAGAGAGAGAGAGAGAGGGAGAGGCAGGGAGCGAGCTGGCATTGCGTGTTTGCGACCAACCCATGCGGTGTGGCAATTGCAACAGATAATGGTGCAAAGTGCCGGCCAGATCATGGCAAGAAAAAAAAAAAAACGCTGCAAAAGGGGATCCCGAAATGAATCGCATCGACGCGACATGGCACGGCGGCAAGTTGGCGACTATCGATGCTGGATGCGTGCCCGCTCGGCGTGCTTGGACCGGGCTTGTCATTAGCTTACAGCTGCCAGCGTGAGCTCAATTACAGGCGCTGGAGCTGGAGCTGGACTGCCCTGGGGGCCAGGAAATCGCTGGCTATTACAAAAATGTCCCAGTTGATCAATAAATACGAGTTTAATTGTGTGACACTGGATGTCACCCGGTGCCTATTAAAGCTGGCCCCAGTCTCCGCCCGTTCGGTCGACCTTGAGACGCCGCAGCCCCTCACACCCAGCCCCCTCGCGCCTCGGATCCATTTCCAGCGACTAATTGCAGGCCGGCAAAACCAATCGAAAATCTTTTTTGGACCAAAACATAAACATAAAGTTTGCCCCGGGGCCATCATCAGCGCAGCTCGTTAAAACTTAGGCGATGCCAAGACCAGAGAGAGATAGAGACAAATAGAGAGAGAGAGAGAGAGAGAGAGAGAGAGAGATGTTGTTGGCTTTCTTTAACAACATTTGCCCTGTTTGGCATGCGTGATAATTTGAATATAAAAGCATATTACTTAGCCCCCAGCCTGGGTTACTTGGAAAGCTGATGAGCGCGCACCATGACGACTACATCAAGCCCAACAAGAGAGAGGAGAAGCAACAACAACAGCAACAAAAAACTCATTTCTCAGACATAAAAAATGCATAATTAATTTACATTTGAACTCGGCTCATGGCTCCATCCGCAGTTTCCCAGCCAGTCAGCCAGCCAGCAGCCGAGTCGCATAGAGAATTGTCAACTGTCGAGCGCTGAGGGCCAAGAAGCGGCTGAAGTTGATTTGGTTTTTGTGGAGCAATTAAACGCAGTTTACGATGTGAAAAGAAGCCATTAAGGTCGCGCATGTCACAAATTAGCCAAAAACTTACAAAACATTTAAGCTTTCAAGACGCCGCAACAAAAACAGAAAAACAAATCAACAAACAGTCTAAGGCAACACGGCAAACAAAACAAACATATACAATGCGACAAGGGCGAGGAGACAAGGAGATAAATAGAGGGGGGAGGGAGAGGGAGAGAGAGGGGCATGATCAATAGGTATGTATGGATAGGAGCATATATAGATATATAACTACGGATAAGGGTATGGATTCGGATATGGATATGGATGATGTAGATTTGTATGAAAATATAGATATGAATATGTATATGAATATTGGGATGGATATGGATATGGATATGGATATGGATATGAATGTGGATATGAATATGGGTAGAGATAGGGATATGAAAAGAGTTATGAATACATTTGGATTAGTATACGACTATGAGAGATAGATTAAAAGATATGGATATGGATATGCGGAAAGATATAGATATGGATAAAGATATAGGATTGAATATAGATGTGGACATATTTTTGTGAATATGGACATGGATATGGATATACGGATATATATGGATAAGGTTATATAATTATCCAGTTGATCGTTACTCATAGCTCTCGCAGACACTCTAATAATACCCTAGAATTTCATGGCCCCTGGCTGCAAATTGTTTCCTAATTAGTTCCGCGCTTCCGATAGCGCAGTTTGTGGCAACGTTTCGGTGCAGCCAATTGTTGCCACAAGCCCAGCCAGAGAGAGGAGGCCCATTAGCCAAGCATTTATAGGCCAGAGAGAGAGAGAGAGAGAGAGAGAGAGGGAGATAGAGAGCGATGACTGGCCGAGTGCCAAAAAAAAAAGAGAAGAAAAGCCTGCAGAACACGTTAAGGAGGACGTCAATGCCAGCACAGCTTTGATGAGCATTTCACATTTGGCAATTGAAAGTCTCGAGCTAAGCCAGAACAAAACGAGCAGAGCCGTAGGCCAGCTCGATCAGAAGATCTGCTCAGTGTAGCCATTATTGGCTAAATGTTTATTAATAATTAATTTTTGGTTTCTAATTGACCTTGTCGACTGCTGAGTGATGAACTGCGACGAAAGGCCAATATGCACAGATGGAGATATAAACGGAGACAAAGATGGAGATGGAGAGTTGGAGATGGAGATGGAGACTTTGCCAATCTCTCACGGCCTCGTGACTTTGACTGTGACTCTGAATTGATTTTGTATGAAAAAAAATGCTGTGCATGAATTATGTACGCATAGCTGCGAGTGTGTATGTGTGTGTGTGAGTGTGTGAGTGTGCGAGTGTGTGTGTGTGTGTGTGTGTGTAGTCATGCTGATGCTGTGCGTTGCCCCCTCGCTCGGAAAGGCGAGCAATTTGATGTTGCTTATTATTTCAGGCCTGACGATTAAAGACTGTGTGAGTGGCTCTAAAGCAACAGTAACTGTATACATACATATATACATACATACATATACATATATGTATATGTATGTGTCTATTTGTATCTGCTTCTGCAATTGCATTCGTCGTTGCTTGTTGCTTTGTGTACGCGGATCGACTACCTTGAACCGCGACCCCAAGCGAGCGGGGGGTGGGGCTGGCGATCGGCGATAGCGTTTTGTGTGATTGCGATTTGACGAGATGCCAGAGCATTCAGGTCCGGGAGACAGCTACAGCCTAGGGTCTGACAGCACACACACACACACACACACACACACACACAGTGTGAATGAATTAATATATTGTGATTTTCGTTCGGTTGAGACATTGAGGCATTACGCATACGACACGCTGTACGAAACGAAATCAATTGAGCTGCTGGCAACGCCACTTCCGGCCAACAGATGGCGCACGTGCAATTGTATGCCTGCTGATCCTTATTTGAGGCCAATTTGACGCACATTTCACCCTGTCTCTCTCCCTCTCTCTCTCCCTCTCTCTCTCTCTCTCTCTCTCTCTTATTCTCTTTTTTATGAGACTTTGAAATGGCGTTTTGCGCACAGAGCTTTGCGGGAAAATTCAATTTAAAACCAGCCACAACAAAAGCAACACCAACAACAACAACAACAATAACAATACAAACAACAACAACAACAACAACAGCAACTGCAATAAATTGTTTCATTCGCGCACCTGACACATAAGCTCCGAATTGTCGTCTTCATCTGCAGTCGCGACCGTTCGACAGGGATCGCAACGGATCGCATCGGCCAAGGTACAGGCAATAATAATAATAACAACAACAACAACAACAACTGCAACTGCAACTACAACAACAACATTGGCCTGTACATGGGATTGAACATCTGGTTGGCTGGTGACTTGCTGTGCCACGCACCGTGGTGCGAAGCACTTGCAATTAGAGCCCAAAAAAAAAAACAAAACCATATGCATGCGCAAGTAAATTAGTCTTGGGGGTTGCTGAGTGGAGGGGGGCGGGGAGGTTGTGGGTTGCTTGATTAAGCGCGCCTAAGCCCTAGTCCATCTCAATCTCTCGTGTCACAAATTGGCAGTTCGTGCGTTTGCCAACTTAAGAACAATAATTACAATTGGAATAATCATATTTCGAATATTTTAATATAAATTAGAAAATTTGCCTGGAAAGCGAAATTGAAGCTGATTTGGCTAAGCTTGAGCTGCGGCAGCTAAGTTGAACTTTGCAGTTAGCTCTGAGTTAGTATATAAATATATATAATATACATATATATCATATATTGTTGAGCTTTTGCGAGACTTTGCAGATTATTCTCATCATATAGAGTATATAATTATATAATATTTGACAGAAAATATTCAAAATTCCTTTTGAGCCAAACAAAATGAATGAATGAATTAGTTAAAAAGCAGGGACTTTATATAGATATATAAAGTCTCTGCTACTTAATTAATGTTATACGTATACTTAATATTGAGTGCGTATACTTAATATATTTGAAAACTGAAACATGATTTTGAAATCATAGTGAAATCTTATATACACAATATTGAAACATATGTAAATTGGTATGATTAATATTACAGATAGAAAAAAAGTTATTTTTTTCCCCTTCTATTTCGCCTTCTACTTTTCATCTTCTTTCTCTCCTTATTCGATTTTTTCTTGATCTATACTACTATACTACTTATATTTCTTCTTCTTATTTATTCCGATTCTTCTTCCAATTCAATTTCTGCTTCTTCTTTTATTTCTGCTACTTCTTCCTCTAATTACTCTTCTACTTCGTTATATAGACAAAAGAAGAAGCAGGCGATGATAGTAAACTATGCCCAGCTCTTTCTTTTTCTTCCTCCTTTCCTTTTTCCTTTTCCTTCTTTCCTTTTCCTTTCCTCCTTTCCTTTTCCCTCTTTCCTTTTCCTAATTTCCTTTTACCTCTTTCCCTTTCCTTTCTCCCTTTTCCTGCTTCTCCTATCTTCTCTCTTAAGAACAGACCTTTTACTTTTCAATTTCAAGTTTCTGCGCCCTTTCATCGCTCTCGTACCACTGTGCAGTGGCAACGGCGGCGACACTGCAATTATTGCAAAGGCAACGGATTATGAGAGCTGGCGCTGAGCAGCAGCACCAACGACAACAACGACGACTACATGTCGGCATGTGAATGTCCGTCCCCAGCAAGAGGGCGGGGGGCGGGAGCGGAACGAAGAGGAAGCTAAAGAAGGGTCTGTGCAAGCGGAGAGCGTGCAAAGCGATTATTGTCCTGGGCGAGGACGAAGCCGAGGGCAACGGATAATACAGCAGATATCGCTTACAGCCAGCCAAAAGGTAATATCATATGCTCCCTCTCTCTCTCTCTCTCTCTCTCTCTCTCTCTCAGACTGGAACAGGAATTGCTTTCCACCTCATTATAACTCAACTGCTAATTCATGACGAAATATGTTAATTAATAGGCACAGAGGCAGCCGAGCCGATGCAGTTGACCGAAGCTGCAGCAAGGAGAACTCTTGGAGTAGCCAGAGAGAGCTCTAGAGAGCTGTTTGAGAATTCCAGTGAGAATGTGTGGAAAATGTATGGGAAGATATAGTAAGATGGATTTGGGAAGGAAGAAGGAGACGGAGCAGGAGGAGAAAGAGAAAGAGAAGATGATGAAGTATATGATAAAGATAATGAAGAAGAGAGAGAAGTTAAAGCAGGAACTATAGGACGATGATGAATGGAAAGAAAACGCTGATGAATCAAGTAACAGATAAAGCAGATAAAGAAAAGAACGTGATAAAGAAAGAAGCAGTAGACATTGTGTTGAAACCCAGAGAACTATGAAGAAACTAAACTGTTATGAAATTTGATCTTTATCTACGATATCTTTGAAGAAGAAAAGAATAGGGTAAGTGCAATGCTTTATACAGATTACAATCAATATAACTGAAAATATGGGATATGAGTACTGATATATATATAGAAATATATTATTTATAATATAATAATCATACATATATCAATATATATCATATATCATATATCATCAATGATTTAATTTAGTTTTCAAGATTGGAAATCCTTGAATCGTAAAGTTAATCCTTGAGGAATATGCAATGGATATATATAGTGAATTGACTTCTAAAATATGTGAAAGATTATAAAAAAAATATGATATACGCACACATATAGAGTGAAACCTCGATACCGAGAATATTGATTCGCTATAGGTACTTATATTAGTAAAACCTTGGTATCGAGGTTAGTATATTTATTACTATATAGTAGTATAGTAGTACAGTTATATATAGAAATATATAATAATATAATAAATATATATCTATAATAAATATATATATATATATATATATATAACATAATATATATTCAATATCCAATCTTTTCTTCATATCATATCTCTGTATCTATATCTGAAAGTGCAGCGAGCTCGCTGGCCGCTCTGGCCGCTAGATGGCGGCACTATATAATAAATGATTTATCAGCAATTTGTCAATATTTATTTTTTTGCGTGGCCACAACTCTGCGGTGGCGACAAAGCAGACTCTATTGACAACGTTGTTGTTGTTGTTGTTGTTGTTGGCTGTTTGTTGTTGTTGTTGTTGGTTGTTGGTTGTTGCAGCTGCAGGTGCATTGAGGCATTGGTGGGCCCTGAAGTTGGCGTCAAGCGTCAACGCCTGAGAGACAATTATAGCTGGCAATCAAGCATAGGCAAATCAGCGACTGCCAGCAGCCGTAACGAGAGACAGAGACAGAGAGAGAGAGAGAGGGCGGGCGGGAGAGAGACAGAGAGAGAGAGAGAGAGAGAGTCTGTAAGTTTTTGTTAACACTTAAGCAGCAACTGTGTGCTATGGAGTTGCAGCATGAATATATATATATGTATACATATCTGAATACATATATATAGTCGCCCAACTAACAATGGCAAATAATAATAAGTAAAAAGTCAACTGTTCTGCGCCGTTCTATAGCTAATTATAAGCATGGTGTAAATTTACAATGCCTGTGTTTACAGCTCACGAACAGGCGATTATATATACCCATATACATATATGCATATATATACACATATATATACATATATATACATATACCTTATGCCCACAGCCCATCTCTTTCCAGCTATTTAGAGCTGTGCGATTTGACAAAAGGCGCGAGAGAGATGTTAATGTAAATATTAAGACAACTGGCAAATATCGGCAAATATTCTTGACAGCGCACAGATGTACATATATATATATATATACTATATACCATATATACTATACATGCTATATACATAAAACAGTAACAACTTTGCTTAGTCTACATTTTATTAAGTCCAAAACCTAAGTGAAGTTTCTGCATCTCTGCCAACTTCTGGTAATACTTATAATAGTATAAGTATTACAAGTTGAGAGGTTGATCTAAGTGCTCAGAAAATTTCCTAGTGTTTGCCATAAGAAATGAGGTCTATGAAGTTGAAATAGTTAAAATAGTTAAAGAGTTAACTTGATGGAAGCTCTTAAGACGTGTACAGAGATATGTAAAGAGATAGAGGGAGAGGGAGCGAGATAGAGAGGGAGTGAGAGAGAGAGAGAGAGAGAGAGAGAGACAGCGAGAAAAAGAAAGATTGGGAAAGATGTATACATATATATATTCAAGGATCTGCAGATCTGTACTCTAGCAAGCGCTTAGCTAGCAGATGGAACTCAAAGAGGAGACTTTGGTATAAAAAGCCATATATGTACATATGTACGTATATAAATATATATATATATATATATATATATATATATATATATATATATATATATATATATATATATATATAGATTATATCATTCTACCTATACTATTCTATTCTATTCAATTTTTTACATTAAGAGCGATCCTTGTAAGCTGTAACTGCCCCTCTGCATAGGTATTATAGGTAACTACATGCCAGATATCGGCGCTCTAGCACAAGTAATGCTCGAGCATTATGCTTACAGTGCCAAGGCGAAGTGGACCTACAAGCTGAACTTTGAATGTGCCCCTATAGAGTTTATAGCTCGCTTTAGCTCTCGAGAGCATTCAGTTAAGTTTGCTCTCTTTAGAACTGAACTCTAATATATTTCAATGACTAATGAAAGCCACTTAAAGAAAGTCACTTAAGATATGACACTTTCACTAATATACAACTTAAGCTATATATGAAACTTGATGCGCATCCAAGAGTAATGGCTATGCTCCAGGGGCTCAGAGCATAGAGGCTGTGTTTAAGCGCAAGCTCTTATCAGGCATACGCCATGTGGTACTTAGAATATATGTAGAAAACTCTCCATACAAATATTAAATATTTCCTAAAAATCTTTGAAAATCTCTAAAAAGCTATAAATATCTCAAAAAAATACATATGAAAATTTCTAAATATCTGTAAAAAGTCGTAGATATCTCCAAGAATCTCGAAATATCTCTAAAACGTTATGAATATATCTAAAAATATTTAAAATATCTCTGTAAAAACTCGGAATATCTGAAAAAAGTTGTAAACATCCCTAAAAATCTATAAAAATAACTTTAAAAAGTTCTCAATATCTGTAAAAATCTCTGAAAATCTCTTTAAATAGCCATGAATATCTCTAAAAATCTCTTAATATCTGTAAAAGCTTTAAATAAATCTAAAATCTCTAGAAATATCTAAATATTTGTGAAAAGTTATAAATATCTCTAAAAGTCTGTCAAAATTTCTAAATATCTGTAAAAAAAAATAATAAATATCTCTAAATATCTTTTAAAAGTTATAAATATCTCTAAATATCTCCAAAAATCTCTTTAAAGAGTTATAAATATCTCCTAAAATCTCTTAAAGTCTCTAAATATTTTTAATAAGTTATAAATATCTCAAAAAATCTCTGAATATCTGTTAAAAGTTATAAATATCTCTAAAAATCTCTAAATATGTGTGAAACGCTATAAATACCTCTAAAAATCTCTTACAAGTATATTTAAAAAATCTCTAAAAATCTCTTTAAAAATCTCTTTAAAAATCTAGACTTATGTATAATATCTACTATACCATACATATATACGCATATATAAGTCGGGATAGATAATTTCTCTCTAAAAAACTCTGTAAAATCTAGACTAGACTAGATAATGTCTACTATATACCATATATACGCATATATGTACATATATAAGTCAGTTATAGATAATTTCTTATCTTATCATCTCTGGCTAATACTCTTTAGCAGAAAAAAAGCTAAAACTTACCAGAGTTCAGAGTTTTTGTTCTTTCTGCTGCTGCTGCTCTTTGTTAATTCCTTGTTTCTTCTGCTTTCAGTTAATACTCTTAGTATAGTTGTTGTTGGTGTTGTTGGTGTTGTTGTTGGTGGAGTTGAAATTGTTGTTGTTGTAGCGGTTTGTTGCTTGTATTTTCGTTGTTGTTGTTGTTGTTTTGATCAATTTGCTTGATGTGTTTGTTAAGTTAGTTAACTCGTTTAGTTGTTGAACATCGTTAGACACTCACACACACACGCTCACACACACACACACACGCACACACATGAATGTGTGCGATTGTTGTTGTTGTTGTTGTTGCAAATGTTGAGCATTTTTTTTGTTTGTGATCAGCTGCTGCTTCTGCTGCTGCTTCTTCTTCTATTTCTTTAATACTTTGTTTGTTGGCTCTGCCTCTGCTTCTTCTTCGTTGTTTGTTGTTGTTGTTAGCACCTTTTGTTGTTGTTGTTTAATTGCTGCTAAAATTCGAATCACATCATCATAATTACAATTATAATCATAATTATGTTGTGCTGTTTGCGTTTTATGTTGTTTGTTGCTTGCTTGCTGTAAAATTCATGTTGCATATATTTTAAATATTATTAGATTTTTTTTTAGAATTTTTTCGAATTTTTTTGCTGTTCAAATCTTCAAAGTTCTTGAGCTCAGCTGCACCCACACACTAAGAGGGAGAGAGAGAGAGAGATAGAGAGAGAGAGACACACACACACGCGCGCGCACTCATGTACACTCGAACAAAATGTTGTTTGTTGCATATTTGGGTTAAAGTTAATGTTTGCATCATTTATGTGAATTTCATTTGATTTCTTTTATTATTTTTTTTTCATTGTTGCTCTTGTTGTTGTTGTTGTTGTTGTTGTTGCTGTTGTGCTTCGTCCGTCCGCGTGCAATTTGTTTGTGCGACAGGCAGAAGCAGCAGCGCCGCCGCTTTTGAAAACGGTTATAAAATCGCACGACACAAAAATTTGCTGCGACGACGACGACGGCTGCTTCTGCTTCTGCTTCTGCTGCGGCTGCTGTCGTTGTCGTTGTCGTTGTCGTTGCTGTTGTCGCCATTTTCGCTTGGCAAAAGTTTTGTGCACTTTGCACTCGCTCTCACTATGCAGCTAATGCGCTCTCGCTCACGCACACACACACACACATGTCGAGAGAGGACAACGGCAACGACACAAATAACAAACACACACACACACACACACATACAGAGAGAGTCACCCGCACCCGACGACGACGACGACGACGACGACACACACAATCAAAAACTCATTCGGCTACTTGGGTGCACACGCCTCCTCGTGCGCTGGCTGCCCTCGGCCACCAGGCAAGCATTTCTATGTGCCACACCCCTACGCCCTTAGCATGGACTCTAATAAAAAGCCAGCCAGCCGCAGCAGCAGCAGCGGCAGCGGCAGCAAGCCGAAAGCCAATAAAAACAAAAAATAAACGACGAAAAAAAACAACAACAACAACAACAGCAGCAGCGACGACGTGTCGAGACGAAGGTTTTGCGACAATATGCGACGACGTTGACGCTGGCTGCGCTGCTTGCTGCTTACTGTTGCCTGCTGCTTGCCTTCGACCAATGACACTCGACGACAATATTAAAGAACGCACACACACACACGCAGGCAGGCAGAGCGTAGCATGTATATACGAAGCATGCAAAAAGCGAAACTCGAAAAAAACGAAATGTCGTCGTCGTCGTCGTCGGTAGGAATGGGGGCGAGCAGCGCTGCAGATGCTGCTGAGGGACAGCAGCAGAAAAATTACGCAGCCACACAGAGTACCTCAAGGCAGGCGACAGCAGAGACGACGACGACGACGACTATGTAATCCAATCGAATCGAGAACAAACACACACACACACACAGACGCACGCACACAGCAGAATGAGAGGGGGAGGCAGAATAAAAAACGAACGCAATTGAAATGCCGAAACCAATCCAGAGGACGCACAAAATGACGAAGCAGAAGAGCAGCGGCAGCAGCAGCGACGACGACGACGACAAGCGACAAACGACGCGCGACACTTGTGTATGTGTGAGTGTGAGTGCGAGTGGGAGCGAGAGCATGGCAATTGGAATGCAAGCCAAAAGCAAGCAGTGTAGGAATAGAAGTAACTGTCGAGCAGCTGCTGCTGCAGGACAGCGCAGCACAGCGCAAAGCAGAGCAGAGCAGAGCGACGAGCGCCGACCCCTACAACAACAGTTAGCACTGGCTCTGCCAGCCAGTGGCGACAATTGAGGGTAGTCATTTTTTTATGCTCGTCCAGTATATAGCCAAGGACTATATATACAGTTGCCGTGTGTGTGTGTGTGTGTGTGTGTGTGAGTGGGCGGAGGGTGTACGTATGTGTGTGTGTGTATTAGGGGCAGTTTTTATGGCTTTGTCCAAGTTTCACATTTTGCGGCACTTTTTGAGAGCATTTGTATCCCTCGCATTTATCACAGTTTCCTCTTCACATCAAAAACAAAAACACAAAAAAAATAATATATTTTTTCTTTTTTTTGAATAACTGTAAATTGTGAGCACAGTAAAAAATAAATAAAATATTAAATAAATTCTAACATGAAAATGTTTATATTTTTTTAGTATTTTTTAAATATTTTTTGTTTGGCGTTTTAGCGACGGCAAAACGCGAGGCGCGCGCGCAACAGCAGCAGCAGCAGCAACAACAACAAAACAGGAACAGAAACGGAACAGAACAGAACAGAACAGAAACAGAACGGAGAACGGAGAACACAACACAACGTACGGAGGAAACGTAGACAACAAACCAACGACAACGAGGAGCAGCGTCAACGTCAACGACGGCGACAGCGACAGCGACAACGGCGACAGCGCGACGGTGGCAGTGGCAGTGGCAGTGGCCAAGCAGTCGGCAGCGCAGCGCAACGCAGCCAATGCCGGTGGGGGCGACAGTGCAGCCACAGCCACAGCCACAGCTACAGCGACGATTAAATATCGGTAAGCAGTTCAGTTTCACACAAGAGAGACGACCACGACTGCGACGACGACGGCGACGACGATTGCGATGCGATTGCGATGGCGATGCGGCAGCGGCAACTCAACTTTACTATTTGAAATCACATCCAACGCACGTCGCCGTCGCGGTTGCTGCTGCCGCTGCTGGCTGCGCAGTCGTCGTCGTCGTCGTCGCATGGGCAGTGTTTGGCGCTCGTGCTTGGACTCGGGGACCGAGGCCCACCTAGCGGCGAGCAAAGACAGCATAAGCACACACATACACACATACGCTCTCTCGCATAAGCTAAACGGCCACTGGTGGCCACACACACACACACACACACGTATACATATACTGGCGCCGCAAGTGTCCATTCGTTTCTGTGCGTATTGTATTGCTTGCTCCCTCACACTCGCTCATGCCCAGCCCATAAGCAGCAAGCACACGCACACACACACACACACACACATTGCCTGGCAGATAGAAAGAGAGCGAGAGCGAGAGCGAGCGCAGCCAGCCAGCAAGCAGTTCAAAATTGTTGTTCGCTCTTAAGAGCGCCGCGTGCGCTCTTTGTTATTGAATTTCGACTCTCTGCGCTAAGCTATGCACCCTACAAATTGAGGCAGTTGTGTGCGCTAATACAAGCAGGCAGATCTAATGAGTTTTAATACTCATTTATATTTATTAAATATATATATATTTTTTAAATATATTTAAAATAAATATATTATTTTTTTATGGTTTTTTTTTTGTTTGAATATTTTTTGTAGCGCATTTCGTGCTCATGCTGGCCGCCTTCGGCCGCCTGGTCAGCTCGTTGTGGGCGCTGGGCATGGCTCGCATCAAGTGTGCACTAATGAAATAATTAATTACGAGCACAAGCACAACAACACACATTCGGCCGTTGCTCAATCTACACACACACACACACACACACACAGAGATAGTGAGAGATGAGTCTATATATATATTCACTTCGCATGTGTATGTGTGTGTGTGTGTGCTCGCTGGACATCTTAGCTTTAAGTGTGTGTGTCTCTCTCTCTCTCTATGCCTATGTGCGTGTGTGTGTGTGTGTGTATCTATTTATGTTTGTTCCTCGCTCTCTATGTGTGTGTGTGTGTGTGGATGGGGTGTCGCCTTTTGGTGCAGCCAGCAAAGCGAACACAACAAATCAAATCAAATTTAATTAAACCACTTTAAGCGATTTCTTAGCCACAAAATGCTATATACATACATACATACATCCATACATACATACATACATACATATATATATACTATATACGTACATACTATATACATATTCAAATTGAAATTCGATTGGCCGTCGGCAAATCTGATTGATAATCGATTTAATTTAATTGCCATTTCCTTTTTTGCCTCTTTCGTCATCAAATTCTTAATATGTATGTATGTATGTATGTATGTGAATATATGGATTAAGCTAACTGGAGCTTAAGCCATCCGATTAATTACTAGAATATTTTAAGCAATTTGCTTATTGTTATGAAAACAGATTGCAAATAATAAAAAAAAAATATAAAAACTAAAAAAATGCGAAGCATCAAATTTGTCAATTACAGCTGAAAATTAATAAAATTAAATTAATTTAAAAAATTAAAATTAAAATAAATATATATATATATATATATATATATATATATATATATATATATATATATATATATATATATATATATATATATATATATATATATATATATATATATATATATATATATATATATATATATATATATATATATATATATATATATTTTTTTTTTATATATATTATTATATTAAAAAATGTAATTTAATTTAATTTAAAATAATTTAATTAAATCAAATTAATTGAATTTAATTTATTTCAAAATTTAAATGAAAACAAAATAGCTGAAAATTGTTCATTTTCAATTTTTTTTTTAAATATATTTCTTAAGCACAAAAAATATTTTTTTTAACACTTTAAATAAAATTATTTTTTATATTTTTTGTATTAAAAAAAAAGAAAAATACTGAATTGTAACTGGAAGAACGCAATCTGGCGATGTGATGCATGCCAGAGAAAAAATTGTATATTTCCCCCCAAATTATGATATATATTTAGAGTCTATATGTATATGAGTCTATATAGTGCATGAGTCTACATAGTATATACAATTTAATACAATTATAATCTAATTTATTATTTAATTTAAGACTAATTCGTTTAAAAAGCTAAAATAAAGCTTTAAGAAAAGCAAAAAGCATTCAAATTTCTTATCAAAATTAGTTTTTAGTTTTTTTTTTTGGCTTTCTCATCAGGGTAGGGCCAAAGACCTGGGCGGGTTTAAGCTCCCTGATAGGGGAAAGCCCACTTGAAAGTCGAACTATTGGGTTGTTCACTAAGTAATTTCGTTTCTTTTAGTGAAATTCAATAGTTTCAGTATTTTTTTGGTTTTCAAAATCTGATTTTGAACTTGTCGTTTTATGCCAAATTGAGCCAAGAATTTTTTATTGAATATTATATTTTTTTATTAAATATTAATTGGATTTAATTTGTTGAATTTGATTTTTACTTTGAGCAAAGTCTGACGACAAATAAATATATTTCTTTTTTACAAAGTATTTGAGTTCTATGAGATGGGAAATCTGTAAATATATACATATGTATGTATGTACATAGTATGCATGTATGTATGTATGTCTGTATGTATGTATGTATGTATGTATGCATACAAAATATAATATTATTGACATATAGTCGATCGACTCTCCTTATTTCAAGTCACGAGAGTTCCTTACAAAATTTCTTTATATATTATAAGTATAAATATATACATATATATATTTAGTGTTTATTATATTTTATTTTAAGAGTTGCTCGAATTTCGAAATAACGAGAGTCGACTGTATATATATATATAAACGTACATATGTATATATATAGTTAGTTAGTTAGTTTCGTTAGTTTTGCCTTGATCCATAATCAATGTAATACTTCGCTGTTCCCGTTCTCCGTCGTCTCTCTCTGATTGACCTTTCTTCAGTCTTCTTCTGGCAGAGACTCTATTTCTGGTCGTTTATCGATTTCAGTGCAACGGGACTACGTTCGGCGACATCTCTCTGCTCGTCTCTCTCACATTGACCACTAGCAACACTGACTCTTCCCCAACACTATTGAAACAGTGGGAGACGATTGCTTAGGACGATACCTTACTATCGTAGCCTGCCCCCAGGAAAGCTCAAAATTGTATCTGAAAAATTGAAAAGAAAATTTTGTAATAAAATCAAATCGAAAGCTATTATTGAGCAAAAAGTGTCAATATATACAAAATATATAAAAAAAATATAAATATAAGAATCGAAACTTTGATTTTTTTAGATACAATTTTTATGCATAATTTAATATAATTTTATTTTACTTTTAATTTAATTTTATTTTATTTTTGACAATTATTTTTAAAACGAATTTTGCTCTGTTTTCTAGTTGATTTTTTGGCATTTTTGTATTTTTTGGTAATTTTGTCAGAATTTTTGTATTTTTTTGGTATTTTTTGGTATCTTTTTATTGTAGGCATAATAATGTAGTAATAATATCTTTATATTTATTTATATAGCTTTTATGTGCCCAAGCTATATATGTACATATATGTGTATATATATATATATATATATATCTATGCCGGCAGGTGAATCATTTGTTTATCTCAACTACCTTTGCTCATTTTATTGTTGTTTTCTTATCAGTTAGCTTCTGCTGCAGCTGAGCACTCACGTTACCGTTAGCTGCTCAAGTCTGTGCTGTAATCGTCAACGATATACATATATTTACATATGTATACATAAACATACATACATACATATGTGTGTGTGTGTGTGTGTATGTGTGTACATAGAGCTCTCCTTTTCCCACACGCACCCAGCAACAACAACAACAACAGCAACAACAACAACAACAACAACAACAACAACAACAACAGCAACATCGACGACAACTGCGACGTCAGCCAATGGAGCCAATGCGATTGCGGTCGCCACGGCCACCCTAAGGCCCCACCCCACAGCGCCCGAGAGCGGCGCCTCCTCGCTGCCCACGCAGAGCGAGTGTGACACAGTGAAATGTGTCGCGCGTCGGCAGCCGCGCCCCTCGCCGCCCTGTGCTGTGGTGGCCCTACCCGTTCGAAAAAAGACAGCATTGGTCAAAGCCAACGGATGGCCGCGCGCATGGCTCTGAGCCAGAGCGAGAGCGAGAGCGAGAGAGCGCTAGCGCAGAGACGCGTGTGCGAGCGAGCAGCAGCTAGAGCGTGCCTCTCTCTCTCTCTCTCTCTCTCGCACACACATTGCTCACTCTCTCTCTCTCTGTGTGTGTGTGTGTGCTCTCACTCTTATGACAATGTCGGCAAAGCAGTGCAAATGCCTTGCTCGGTCAGCAGCAGCCTGCTGGCAGAGGCAGCGAGAGGGGCAGAGAGGTAGAGTGCGAGAGGGGCAAGGGGAGCAAAGGGCTAAGCATACAAATTGCGACAATTGCAACAACTTGACCCAATAGCCAAATAAATATTCAATAAAAAAAAAACACAATACGAAGTGAATAATATTATGAATAGATCATAACGGTTATTTGAAGAGTGGCACTTCAGTTGCCCTTGTTGTTGTTGTTGTTGTTGTTGTTGCTGTCGGCTTAAGCAGACGCTCAGTCTTCAAATTTGGAGTGTGGGAGCGTCGCGGTCTTTTGTTAGCCAATCTGAAGGTCGTCAAGTCCAGGCCCCAAACACACTCGACTGCTTCCTCTCTCTCTCTCTCTTTCGCTCTCTTCGTGCGCTTGCCAAGGATGGCTAAAACCGGTTTGCAGCTCGAGCTGATTGCAATTGAGGTTTTAGCGCGCAGCATTTGAATTATCTCAACACTCGCAAATAGTTGCAAATTATCAAATGCTTTGGCTAAACGATCGCGGGCGGCACCCCCGAACACCCCCCCCCCCCCCCTCGCCCACGACACACTCCCAGCCTCTGCTTTTATATACAAGACTCGTATCAGCAGGACAGCGCATGGGAGAGTGTGATATAAAGCAGTCGGAGAGATGTGTGAATATGCATATATATATATATATATATATATATATATATATATATATATATATATATATATATATATATATATATATATATATATATATATATATATATATATGTGCCTACATGTTTCATAGGAAATATAACTATGCATCCACGTACTCCCAGGTAAAACCTGAGAAACACTCTTAACTCTTTCAGTTACATTATATTACGAAGTCTATTAGATCTACATAGCTCTATGTTGCATGATATGTCTATCAGATGCCAATTCGAGTTCGAAATCCTTCAGAAATCTGTAATTACTACACATACGATCGACCGATATCGAATTCGAACTCTTATTTGAATATGAGTCTGAAATAAATCAGTTCAATTTCGAAAACTGTCATAATTATGTCAAATGAGTTCGAAATCGAGTTCGAAACAGCAGCGACATATGACTTTACATAGCGAATTCGAAAGCTTTTCGAAATCGAAATATTTTCGAATTCGAAATCAATCAGTTCGATATCTTTTGGGAGTTACTCATAGCTACATCTGTGAGTTTCAATTCGAATTCGAATTCATTCTAGTTCGAAATTAAATTCAAAGTCTTGCGTTAAATGCATACATATATCATTTTAATATCGAATTCGAAATCATTTATAGCTATGTGTGTCAATTCGAATTCGAATTTGAAGTCTTTCAAGTATTTTTCATATTTTTCGATATCGAATGTGCAATCTCTTCGAACTACGAAATATCGAATTCGAGGTACAGAGAGAATTGCATGGAATGCCAAAGCGAAAAGTGAATTCGAAAGTTGTTTCAGTTCGAAATCGAATTCGGAATTGTATTCGAAATCTATAACAAACTAAATTAGTTCATATGTATTCATGCACATCGATTCGAAATCGAATTCGAATTCGAATTCGAATTCGAATTCTTTCAGCTATCCCAACACATCATATATATCACATAAAAATCATATTATTATAATCTCCAATCTGCTTTAAGCTGCTTCTATTTATGGAGTTTCGAAACTTCCTTTGGCATTGAAAGTATTTCCGATTTGCGTGGGACAGCTGTGACTAGTGCTCAAAGACAGTTTCGATTGGGGTTTTTCGCTGTTGTTCATTTTCGAGAGCGTTAATTTGTGACAAGAAGATAAATGTGTTGACTCTGCCCACCGTCTGCTGGCGCACCTCGAGCCGTGTTCTAATGCTGTCACAGAGGGGGCGAGCTCTGCACCTCACTCCCTCACTCTGCCTCTCTCTCGCTCTCTCTCTCTCTCTCTGTCTCTAGCCATGGCAAATGATCAAAGACAAAGCCGAATACGTTGGCCGCTGCTATTGAAATCAAGCCGAGCCACCAAAGTCGGGCCACAGTCGACGGGAATTGACCGCAATTATGCGATAAAGATAAAAACAATGTGGTGTCATTTTTATGGTTCTCTCTCGATGCCAGTTGCGGGCGGTGCGACAGAGCGAGAGAGAGAGACGGCAACAAGGTGATAATCTATAATTGCCCTTGGCTGCAACAATTGTTCCTTTAATTCCGCCGCCGACGACGACGACGACGACAAAGATCCCGACTGTCGGCAGGACGTCGGCGACATTTGGGTAAAACGTGAAACGAATGCGTTGACAGCCTGCGCTCTCCCTCTCTCTCTCCCTTTCTCTCTGTCTCTGGGATCAAAATATCGTTTATAACTCATAATGACCATGACAAATATTGAATAGGACTTCTGTCTCCGCTCCTTCTTCTTCTGGCTCTTTCGCGTTTGGGGTCCTTGCGGTCAACATTTGTTGATTGTGTCGTAAAGGTCACGCCAACGGCATAGCCACATGGCGATCACGCTGTCCACTGTCGGCGGCATATGGCACTCATTCTCTCTCTCTCTCTCTCTTCTCTCCACCTCTCTTCTTCCCCTCTCTTGCTGCTAATGAAACGCAGTGGAAATTGCGCGCGGCTGATAATCGCTTAATCGCTTATCAGAAATTGCGCCCGTTGCGGCGAGAGTTGGGCTATCGGTTCCACATTAACCGCAATTAGAGTGACCATGGCACGGCAATTAATTTCACTTCAGTTAATGTTAATTGACGTGGCCCAGGCCCATGGCACAGTGGTGTCAACTGCAAGTTTTGGACATGCTATGCGGCAGTCGCTGCAGCAGATGGCATTGATAAGGTATTCGGCAGTCGAGAGTAGTTGGTTATGTTGATTGACAATCAAGTTAGAGTCAAGTCAATCAGCGGGGTAGTCAATCAATCAGCCACAGGGTGATCAGTCTGTCAATTGATCAATCAATCCACTGAATATGTTGATTATATCAGTCTGTCATCCTCTCAAACAATCTGTTAATCAGTCAGTTAGTCAGTCAGTCAATCAGCTTATCAATCAATCCATCAATCAACCAAATGGCCAGTCACTCATCAATCAGCCAATCAGTCTATTTTTGACTCAATCATTTGCATATCTGGATTGAGTCAATCAATCAGTCAATCAATCGAACTGAAAAACTTAATCAATCAGCTGGTCTATTTGTCCGTGAATCTGTTGGCCAATTAGTCAATTATTTAATAAAAAAATTTAAGCCATCAATCCGTCTATCAATCAATCAATCAATCAGTCAATCAATTGAATCGAATATGTGGTCATTCACAATCAATCAACCAGTCGATTTATCGTTAAATCTGTTGGCCAATCAATCAGTCATATAGTCTATCAATCAGTCTATCAATCAGTCAATCAATTTAATCGAGAATGTAGTTACTCAATCAGTCTACCAATCAATCAATCACTGGATTTATAGGTGGATCTATGGGTCAATCAGCTATTCATATAGTCAATCAATCAGTCAATCAACAGAATCGAATATGTGGTTACTCAATCTATATGTCAATATGTTATTCATATAGCCAATCAATTGATTGACTGAGTCAGTAAATCGAATCGAATAAATCAATCAATCAATCAGTGAAGTCAATCAGTCTGCTAACTAGCTCTCAGTCCATAACATGAGCAGTCCGTCAATCAGCCCATTCAGTCCACTCAGCTAGTCTATCAGTAAGTCGCTCAGTCAGACACTCAATCAGTCTATAGCTATTCAATCAACCAATCACAATTCATGAGATTGAACTGTAACTCTCACTTGATCATCCCACTGTCGCCTCCCATTCTCGTCGCCTTTTTCGAATGCTTTTGCACCACTGTGCGAGTGCATGGCTATCGCAGTTTTCAATCAACATACTCGTAAATTTGCCAATCGCTGACGCAATTGAAACGCTCTCAAATTACGAATGCCCTGCACTAGTCTCTAGATAAAAACAAAACAAAAAAAAAAAACAAAAAACAGAGAAAATAAAAAGAAAAAGAGAAATAAAAACATGCCCAAAACAGATCGCGGACACGCACAGTGGCTGTCAGCCAAGTCAGCCTCATTGTTCGGTTGTTTGTTCCTTTCGTATTGGTCTTAGTTTTTTCCTCTCCTTTTTTAGCGATGTCACCGTGTAGAGGACGAGGGCGAAAAAAGGATGCGCCAATGTGGCTGGCAAAACAATGAAATTGTGAAATTTTGGTTGGGTTCAGAGAATGTCATGAGCATTTTATGATTTAATCCCCTTTGTGTGAAGGCAAACATTTACCGGATCAGGCCGAAGTGTGGATCAGGACTCTCGAAACGTAAACACCCTCGAACACACGCACGCACACACATAGGACAAAAAAGGGACAGGATTTGTTATTTGTCGCCGCAAAACTCTTGACTGCGGCTCAGACACCTGACATGCGATTAGTGCCGCGGCCAAGTGGACAAGTGGCCAAGAGCCCTCGTTGGCCACTTGGCCAGGCGTAGGCGATCGTAGTTCCAAGTCAATGTGATTCACTTTTGACATCAGCCTGCCTCAGGCTGCCTCCCTGGCTTCAGATACTATCTGGCCGGGATCGGAAACGCAAATGCCTCGAGTCATCAGCTGCAACAGCAACAGCAACAGCAACAGCAACAGTCAGAGCAAAAGCAGACTTTTGGCTAGTCGACTGGCTAGGGTTGGGCCGCAGCCAGCTCGGATGGGTTGATTGAGCTGGTTGATAGCTGGTCAGTTTGCAGCTGCCTAAATGGGCAGAGCAGACTAGCCGAGTACATTGATTCAGAGGCCGAGCAATGCTCAAAACTATTTTCATAACATATGCAAATTGATCGACAAATGGGGGATTTGTTCTGGCGGAGGTGGAGGCGGAGGTGGAGGATTGAATGCATGAGTGAATGATTGAAGCACTGATTAAGCGAGTGGACTAAGGTGTGTGAGGTTGTGAATGGTTGACTGATTGATGAACCCAACTGACAGCTGGACTCCATAGCTCATTGCCCTGTGGATTGAGACTGATTGACATATTGATAGAGTGATTGACTGAACTACGAGACGAAAGACTGAATGATGTAAGGATTGAAAGTAAAACTTGCTTTTGGACTGACTGATTGATGGCTGTTTCATGGAATCACTGAATGAATGACGACTGATGATAGAGTGATTGACTGAACTGCTAAATGAGTAACTGAGAGACTGGCTAACTGGTTGACTGATGTCTGATTGAGGGATTGATTGAATGCATAACTAGCTAGCTAACAGACTGATTGACGAATTGCTGACTGTTTCATGGAATCACTGAATGAATGACGACTGATGATAGAGTGATTGACTGAACTGCTAGATGAGTAACTGAGAGACTGGCGAACTGGTTGACTGATGTCTGATTGAGGGATTGATTGAATGCAAAAGTAGATAGCTAACAGACTGATTGACAATCCGTGACTGTTTCATGGAATCACTGACTGACTGACGTCTGATTGATAGATTGGCTGATTAAATGAATTGATCAACTGAAGACTGATTGATGGATTGAATGAATGATTGCATTAGCTGATTGAATGATTGATAGACTGACTGTTGAATGATGAATGGACTGACTGATTGATGAGTGTGTCATGGAGTGGCTGACAGAATAAAGAGATGATTGAAGATTGATTGAACTTACTAAACAACTAATTGACAACTGATTGACAGACTGACTCATTGAAAATGGAATGATAAACTGACTGATTGAATGATTGATGATATTTTGATTGACTGACTGCGTGAATAAGAGGGAAACTAGCAGATTGATGAATTGTTTGACTATAAGTTGACTGATTGACTGTTTTACTGAACAACTGATTGACTGATTGACCGAGAGAACATTTCCTTTTGACTTCAATTAAGAGAAACTCTAAAGCTAATCGTGTGACTTTTGGTATCTGCTTTCCCACTGTAACTGTCGCTAGCAAAGCTCGAATTGCATATTGAAAATGATTGATTTGAGCCGCATTGCACGGCGCTGAGTGGCTGTAGTCTGAGAGCCCGAGCTCCGTGCATTCCGCAGCAGTGCGCAGTAGCCGTAGTCGCTGTAGTCGCTGTAGTCGCTGTAGTATCAGCGGCGCATTCGCGATCGTGAGAACTGCACTTAATTGATTTCCACATGCATGTGCCACAGATGAGTTTGCTTATAGTTCAAGCTCTCTACGCATGAGCGTCACAAATCTGATGTAATCTGGCCAGTTGGGGATATTGAGCTCTGGATCGGGTTCGGGTTCGGGTTCGGGTTCGGGTTCGGGTTCAGCTTTTGTGGCCAAGTTCGGTTCGATAGATAGAAGCAACCTCGGCGAGAAAGTCTTTTCATTCTCTCGAAACGTCAAGCTGAAGTGTGTGTGTTTTTACGAGTATAGCGAATCGAATCTCTGGCCATCTGCCGCGTTGGCCAGGAGACGCTAGTTCAACGGCGACCCGAGCACAAAGCTTCCTCTGCCATGCCCTTTGTTTTCACAGTCAGCTCGAACTGCGAGTGTATGTGTGTGTGTGTGTGTGTGTGTGTGTGTGTGTGTGTGTTATCTAAAAGACCAAGCTCTTGGCCTGCGGCATGTTGCTGCAATTTTTCATTATTCGTACTCTTTAAGTGATCGATCGAAATTAAATAAGAAAAGTAAGCAACGAGAAAGGAGGAAAATGCCCTGCCGATTGCCTGGCGTCCCACAATAACAAAAAAAAAAAAAAAAAAAAGAAAAAAAAAGGGAACCAGCGACTGGCCCCCAAACCGTCACAGCTCCAGCAGTCAGAACTCTGGTCAGTGCCAGAGTCTCTGGCTCTGGCCTGGCTCTGGCTGGGGCTCTGACTCTGACTCTGACTCTGGCTGGGGAATGCGATGGTTAATGTGCGTTTAGATACGAAGACATGTAATTTTCCCAGCCCCATTGCGATCGGTCGCACAGCCAGCCAGTCGGCCGTCCAATTGTCTGACTGCAGCTTCGATGCTGAGCCAGCCACTCAGTCGCTCTGGCATTGGTGGGGCTGTGCCAGCTTAGTCTTCCCCTTCTCTCTGCGCCCAGCTCTACCTATATATATATATATATATATATATATATTTCGTTTTTGGCCCCGGACAGTTGTCAATGGGGCAGATCACAACAGGAACGCCTGGGGAGCTGCCGCGGCTGCAATCGTGCACTGACGGCCTTTGATTATGATGCCAGTGCCTGGCTCTCTCTCTCTCTCTCTCTCTCTCTCTCTCTCTCTCTCTCAATATGTTCTATGCTCCATTCCCATATGCCCATATTGCTGAGGATTCGATCCTTATTACACGCGGGCTACTGCACTGGGGACATGGAGCAAGGCAGCCTACGAAGATGCACGCAAGCCGCATTCGCCTAGCATCATCATGATCATTGTGATCATCATCATCATTATTATTATTATTGGTATAGTCTTGCTGTTGCCACCTGCACTTCCACCTGTAAAATGCAACTTGAAATGTTTTTGGTAGAATTTTTAATTGGGGTTTCAGTTGTTGGAAATATTTAAATTTCATTGGAGAAGGGGGCGTGGCTGATGAGAAATTAAATGAGCTGTTGAGAAGTGGATATACTATGTATATATAAATATATATGTGGTATGTCTACATATATACTACATTCTACTAACTTCTATGTTAAGTCCCTAACATTTCACATTAACATTGCTCAGTTAACATTTTCCATTATATGGTCACACTGCTTATAGCTTTTCACTCTCTTTTATTCACTCAACTCACAATTGAGCTCTATTTTAGTTATAATCATAGTCACTGAATAACATTTGTCTCTTTAAGCCTCACTCTGATCGACAGATATCCAAAAACTCTCTTATGACAGTTTTTTTTCTCAATTTTTTCGTTTTTTTCCCCCTTTTCATATATATTTTTGTAATTTTGGTTGTATTGCGTTCGAGCCTCTGTTTAATTAACGAATGAATCAAGCGAGATCTGCACAGCATCGCCGCATGCTGGGCTCGATTCACACATTGGGCCAGCGTCGCGTTGCCTTCGCTGGGCTGCCCCGAGTTTCCCACTGCTCTTGGCCAGCTGAGCTGGGCTGAGCTGGGCTGAGCGACTCGCCTAGCCGCAACTGCAGCGCAAATTGTTTACAATTCGAAAAATTGTTGCCGCCTCTGTTATCTGCGGGCACATCTTAACGAACACGCAGCTCCAGAGTAGCCCCAACCATGGCCGAGCAGGAGGTCCCCCATACTCATGCCCATGCCCCATACCTAAACTGAAACTGAATCTCAGCTCAGCTCAGCTCAGCTGAACTGAACTGAACTGTTCGAAGCCATCTCGCTGTGTGTGCTGTTCAGTGTTGGTTAATTTGGCATCATTCATCGTGGCCAAAGCCAAATGTCATGCAATGGCTAAGACCCCGCTTCGCTAATTACAGCCTCTTGTTTGTCCATGTCTGTGTGTCTGTCTGTCTGTGTGTGTGTGTTTGTGTGTGTGTGGCAAGTGCCGCAATAGAAGCTTCTGACTCCTCACGTGACACTGCATCACGCAGCGTGCCAGATCGAATGCAATTGATCACCACAACACCACAGCCTGGGTGTCATTCTTATCGACTTTGGCCTGTTTTTTGCCCTTCGTCGCCATCTCCATCTCTTCCCTCTTCTTTTTGCCTCCTCCTTTGGCGTTGTTCATGTCAATAGTTGGTTACAGATGCGACCAGGCGAAATTCAATTAATATTTCAAGATTTTATGGAACTATATGGGAACAATAATGATAATGATAATGATAATGATAATGAATAATGCGCCAATGACAATGAGTGATATTATTGTACATATATGAGAAACATGAAAGACATGATGATAATGCTAATGATAATAATAATGGCAATGATAATGATAATGATAATGAATAATGCGCCAATGACAATGAGTGATATTATTGTACATATATGAGAAACATAAAAGATATGATGATAATGCTAATGACAATAATAATGACAATGATAATGATAGTTCCAGCATTTGTATATATGTCTCAAGATATTGATAATGATAATAGGAAAAATTTGTATATATGTCTCAAGATATTGATAATGATAATAGGAAAAACAACAATATTTACAGTGATAAGGATAGTGATAATGGCTGATATCTACAATATATCTAATAAAAATGCAAATCTCTTGATTTATAGTCTCATTTTGTCTCCTAATATCTGTGTATTCAGAGAAATAGTAAATCATGTTTTAATTGCCTTTTGTGCGTGGAGACTGAAGCGTTCTAGGCTGCCATCCATTGAAACGAAGCGAGAGGTCTGGTCTCAGCCGACTGTTGGGTTTCATTCTGGCGAGGAATTATGAAGTTGCATGGGTAAATAGTTTGCCTAGAAGGCTACAGCTGTGGCGAGGCAAACGAGTTGCGAGTTTAATCATAACTGGGAATCACTGACCCATTAAGTTGATGAGATCACCCGAACTGATCCACTTTGCATTTGGCCAAGTTGGCTCTGTTGACATTTGTTGACCAGTTTCTTGGCCACTCGAGTGGCCATACACTGGAGTGGTGTATAGCGCGCTGGAGTGCCCGCTGGAGTGTAGAGCTTGCCCCGGCTCGCATAATATGAGCGTATATGCAATCGCCGGAGGTGGAAACAACAAAGAGATCTGTAAGCGACAACAACAGCAACAGCAACAGCAACAGCAACGGCGATGTCGGCGACGGTGACGGTGACGGTGACGGTGACGGTTGTCGACGGTGGCGTTTGCGTGTCAAGCGACATCATTTGCATAACAATGCTGGGGACGATTCAAATTTTTGGTCTCCCAGAGCAATTTTCAGACACACACACAGAGCGAGAGGGAGAGGGAGAGGGAGAGAGACGCCCTCTGGCACCTGCTCATACACGTTTAGATATCAACGAGTACATTAATGATTTTCAGTTGAAGTCGGCGGCGTCACAAATCGCTGGCAAATACCTGCACTCACGCGTATGCATATGACATTATCCAAGACACTCCCCCTTCCCCTGCCTCGTGACGATCTTCAGCTGCGTTGGATTGCGTCGCCAATGCGGAACGGAACGGAACGGAACGGAGCGAAGCGGGCGTGTTGGAATAGCGCGATCCACGGCGAGGAGCCGGAGCGGTCTGAGGGGGAGCTGGCTGGCCAGCCCACAGCTGTTGAATAATTTATGCGGCACTGTTGTCAGCGGCACCTCCTCCGACTTGGGCTAGAGCTACGGCAATGTCGCGCTGTTGCGTCGACTTTTCACGTAACCCCGCGGCAGCTTGGAGGGGAGAATTATTTGCGTTCGCCTCCTTGCGTTTCTAATTAAGCGAGAGAAATATTCAAAACCTTTGCCATTGTTTCAGCGATTTTCAAGTTCAATTTACATAACATTCCTATAGCCCCGTCGCATCGCCCCATTTTCTATTCAGCTCACAGCAACTGACTGCTGCTGCCTGCTATGTAGATATTTCTCTCTTCATGTTGTCGCTGCTGCTATTAAAGTCACAGCCTTGAATTGTTAATCTGCTCGGCGCTGCGCAAGGTTCAAGGCCAGCGACGCGTCGCCCCCCGGTCAAAGGTCACAGAATGCAATCGGCGCACAGATCTGCCCAGCTAGCTGCGAACTTAACTTTGTAATCTGCAGCAAAGGAAATTACGCATCGATTTCATAATTGAACTGCAGAATGATAATAAGAGAAGCAGCAGCAGCAGCAGCAGCGGCAGCTCGTAATCAATGCATTAATCCTGCATCCGATTGTCGAGGTGAGGCGAGGCAGCTGCCATTGGCTTGGACCCTTTTCTTTTTTTTTGCCTATTTTCAACTGCTGTACGCCATTTTCTGACAGCAAATATGATATTACATAACGCTAGACTAGATTTCTATGCATCATTGTCTAATGGGATTTGCTGCGAGGGCAGCAATTGCATTGGGCAAGCTGATGGGATGGGAAGACCTCGCTCTATGCCGACATAGATATATACATAATAATATATAACATATCAGAATTTTCTGGACCAAATCGACAGAAGATATCTCTGTGAATATCCAATGCCTAGCTAAGGCTATAGTCCCGTATTAAGCTTCATTTGTATGCAGATCTGTTCTATGAGCTCTTCAGCAAGGAGTTTCCTATGCCATAGGACATTGGGATGGATCAATAATCAGTAGATAAGAGATATATCGAAATTTTAAAGAGAAAATAGATATAGGAAATATTAATAGTTAGTAATATCTTAAGGCTAACTTAGTCTATAGTCTAAGTTTGGAGATCTTAGAGACTGCTGCTTGCGGACCTTTGCTATGATCTCTCTCAACTAAGGAGTTTCCTAGGTTAGCATAGGGTAGGTCAATAATCAGTAGATAAGAGATACATCGAAATGCTAAAGACAAAATAGACATTCGAAATCTTTAGTAATATCTGAAGCCAAACTTAGTCTATAGAGTCTTAGAGACTTCTGCTTGCAGATCTGTTCTATGATCTCTCTCACCAAAGAGGCAATAGGATAGCTCTGAGATCACTCCATTTCACAATAGATCCGCAATCATTAATTCATTATAAATGCTGCTGTAGTTGAGGTGCGAGAGAGAGACGTCAGGGCGTGCATGAGTCGCATTTGGGGGCATTGAGTGGCCTTAAGTACTTGGCAATGGTCTGGCCGTTTGTTCGGCTGTATTCGCATATCCTGGGCTGGTTCAATCAAGGAAGCAACTGTCTCGATTCCCAAATGATGGGCTAAGTAGCGGGCCCGTTGATGTGAATAGAGAGGCCAGGCGGCTGGTATCATAAATGATAATAATTTCTGTAAATAAATATTGTGTAATCATCGCAAGACGCACACGCTTCGACCCCTATGCTGCGGCTGCTGTTGTTGCTGCATTATTATGCTGTCATTTTTATCCGAATAGGAATCCCAATTCTCGCGATCCGCTGACGAGCATGATATTGAAGACATGGCCAGGGCCATCTGCTGGGCTCAGACAGCATGGAGGACGCGCTGTCGTCCTTTTCCAAAACGCTGCTCATTGTGCCTACGCACATTTGGCCATTGTCTGCCTTGGCATTGGCCTCCATTGTTTAGACACTTACGCAACATATTGTATGTGGTCCTGGCTGAAGGGCTGAGATCTCACTCACCCTCTCGCACTCACTCACTCTCTCTCTCTCTCTCTCTCTCTCTCTCTCTCTCTCTCTGCTAAGGGTAGTCTCTAAATCTAGTTCACAACATATCCTTCATATGCTTGCTCTATATATACATACATATTTCGCTTCTCATAATCCAGGCGGCCGCGTTCCCACAATGAAATACTTGTAAGGTAATTGCCAGGCAAAGCGTATCTTTTCAAGTTCAGCACTTACCTAAGTAAATACCCGAGTATATAACGGACTCTCTGTGAGTGTGCGAGTCGGAGTGTGTGGGGGTGTGTGAAAAAGTTGCCATTGCTCTATATTGATAATGGATTCGTTGGCTGGCCCAAAGTGTAGTAAATGTTTTAGATGCCTGGCAAATTGTTGACGTTAAATGGGAAAATGCTTAGTTTATGAACTAATAATACCTATTAATAACATGTAAAAAGAGTATATTGGCTTTAAGCAAGTCTTGCTTTTTTAAGTTTATATGTCTGTCACTTCGACTGTCTATCTGTCCGACTATCTGCCCGGCTATGCATGCATCTATCCGTCCCACTATCCATCCGACTATCCATGCATCGATCGAGGCGACTCTCCATCCGGCTATCCATTCGATCAATGAGACTAACGGTTCGACTGTCCATTCGAAAATCCGTGCCGCTACTATCCGACTATCCGTCCAACTATCCACTCGACCATCCATTCAAGTAACCATCCGACTTTCCGTGCAGCTTTCCGCTCTGTTCATAGGAAGCTAGAAGCCTGGAACTTTGGAATATATACTTATTGGATATCAGATTGAGGCCAACTTATGAAACTTTGATATTTGATATATGCTTACCCTAAGGTCAGTTTTGCAGCTCCAAAAAGCTTTTGATAAAAACGAAATTTGAATAAGCTCAAATATATTTATGTATTTTTATACCCTGAACCCATTGAAAATGGGAAATCAGGGTATAATGTTTTTTTTTAAATGTATGCAACAGGCAGAAGGAGGCGTGACAGACCCCATAAAGTATATATATTCTTGATCAGGGAGACAAGCCGAGTCGATTTAGCCCTGTCCGTCTGTCCGTCTGTCCGTATGTTTGAACGCGTCGATCTCAGAAGATATAAGAGCTAGAGACTTCAAATTTTTTTTTGGAAGTTCGTGTATAGTACGATTCGATCGAGTTTGTTTCAAATAATCGATAACTATCATCGTTTTAATGTTATCGATTAAAAACCGATATCTTCATTGAGTTATAAAATTGTATTTAATTCATCTTTATAGCTAAAGCCTTCAAATTTTGCATTTAGTGTTATTTGGGCCTTACGCAATTTCGTTTTTTATCCTAAGCTTCATCTCTATTACAGCCCTTAGTCCATTCTCGTTTTTTGCTCACTTTATTTCTAGTATGTCTCCATATTCTTAGCTTAATTTCTCCTACATTTCGTACACACATCTATATTCGAGCTGAAATATTTCAATTTATAAACTGTTGAAAGATGCGCTTACGAAGTTTAATGCAGCGGCCCCTATGAAACAGCTATTAAGCAGAGAGGGAGGGGCAGAGAGAGAGAGAGAGAGAGAGAGAGCGAGAGAGAGAGAGGGAGAGAGAGATGGGGTGGGAGATAACGATGTCATAGTCAATTTTCTTGTGGATAGCGACACGGCATGCGAGTGATAGCGTTACTTGGAACTACATTTACACATCTTTGGGGTACGTATTCGTCTTCGTATCTCTAATTAAGTCCAAATTTATGCGCGTGTTCAGTGAGGGCGATGAAACAAACGGCAAACGGCGAACGGCAAACTGCAGAGCCAAAGACGACGTTACCTTTATTTTGTTTTTCCACTTTCGAGCATTAATTGCGAGTGGACTGAGTAATAAGTGCGACTACGAAATCGTAGCTAGCCAAGTGGCAGGCCCTAGAGATGAGCGCGTGTCGATTATAATTAAAAATGAAATGGATTCACTCGAGCCATGCTCGATGTGGAAAATGGGAGCTTAAATGCTTCATATATGTGAGAAGTATTACCGGAAGGAGAAAAGCAGATAAGGATTAAGTGTGTGAGAGAAAGGGAGAGACAGAGAGAGAGAATGAAAGATAGACATAAAGTGAGATAGAGATGGAGCGATATAGATAGATATGGGAGAGAAAGATAGATAGATGATATATGGATAGAAGAAAAGAGATACAGACGGACAGAGAGAGAGAGAGAGAGAGAGAGAGAGAGAGAGAGAGAGAGAGAGAGAGGGAGAGAGAAACAGACAGAAATATAGATGTATAGAGAGGAAAAGAAACACAGATGGAGAGAGATACATTGAGCGAAAGACAGACAGAGAAAGGCTGATTTATATCTTGCCAGAACGAGAGAGAAAGAAAGATATATAGATAGAGAGAGAGAGAGAGAGAGAGAGAGAGAGAGTATGTATTTATAGAGACAGAAAGACATACATATATAAAGCGACAGATCGAGCGAAAGACCAATAGAGAGAGGGAGAGGTAGATCGATAGGCAGCTAGACAGAGAGGGAGAGATATACCACTATCGAGCTATGCTTCTCTGCAGCCTGCTTCTCGTGTCACGCTGCCATCCCTGCTCCGCTGAGCCTCCCACAGATGAGTGACGCACGACGACAGCGACAACGAATCTTCGTGGTCAGCCGTTGGCCATTGGTTGGCTGGCTGGCTGGCTCGGCTGGGCTATATGGGCATCGTGTAACGTGGTATGCATGGCATCGAGTATATTTCGTACTTGTGAATGAGAGTGGCGTACACACACACACACACTCACACACATACAGTTTACATGTACTTGGTTACATGCAGAGGCGCAATATCTTGGCATAATAAATCCATTTAATATATTGTATTTAAACCGTTCGTTATGATCTCCGCGCTCGCTTCTGCAACGCCCTGATTGCTTCGCTATTAATGCAACGGCCAGCGACCAGCGACCAGCGACCATGTTGCAGCTCTTTGAAATGTGTAAGGCAGAGCCACTCCATATGACTCGGCGAGTGGCCATAGTCTTAGCCCGTACTCGTAGTCGTACTTAGTCACGCTCAGGCGCTCAGCGCTGCGCTGTGATTAGAGGACGAATGCTTTTGGGGCCCCGTCTTCAAGTACGTCTCCACCTGCGGCTTACTGTCGTGTACCGTGCCCGTGCCCGTGCCCGTGCCCGTGCCCGTACCGTAACAGCTGCCCGCCTATCTTCAAAAAACAGATATACATATGCATAATGCTTAGAAATGAGTGTGGCACGTTCGCTCGAGCTACTTGCGATGGATTGTTGCCAGTTGCCAGTTGTTATTGCCGTTGCCAGTTGCCAGTTGCTATTGCTATTGCTATTGCTATTGCTATTGCTATGGCTATTGCTATTGGTGTTGCATTTGGCTGGCTGTCGTTTCACTTGGCACCGATCGCTGAAAGCTAAAATAATGATCGCAGTGGCGATGTCCATATCCATGTCGATGTCGCTGTCCATGTCGCTGCCGATGTTTGCTTGATGAAGCACCCATAGCCATCGACAGATAGATAGATACCACCACACATACAACATACACATACATACATATGTATATACCCCCGAAACCCATTCACAATTTACGACCATGCGGCCGGGTTTCATGTGCAGTAGCCTAGCCGCTAACACACACAGACATCGGCTGCCAGCCCAATCTATTGGAATCGCTGTTGGCCATCGCATAAACGATTGCAAACGATCTTTTTTTCTTTCGGCCTTTTTTGTATTTTTTTTTTTTTTTTTTGTTATTTTCGTTTTCTGGGCCATCAACGGAGGCGAAGCAACGACAAAACACTCTCTTTCTGCGAACATGAACTGGGCAAGAATTTGCTGAATGAAAGCTTATTAATGGGGGGATTGCCTTTTAATGGAATTGCCAGGAATAGACAGAAGGAGGCGTGCCAGATCCACGAAGTATATATATTCATGATCTGAAATGACAGCCAAGTCGATCCTGGATCTAGATTGCCTTCTGTATCCGTCTGTTCGTCTGCCTGTCCGTCCGTCCGTCCGTTCGTCTGCCCGTAACGTATCAGCTCTAATAACAGATTAAGTTGGTTTCAATGAATCGATAACTATTCCTGTTATCGAATTTCAGCTGTTTTTAAGTCCTTTTCTCTTCTGTCTCTAAACTTATAGTTTCCATATATCAGTTGAACTTTTCGTTCCCTTGCTTAATCTTCAGCATTTCTCTCCACTTCATAATACCAACTGCTAAACATTTTACTAGATCTGCATCGTCGTACATTCACTGAGCCAAAAATTGCAAGTGCAAAATACCAGAGCTTTATGCGCGTTTGTCTCTGCGTCGGAGAGTGTGTGTTTTGTGGTTAAGGAGGGCCATTATCATTAGCACGACCCACGACCATGACAATGAGTTTAGCTTTAGCTTAAACTGCACGTTGCAATCGGCGGGGCCCCCGAGTATTGGGACCCAGACCCAGAGCCATCCCCAGACCCCGCCGCAGCTGATGCGGCAATGCGGATTCTGTTGCCGGGTCGGGCCGCAGCCCGCAGGCAGGCAGTGCTGCTCGTAACGAGAGAGGGCAGTTCCTGATGCAGTTTATGCAGATACGTTTCAATTAGCTCAATCCGAACGTGAAAGTGTGAATATGTGTTATTTATAAACGGACTGCAGCGCTGCTCTCTACGCGCCGAGGTACGTGTGCAGTGCTAGCAGCTACTTAGCACTGAGTATATGCTGGTGGTAGTAGTGGGCTCAGTTCAGCCCAGCCCGGCCCAGCCCATGCCATAACCATCCCATCGCCATCCCAGCCCATTGCATTGCATTGCATCGCTGTATGCTGACTTTACCATTTCGAGAAGTCTCCTGTCTCCTGTCTACAGTCGCTTACTCTCTAGTCGCCGGTTCGCGTCATCTCAAACAACCCGAAACAAGTATGATTGCTAGAGGCGGCAGTGATCGACGGACAGATGCCCTGTATTGTGGATGGGCAAATAGATAGACTGTAAGTGAGAAGCAGGATCGATAATTATCGATTTATCGATATATTCATCAGCTCGTGTTTCCTGACATTGTGGAATAGGAGATGCCCTGTATTGAAAAGGTTATGTGTGGTGGATATAGAAAAAGGAAATGTAATATCGATATTTATCGATTAGTCGATCTAATGAGGATGATCTGCATTCAAAGTGATTTATATTTTGGAGTGATATATGGGATAGAAGTAAATTACAAGAAAATGGTTATCGATTTATCGATATTTCGACTAAGCAACCAAGCTGATCTGCAAATAGATGGATTAACTATCAGACATGGATAGCATATGCTTCTTCAGTCCCTTATACATGCTTCCAGCTACCTCTTTAGCGTTTGCCTGCACCCTACAGGGTATAACAAGCAGACAACCAGATGCTGTGGGCCTGTTGCTGCCTCTGTTGCCCGATGCGAAAAGCCTCAGCTGAACTGAAGACGAGGCCGGGTTTTGGGAACTTGAGAATAACAAAAACATAAACAACAACAGCAGCAAAAGCAATAACAAGAAAGGAGAAGGTAGTACGAGTAAGTAATAAGTAAGAAAAACTGCCTGGCGTTGAGTTAAGAGTTGGCAGTGTGAAATGTGTAATATGCAATGCAAATAGTCATAATTGCAGGCGGGCAGGCAGCGGCAATTGTTGCTGCTGTTGCTGCTGCTGCTGCTGTTGTGATCATTAAGCGCAGTTGTTCACTTAACGCTTGAAGGGATAAACAAATGCACGCGCGAGAAATTCTCAAAATCAATTTACCATATGAGTACAAGTGATTTTTTGCAGTTTTTTTTTTTCGGTTTCTGTTTTTGTTTTTGTTTTCGCTGCTGTTCGCTGATGATTCGCGAATGCATGTGAATGTCATTGAATGGGGAAGCGCAAGTGGACAAATGTGATTTTAGCAAAATTCATAAGAAAAACCCATAAAAACTGGCTCAAAATGCCACGCACCATTGTCCTAGCCAAAGACAAAGCAAAGGAGCGAACAAGAGTCTTGTGGAGTTCATTAGACACACACGCACGACTCAATGGAAGCCGTGAATAGTGTTTGTGAATCTGTGCGTATGAATGAACTGCATTCGAATAGTATATTGATTGAGCACTGTTTGAAGGGAGTAAGGAATACCCTGTAAAAGGGAGGCGAGCGAGTCGAGTGAGAGTCATGTGAGCCACAGAGGTGTTTAGATGGGAGTTTTTCTTGAATGATGGACTTAGTCTATGTGAAGAGTTCAATATTGTTGGAATATCTGCCAATCAGGAATAAAGGAAGACACATTCCGAGGGAAGAGATACCCTGAAGGTGGAGATACTCTGAAAGAAGAGACATTCCGATGGAAGCGATATTGTGAGAGAAGAGATAATCACAGGTAGGAGATACTCCTATGGAAGATATACTTCAATGGAAAAGATACTCCTACGGAAGAGATACTCCTAAGGCAGATAGACTCTGAGGGCAAACATTATAAAAATGAAGAGATACTACGAAGGAAGGAAGAGATACCCCAAACTTAGAGATACTCCTAAGGAGAGAATCAGATGGAGGAGATACTCCTATGGAAGAAATACTCCTTTGGAAGATATACTTCTATGGAAGATAAACTCCTATGGAAGAGATACTCCTATGGAAGATAAACTCCTATGGAAGAGATACTCCTAAGGAACACACGAAGAGTGGGTATGGTGGGCATGCCAGGCTATAGGCATATGGCTGGCTGTCCGTTACGTATATGTCGAACTGGAGTATCTAAACATAATTGCGCTGCATGTCCGATATTCCCCTATGCTACGCATGCTTGTTTGCCCGGAATGTGCATGTTTCATTGTGCACACACACAGCCACACACATGTGGGCTGGGGGAGGGTGCCCTGGCTATGTGGCGGCTGCATTAAAATGTATCCAAACGCATATTGGAATCAACAGCAATATGGCACGACTGCGGCTGCTTCTGTTTCGCGAGATGATTGCCGAACGTCGAACGGCGAAAGGCGAACGCATGTGGCCTACGAAGCGTGCAGCATTAAACATCATTAATTCGGAATTGTTTCCAGGAAAAATTGACAACGATGGGCTTAGCCGCAACAAGCAGAGCCACAGCAAAGAGGCGGCAGTGAGCGAGAGAGAGAGAGAGTGGGAGAGAAAGAGAGAGGAAGATCGGCTATTGTCTACAAGCTTCCAATCAGCAACATGTCCGCCCCTCAAATGTTCCAGCCAATGCAGTTCACGGCGAGACCCGGTCCGCAGTCGCTGTGGTACTGTATGCTTAGGCTGCTGCTGCCAATTGCAAGATTATTCCAAAGTTCAGCTCTTGAATGGTCATTTGTTTAATGGGTCCCTTAATTGGGCACTGCCAGAGCAATCTAGCCGAGCTGGGGGTACGCGCTTTAAGTGGGCTGCGACGCACGTGCGACACTCGAAGCGACTCATTAGCCCCCCCACAAAAAAAAAAAAAAAAACAGAAACTTCCCAAAAGCCAGAACTTGCGCCGCAGCAGACGCCACAGCAGCTGTGGCCCCGGTTCCTGCTCTCGTTCTAATAATAATACTCGCATTAGTTTCATTTTGATGCGATTAAAAACAAGGTCCAAAGTTTCAGCGCATGCCCCACCAGGAGAAAAAGAAACAATCAAGAAAATCGAATGGAAAATGCGCTGCAGAGAAAACTTAGCCAAGGACGTAAATATTGAAATACAATATTTGAGTTAGAGCTGATATGCCCGCTGCCTGGTTAGGGCATGGGCATGAAGGAAACTAACAGCACATTGAAATACTTTCCGTATAAGTGGTTTATGGCGATAAGCGAGTTCGCCGAGAGCACTCACCGTGCGCGCGTTTCAATTACCATTGTCAATTTCGCTGGCGGCCTCGATGCCACTAACCGTGGGGCTGCTGCTGTATAGCGGATGTCTGCTGCTCTCACCCAAAACGGTCAGAGTCGGAGTCGGAGTCGGAGTTAGAGTTGGAGTCGGAGTGCAGCTCGTCAAGTGGCATCGCTTGCTCCAAACATGTGAGATTATTGCCATGATTGCGCCAGCCGCAAGGATTACAAAAACAAAATACAAAACACAAACAACAAAAAATAACACAACAAAGAAAACAAATCCAAGTGGTCTAGTCGGGCGGGAGTATCCGACTAGCAGATACCTTCACTCTGACTGAAGCAAGGCAAGTTGTGTGCTTGCACTTGTGGTTTCTGAAGTCTGAGGAGAGAATGTAGCAGAGACTGTGCGGGGATAAGGCATTTGTACCCTCTTGGGTAGCTGCTTGAGTTGAACCTAATCAAAACTATGCTGTATCAAAATATAGTCAAGAAAAGCTCTATAGATATTATTTGATTTCATACATTCAGAACAAGATTCACAGCTTCGACTCCCGTAATATAAGCCGTATATACCCTATCGCACAATCCCATTGCTTTAGCTCCATCGAAAAAAATGGAGCGGAATAAAAGAAAAACATTTGATTGGGCCCCCAAATGTTGGGCTCTGTATGTTTTGTAGCATATTTTGTGTTGCCTTTTTCTGAAAAGGCATTCACATTTCGAGAGTTATCACAAACACTAATCCACACAGCTTCCGATTGCAACACCCTCTTCAAGGCACACACGCCCTCTCGAGTGCAGTGAGGGGACAATTTGAGTTTCCGCTGAAAGTAATCTATCTATTTGCTTATTAAAATATCTTACTTAATCAGGGAAATAGGGCTTAAAACTAATGAGAGTCCATCAGCTAGTCGGCCGCAGGTATCCTTTCGCTTGGATGTCCTTAGCCAGGCTCATGTTGGCTCGTCTATATTTCGGCCGTTGTTATTATTGCATTACATTAGCAGACATTGGCCAACGTCTGGCCCTCGACCTCGGCGACGACCTCTCGGCTCTTAACTCCCAGCTCCCAAGGAGCGATTCGTGGCCGTGGTCGAGTTCTTTTCGGTTTGTTCCATGTTTGTTTTGAGCATCATGGCGACGGTTTTGATGTTGGGCCGCACGTAGTCAAATTGGTTTGCCTTTGTTTGGTCCACGGTCGACACACACACACACACACACACACACACACACACACACACGCGCACACACACAAATTGGTATAAAATGGGGGAAAAAAAGGTAAAAATTCACAAATTACTCTCATTTCGTTAAAACGGCACAAAGGCATCAGGCAGAGCGGCAGCAATAACAAAACGACATAATCATCGTCGCCGTCATCTTATCCGTGGTTAAAAAATTAATAATTTAAATTTATGGAAAACGGAAAGAGAATGAAGCGACGAAGTCATCGCCAAAACAACTTCAAAGCCGTAGTCTATTATAAAACAACATGACTCGAAGCAAACACACACACACACACAGAGAGAGAGAGAGAGAGAGAGAGAGAGAGAGAGAGAGAGAGATAGAGAGACAGAGGCACAGACAGACCCATATGAAGCAAAGGCCATGCCGGGCCGGACATACATGAAACGCGTCTGGGTCTGGGCCGGCGATGGTCACCGCGTTGTCTGGATGGATATATGTATATATATATGTATATATATATATATGTATGAAGATGGGCATGGTCAAACACATGGCTATGGATTGATTTTGTCCGTGTGAATGTATGCATATAGGAAGCGCTTTCAATATACCACATACAGGGTGTTCCCAGAAGGCAGAAACATCCTTCTCTCCTCTGTTGGCTCAAGTGATATTCATAGTGCAGACAACCATCAATGGCTCCGGCAAATGCACCCTGTATTCGGCGCTATAATTCATCGCATGAAAAGCGATATACAGATTACCAAAAGCTGATCGAACGTACGTACATAATTTAGAGCGTAAAATCAAAAATTTGTTCATCCGTCATTGTTTGGCGGCCCGAAAACCCATTAAGGTTTTCATTCTATGTATAAATCTAATTCCATGCGCCCCATGAAGACGCCATCGACATCGACATTGCCATCGACTTCGACATCGAGATCGACTTTGCCGTCATGGCCATGACCAGAGAATGTTTTGACTCGCTGTAAGCCTTTTGTTGCCATTGGGTTAATTGTGGCTTTAAACGAAGAAATAAGTAGTTAATACCCGTAAGTACAATGCCAATTCGGATATGTTTTCAACAAATTTGAAAGTCATAGAGAGACGCATGGCTAACAGAGTGACTGAAAGAGGTGGAGAGAGGCTAGAAGAAGACTGAGGCAAAGCCAGAGAGGCAGAGGCAGAGAGTGAGAGATAGAAATATAAATCGAGAAAGGGAAAGAGAGAGAAATTGATCAAACATAAGAATATTGACTAAACTGCACTTACATATACCCTATAATTAGTTGCCCTCATTAAAGTAGGCTATAATGCTTAGCTTACAGATCCAAGGCCAGACGCTCTAAAAATATAAGTATATAAATGCGTTCATCTGTAATTCGCTTATCCTTAATTGGCTGCAAGTTAACTCTCAATATATATGCCTGAAAACAATTCAAATCAATTACGTTTTTCTGCTTCAGTTTGCATATTATATACCAAGTCGTATCAGTTCTCACTGAGTCAAGCCAAATACAGTGCGAGGATTAAACAATCGTCAGTTCCTTGCCCTCTACATTGTTGCGAGCCGACTGACCTTTGATAAGAATTAAATTCCGCCCGATGTGAATGGACAATAAACGGGGAGCGCACAAAAAGTTGATTAATATTTTTCCAGCGAATCGCAGCTAACCAATTGTATATCATATTCTTATCGCGAGAGAGAGAGGGAGAGAGAGAGAGAGAGAGAGAATCGCGGCTCACAGTTTGTATTCTTGAATGGGCAGTTTGAAAGGCTTAAGACGCATGCATAATGGAAAATTGGGGGAGCTCTAGACTCATTTTCGGCAGAACATCATAATAAATTAACAAATAAAAGTCGAGCTACCAAACGGATTTACTATACACAATCAAATAAAGGCAAATTTGTTGCCATTCTCTTGGCTCGATTCTTTCATTAAGGCGCAGACGTGGGCCCAGCCATATACCTATACATATGTCTGCATGTATACTGATATATACTGATTCCCATTCACATGCTCGTTCTCAGTCTCATCCTTGTGGTCCTCGCGCTGATTGTCGTAGATGGTTCTTTTTCCAGCCCTTTTTTTTGGCCTGACCATGGCCTTTGTCTCCGGCAAGTGGTACTCGCTGTTGGGCTGGGGAATCCATTAAAATGAGTGCTTAATTTAATTTCTTTTTTGGACTTGCTGTCAAGTTATAACTTAAGTTACGAAGATCGGCGAGAAATGGCTGCGTTAACGTCAAATCCCAACGAAATGCCCACAAAAACATAAACAAGATCGCAAAAAAAAAAAAAGGAAAAAAAAGCGAGCGCACATCCGTCTGCAGATCCTGGCCAGACAGGGAGAGAGAAAAAACGCCACCAAAAAAATATATTTATCGATACACGATACGTAAAAAAAGCTGTCTTCGTGCTCTGGCGGCCCTCATAGAATGAATCTTAATGAATTTCGATTTGGAATATGCAAGAATCGGAAAGTGGGTGTTACCTTCTGGCTGTAAAGTCAAAAAATGGCATCTAAACCCCAGACAGATAGGTGGACAGCGGACTTTTTTCTTTTAGCCGTTTCTTTTGTTGTCGCTGTTATTGTTATTGTTGGTTTTTAAGGGCAGCTTCGGCCAAGGAGCGAGCCGAACTGGACCCAGTTTACGGGCAAGCGCCGCCGATCGATGATGGTTCACACAGCCGCAGACAAGGCGAGCAGAGTACAAAAAGCACGCAACGCGAGGATATGTCTGGGCTGTGGCTAGGGTCCGTCCAGCTTCAAGTTCAGGGCGCGGCCTGTTTTGGACAGAACGAAAACGAAAACGAAAACAAAAATGAAAATGAAAACGACAACAAAAACAAAAAACACAATACAAAAATCGGAGACAGCACGCACCGTTTTCAAAGAGTTAGCCAAAAAGCGGAACGCCCGAACTAAAACGTTCAGACGACGCATCAATTTGCGAGCAATTTTAGATCACAAGATTTCGTACCTCGCAAGCCCAAGACTTGGCGACTTGACAAAACACTGCAAGAGAGCTGAAAGAGGATCATTTCGCATGAAGATGTCTAGCTCAGTTCAGCATGGATCTGCAGCCTTAGACAGTTGCTTTAGATATATACAAAAGCTGCAATTTCAATATGAGGATCTGCACACTGGAGTAGCTCAGGAATTTGATATGAAAAAGAGAAGAATAGTTGAGCTGATGTGAGCCGTTTCATTAATATCTTTGCTTTATCAGGATCAGGATCTGTAGAGATGAGCTGGGATTGGATGATGTGAAAGGTTTCGCCTATATCTAATATACATTATGAAACTTGGACTTGATCGTAGATCATGAATGCTAAATTACAATTATAAAACTATGAGGATGGCCAAACGTAGATCGTGAAACAGCATCTGAAGAGAACATATATTATATGATGAGATACCTATATATGAAACATATATTGTTTGTAGTAAAAGAAAACCCAGATATACCTTATAATGTGTTATAAAACTATGAAGATCAGCTGACTATGAGGATCTTACTATAAAAGAGGATCTGAAGAGAAGAGATATTATATAGAGGATCTGAGGATCTGAGGATCTGACCAGAACAGATTATTAAGTGTATATGATGATCTACAGACACATAAAACATAAATGTATTATTTCTTCGGTGAGAAAACCCAGATATACCTAAGATGTATTATAGAAGACCACCTTCATCGGCAGTCCAGCAAAGATAATGATTTCTATATACAATATACGCTAGTTGCTGAGTTGATGTTAAAACTTTTCAGCTCCTAAGTATTTTTCTAGTTTTCTCCCATGTGGGGGCCACGATGGGGTAACAGTTTGTCCTAAATTGTCGATGCGTAGAGCGATCGCGATCTCCACGACAGTTGTAACATTTCCATGTGCACATCTGTGTTATGCGCGTTCTCTATGGCTCGTATAATATGGGTATGTGCACATTTGAAGTGTTAATGGCGCATGAGTCAACTTATTCCTTAAATCAACAAACAGACACATACGTGTATGGAAGAGGAGGAAAAAAATAGAAAATAGAAAACGAAACTTAAAGAAATGAGAAGCGAAATGATCATTTGCGTTTCCTACAAATCGAACTGACGAAACCAAACGCAACGAATAGAAACAAATTGTGAACCGATGCGATCCGATGCGTTGCGTTGCGTTGCGTTGCGTTCCGTTGCCGTGCGAACTGATCCAAATGGAATGTCTACTTTTGGGCACAAGTACCGACTACCGAAAATACCTTTTAAGTGTCTTGTATTTGTTTACTTCTGGCTAAATGTTTACCCAAGTTCCAAATAAAAAAAATGTGTAGTACGCATTAAAGTCTTGGACCGCTATTTTTCACGTGGCATAAACCAAATAGAACGCTTCATCTTCAGCTGGCACATGCGGCCAGCGAAGGCCCCCGACTCGGAGTGGGGGCGGCGGGGTGCCTTCGGTGATTAGATCAGATTTTGAGGAGCTGCCGCTAACAGGCAGAGGAATGAGCATGACCAGATAGCTTTTCACAGTGCCCACATATTGTTAGTGTACAACACCTAGCTATGATTACTGTACAACATACCCCATGACCCAGCCTATGCCCCATGCCCCAATGCCTCCTTGTCTTATGCCTATGGCCCTGCCTCTCGAAATCTCTCGCTGAGCACCTCAGCTGGATTATGGAAAAAGAGATCTGGAAGATCGAGATAATCCTCAGTACCAACTTGAAGAACCCGTTGAAGACCTCCTTGGATCTGCTTGGATCTGCTTGGATCTATCCGTTTATGCGCCTGCTTGAGGATCTGTTTGAGAATCGGTTTGATAATCTTGTTGAGGATCTATTAGAGAATCTGTTGGAGGATCTTTTAGAGGATCTTTTAGATGATCTATTAGAGGGTCTGTTTGAGGTTCTATTAGAGGATTTGTTTGAGGATCTATTAGAGGAACTGTTAGACGATATGTTAGAGGAACGGTTTGATTTGGGAATATTCTTGGGGATCTATTTGAGGATACGTTTGTGGACCTGTTAGGCGATTTCTTTGAGCCACTGTTTGGGGAGCGGTCTGAGGATCTCTTGGAGATCTCTCTAGTGATCAGTTTGAGTATATGTTTAAAGATCTGTTTATAGATATATTTGAGGATCTCTTTCGCAATCTCAAGAACTCTTTGAGAATCCGTTTAGGCATCTCCCTGGGCAACTCCTCGAGACTCTTTTTGGGCTACCATTCGAGGAGACTTAAAATTCATCGCCCAAACATTGATTTTAGTATTCTCCTCTTCTTTATGGCCAGGCAGCAATGAATTAGAACGAGTTATGTGTGTTTGTGTGTTTTTCTTTCAGCTGAAATAGGATTTCGTGCTTCTGTGGAAGCTGCTGCTGGGGACTGGGGACTGGGGACTGGGGACTGAACACTGGAGTGGAGCAGGCGGCGGGGGTGGCCAGGGCCAAATATAAACATATTGGAACAAACAGATAGATACAATTGCGTATTGTATTTGTTGTATGTATAATTAAATTTCATTGGCAATGACTTGAGGTGAAATCTGTTGCTCATACAGTGGGGTCTGCGAGTGTCTACACACCCACACACATATACACATGTGTGTGATCTGGTTGGGCTACAACTACGTATTTTGTACGTATTTTTTGTGGCGTTTGGTTGTTGGGTTAGGATTTTGTTTGCTTTTTCATTATTGTTATTAGAGCACATTTTTCATCGTAATTTCTTTCACGCGAAATAGTAAAAAAATCTCGACTACTAAAAAGTTCCCTCATACCGTCTGGATCTCTCTCTCTCTCTCTCTCTCTCTCTCTCTCTCTGTGTGTGTGTGTCCAGCTCTGGTTCTTGCACCTACAACTCGACGTGCTTCTTCTAGCCGCTGTTGGCGTCACTAACGCTGCCTTGGTGCTTGTTGTTTGTGGCGTGCTTTGCTGAGTGTGCGGCATTCGGCTGCAACGGCCCATTAAAAAGATTGGTCGGGTTCGCGGCTGATCGCCTCCATGGTTCCCGGATTCGCACTGTGCCACTTCGAACTCGACCATTTATAATTGTAATTCCGAATTTTGCCATTTACGATCGAATATTAATAATTGCTATAAGCCCATAAAGGCCAAAATGGCAGTAATTAGTGCAGATCTCGAGCAACTTGAATGCGGAAAATTTATTAGCAATTTGTAGCCGTCAGCTATACATATAATGAATATATATATCTGTGTCTGTAGGTACACACATTATACAGAAGACAGAAGCAGCAGCAGCAGCAGCAGCAGCAGCAGAAGAATACTTAATTGTTAAGTATCAACAAAGTATAAATCTAAGATGCAAAGCAAGAGAGAGGAGCGATTAAATTATTTGAAATCCCCACAAACTCGCAGCGCAAATGTTGCCCCGAAACAAAAGCCAAATAGACAAAAAACATTCGAAAACCAAAATGTATACAAAAGTAAGAAATTACCATTAATATAGGGCAACGCGCCGACAGAAACCAAGTGCGAATGATGTGCAACAGATGGCCCCCGCCCGAATTCTTGCTGCCTGTGCTGCTGCTACCAACCGCCGATCCAAAGCTGCCACTGCTGATGCCCCGATGCTGAGGCTGATGCTGATGGCGACGACCAAACTGGCGACGGTATTAGCCGACGCCAATGGCATACACTGTCAGAAAAAAATGGGAGAATAAACTTGATTGCGAAATGAGCCAAGAGCAAGAGATGCCAGCAGAAGCAACTGTGAAAGTGTTGCAATGGAGCAATTTATGAGATTTCTTTGGGCTACTCTCGTAAGAGAGTGAAGTTATTGTTGTTTCCTCTTTGAGGTGATATTCGTAAACGAAAAGGAATCATAGATAATGCATGATTGCAATGGATTCTATAAAGTATTACTAAAACTATATTACCTTTTCTCATGACTATATCTAAATTGCTCTCAGCAGAGAGTGAAGTTATTGCTGCCTCCTCTTTGTGGCGACATTCGTAAACGAACGAACTATACCTCAACTGCTGTTTTTCTTATTTAATAACTGTATAGTGAAGACTTGGCCTAAAACTCAGCTATATAGTCAGTCTAAATTTCCTTTTGATATGCAAACTAGCATAAAATATATATATATATATATATATATATATATATATATATATATATATATATATATATATATATATATATATTCAGTGCATAAGTTTATGGCCTGTGCTGAAAGGTGAGTTGCTTGATTGTTGTGTTGAGTGGAGCGAGCATACATAGTACTCATCTAGGGTATAGAACGTTTGAATGTTTGGATTTGGCTGTGGCAGCGGCGTCAAAGTCAGCAACGGAATCGAATTCGAAATCGGCGTCGAATCCGGCCAGCAGCACTTAGACACTTGAGTTGTCCAAAATAAAATGAAGACCAGAAACAACAACAAAAACAACAACAACGCTTGGCAGAGAAATGGCTCAGGACTGTTTCATCTTGAGGCGTTCAAAGCACAGCAGGTTGTCTCCAGCATCACAATCGAATCCGAATCCGAATCCGAATCCGAATGATGATATAAACATTCGCCTGGCGTTTTGCTGTTTGTACTCGCTTGCAGCAATAGACAAATAAACGTGAAGTGGAGTTTCAAAGTGCATTCGCATGCCCCGCCAGCATGGAATGTCGGCTGATGTCGGCACACGAATCAATAGAAATCGAAAACTAACTAAGACGAAACAGAGCGTGAGCCGGCGAGGCGAATACTTAGCAATTGCAATGCGAGCAGATACAGATATGAAGTAATGTCAAGACCTGGGTTGCAGATTCGGTAGAACTCCATGGAATTCCATAGAACTTTACAGTTCAGCTTATCTTACAGCTTAACTCTATCAGCTACATACTCCAGCTAGGACTCTACTATAAGCTACTACCTCATGCCATCAGCTCTGTATGTAGTTCCTCAGCTACCTTAAATTAGTGGGTCACTTAGACACATTATCTATCAAAGCCAACAGCGATTAGCTGCTACAAGCCACATAGGCACTCCGACTATATGCTAAGTTTTTTGCAGCCATTTTCATCAAGGGGGTAACATTGTGTACGGTAGTTAGGAAATACAATAAAAATGACGTTGTTCCGCATAGACCACTCCTTCAATTATCTTTCACTGATTTATGGCACGGCCCTCCCACGGAAAGTGGTACCAAGCCTAAACGGAGACGGGCCATTGTGGCCAGCTGTACGTACGTACGGGCTTTCATCCCTAGTCCGCGAGGAACACGCCCTACTGACGGCGGTGCACGCGAATTGCGAGCCGTAATGCAGACAAGAAAAGTAAAAACGAATATGACAGCAGGCGAAATGAACTTGATAAGGAGTAAGAGGAAAAGAGAAAGAGAGAGAGAGAGAGAGAGGGAGTAAGGGAAGTAGGGTGGTTAGCAGCTAGGGTAGTAAGGAGGGTGCTAGGGAGGTAGAGTGAGCCATAAATTGAAGTAATTTGAATGGGTGACGAATGCTACGTTAAGGAGACTTGGGCACGGTGAGGGGGGTAATTGGACTAAGACAGTTTCCTATGCAATTGAACTAAGAAAGTTTTCCTACAGGGGTCAGTCTGAAAGTTTTCAACTAAAGCCAAATACGTTTCTGTCAGCTTTTCTATAGCTAACTCTATTTGATTCTTCTTCTCCTCAATCTCTCTCAGCTCGTGACAATTTCTATGATTTCTTTAACCTCCATTCCCCCATCTAAGCAACAATTTAAAATGAATTACTCGAATTTGTGTTCAAGTTTTGCTAGACAAATGATCAATCAAAACAATGCTTGGATCGAGTGGAGTTGGAGTTTTCCCGATTTGTTTTCTTGTCACGCTGTGATCCTGTGATCGCTGATTATCCAAAATGGCTGCGGCTCATCCCTAAGCGAGAGCCGAGAGAAATGGTAATTAATTACTCTCGCTCTCCGCTCATGTCGGACATGTGTTGCATTTGGATGCGGTAATTGCCTCTTGTGGCACTAATTTTTCCGCGGTTCTCATAGACGGCCGCCGTGACAGCCATAACCAGCTATGAAAATGCCGTCGCAGTGGCCGTTGCTGTTGCCGTTGCCCAATGTTGATGACGATTCCCAATGCCGATGCTGATCTTTGGGGCGGCCCTTTGCTCGACTGATCGGCTTCGGCTTCAACTTCAGCTTCGGCTTCAGCCGAGCTCTAATAATTTGTACACCGAGCTGGGGCTGGGTCAGCAAATTGAGTTGATTGATCGCAGTAGAAAGCAGTATGAAAAGCAGCGGTAACAAGCGGTAATCACAAATAGTTTCCACTGATTTTGAGTTATGGGAAATTTTAAATATCTCAAACGAAATTACGGTCCAAATGCCATTAACAATGTTTTGGCCATGACTAAAAACCCACCATACCACACCACACACACCACACACACACACACACACACACATACAGACACATACAGACAACAATCAAAGATTACGACTATTTCTTTTCCTATGGGCATCATTTGGTATGCTAACCAACTGAATAGTTTATGCTGGATGCGGCGCATAGTTGGCAACCAGCACATAGGCGGGTGCTCTCGCACCGCTCGTACACTCGTTTCGGACAGGCCATTAAATGTAATGACAAAATATGAAGTGTTCTCCCCCAAACCGTCTAAGTGAGCAACCATATCATTTCGATATTCCATCTTTCGCTCTCTCTCTCTCTCTCTCGAGATGATGATGATGATGATGATGATGACCATGGGGCAGGGACACTCATTTGTTATCGCCATCCACGCTGCATGGCCGAATTTGTCAAAGTCGCCGACTAGGGAATACCTTGTAATAATCTTAATTAATGGCTGCGCTCTGATTTTGCGGGAATTCACCCCAAAATCCAACATCGATTTGATTATTTATAATTAAGAGTCGAAGCAGTCGAGAGAGAGAGAGAGTGTATGCCTGGAGCTAAACAAAGGAATAAATGGCGAAAGGTTGATGATGGCTCTGATAACTCCTATGTCATATACGTTTGGATTGGCTCCTGAACTTAACTTGGGACTGGGCTTCCTCTACTTCAAGCCAACTTGAATGTCCTTAGACTTAGAGCATAAGTATATACATGTTAATGTGCTCTACTCTCCCTAGCCAGCTTCAGTTGCCTATTCCGCCCCCTCCATTTCTTGTTTCAAAGTCAACTCGGCTCAGAACAAGTGCAAGCCTTGGATAACACCAGCCTCTGGCCCGCTTCAGCCTCATCCTTGTCGCATTGCTCATACTTAACATGCGGTATCTCAATCTGGCGTAAGTGAGTGCATGACTGACCGATTTTGAGTCCGGGGCCCAGGCGGGGCATCTGCTGTTGAGCACTCAACGTTTTGTCGCCGGGCTTAAAAATGGGTTTTAATTATTTTGTCACTTGGTTATCGAGGGCCGGCATCGACAAATCTTGACAATAACATGACATGGAACAATTTGTTCCATTGCCGCGATTGTGACAAATTATTGACAACAATATCAGAGGCACGGCAACAGCCGGTGCCGCCGCTTTCGACCTGGCCCAAAACCCATGACCGAACTCAAAACAAGGCAGCGACAGAACGCTGGCGCCAGACCAGAGCCAGTGCCGAGTGCCGAGTGCCGAGTGTCGGTTGCGCGGACTGGGACAAAGACCGGGACCCGGGCCGAGCATGAGTGTATGAGCCATCAATCTCAATCTAGTAATGACGACGCCGAAGCGCCAGATTGGCAGACACACGGCGCTCGAATCAAAAATCAGTGACTGGCCACTGTCACGGACACACACACACACACACACACATACACATAGCAGAAGAGTCATGTGCAGAGAAGTAACCACTGTATTGATTCCCAAGCCGATTTGGCCACAGTTTCAATTCCAGCCAAAGAACGCCAGACTCAGCCTCAACCTCAAACCTCAGCTTCGGGTTTGGGTTTGGGTTTGGGTTTGGGCTGTTGGTTTCGGCGGCTTCAAGTAAAAGCTACTGTACGCAAAAGGCGAATGATTCTTTCTATAATTATTACGTTTTTCTCCATCGACAAGTAAAAAGTGCTCGCTCATAGTGCGCAGAGCACAGAGGATAAATGACGAACCCTGACACAATGGCACTGGCCCTCGCTGCCGACCAGGCGTCGACTGTGCGCCAAATGTAGAAAGTTGAAAATGCCGATGACTTGGGACTAATCTCAGAAATGACGGGAAAATGTCAGTCACTATCACAGATCAAGCGTAGAAAAAATCATTAATTTAAATTGTGACCATCTACTCGACCTGACGCGGCCTCCAATATGGCCCAGAACACATCGACAATCAACGTCCACAGCATCGCCATCGACTAGACGAAAAGCAAAAGCAAAGGCCAAGCAGCCGCTGATTGCCATATTGCTCAAGTCAAATTGGCCGTTGAGGTTGTGGTCTCTAGCACTGGCGTTAGACAGAGAGGAGAGAGAGAGTGAGAGAGAGAGAGCGCGACTGGGAGAAAGGCGAACGCTAGTGCGTATACTTATGCAACCCAGTGTGTGATTTGTGAACCGAAACTCCCAGCGTCTGGCCGCGTGTCTCAAGCTGTGTTCGCATTTCGCACAAATCCAGCGAATCGATGTCACAAGCTCGACAATTCTCTAATTGACGAGTCTTAGCTTATGAGATCTAAGATTAATTACTATATAGAGCGAGCTCTAAAGCATAAACAGCTAAGCTAAGAGTAGATCGCTTCATTAGTTTGATTTAAGCCAGGATACAAGCTGCCGTAATCCTAAAGCCAATTCCCACTGCATTCTCAGCTGCGCTGTTTCCTCTGATTGCTAATATCTAATTCGGAACAGAGCCTAAGGGCTGACGGATCTTGGGCCAAAAACTATATTCTAATGAAATATGTAAATAACTGAACAAATCTGGCGATAATAAAGCAAAGTATTGATGGTTATGGAAGTGCGTGTATATGTATATATATATGCGCCATTCACCTCATAATCATCATCATTATCATTGTCATTATTATCATAGGCTGGCACATGAGTTGGCAAATGAGCGGCTGAGTCAAGAGCTGACCGACAATGCCAAAAGTTCGCATGGACATAAACTTGTATATAGTCGACATATATATATATGTACATATATATATAGATAGTCTTATATGTGTGTGTGAGTGTGTGTGTGTGCGTGCGTGTGTTTGTATGGGGGACTTTGTGGCGATAAAACATCAAACAAAATTCCGAAACAAACGATTAATCTTTTGGTCATTTTCATTTTGATTGACGGATGGGAAGTAAATGCGCGCCTGTAACCGATTGAGCCAGCCAGAGAGACAGAGAGAGAGAGAGAGAGATAGAGACGGAGACAGCGATGGCTGGAAAGAGAAAGAGAGATGGCCGTACACTAAGATTTAAATGAGATACAACAGACTTCAAGTGCTTTGTCGAGATTATGCACAGTTGCATAACATGTGTATATATATATATATATATATATAGCAATAGAAATCGAGTGCGAATTATATATAGAGCTGCATATCGCACAGATTCCGAACTTTACCTGCGCCAGCGGGCTAAAAAGGTGTTGCTGTCCATAAAAGAGCAATCAGTTGGACTGGTTCTATGCGGCTCAAATGGCTCTTTAAAGTGCTGTCTGACAGCGACTGTCCATGTGTGTGTGTCTGTGTGTGTGTGAGCCGAAAGAGGACAAGCAACTAAAACAAATTCAAGTCAAAGAGCAAAGGAAAAAAGAACGCCTACCGCGGAAGCAGACGTTTGACTGCCCAAACCGGCAATTATCAAAATATGTGCATTAATAATGCGTAGCGGAATGAATCAGCTGCCGACGCCGCTGCCAATGGGGTGAATGTGAATGCGAGTATGTGACTATGTGAGTGTGAGTGTAGTGAATGCGAAAGACACCAGCGGCCAAGACAGACAACAATCGAGAGCTCGACTAGCGCACAGGGTCAGGGTAGACTCGTAGCCGTAGCCGCAGCCGTAGCCGTAGCCACGGTCGACGCCCAATGCAGATTGATATCCAAACAGGCAAAGGGCAAAAGGGAACAACAACAACAACAACAACAACGCGAGCAGACGAGGCAGGCACACTGAGTCCAAGCGCTTCACGAGGGCGTTTATGGCCCCGTGAAACGGCGCATTTCAATCTAAAAGAACACGCTTTGCGTCCGCTAATTAAAAATGTCCTTCGACGCAGTTAATACCTTTGCCGAAGACAGAGCGCGAGATAGATGCCGGATAAGCATCGCCAAATAAAAAAAGAAAACAAAACTGCAAGATGAATACTAAAATATTGTTAGGTAATCTGACGAAAGAATTAGTTCCCATGCGGAGAAAGCGAACTCGACTGAAGTGCTGAATGAAGTGTAATTTATATATATGATGTATGGAAAATGGCTGTATGGCTGTATGATGTATAACTGCATGGCTGTATGACCCATAAGAAAGAAAGCGAACTAGAGAATAAAGTGTATAAAATACAATCTAATTTGATAATTTCTACATACTGTACGGCTGTTTGGCTGTATGATATATGACAGTGTACTGTATGACAGTATACTGTATGACAGTATGCTAGATGCTGAATTGCTGTACGACCGTATGGCTGTATGTCTCCATGGCTGAATAGCTGTATGGATGTTTAGCTGTATGGCTCTATGGCTGTATCGCTATATATATGGCTGTATGACCGTATAGGTGTACGACTCCATGGCTATACGGCTGGATGGCTATATGATATATGAGTGTATGCTGCCATACACTCAGTATGACCGTATAACTGTATGGCTCTGTATAGTTGTATGGCTTTATGCATGCTCACGAGGTGTATATGACCGTATAGCTGTATGGCCGTATAGCTGTACGACTCTATGGCTATACGGCTGGATGGCTATATGATATATGAGTGTATGCTGCCATACACTCAGTATGACCGTATAACTGTATGGCTCTGTATAGTTGTATGGCTTTATGTATGCTCACAAGGTGTATATGACCGTATAGCTGTATGGCCGTATAGCTGTACAACCCTATGGTTGTACGGCTGTATGTCCGTGTGACTGTATGTCTGTCTAGTTGTATGGCTCTATGTATGCTGACGAGATGTATGTGACCGTATGACCGTATAGCTGTATGACTGGCTATGGCTATGTGACTACATTCAAAGTGAAGCATGTCAGTGCAGCATTTGCTAGAGTCATGCGGGCATCGACTCGTCTTCGATAATGCGTTAACGAACCAAATGATTAATTTCTTCAACAATTTGAGATCCCAAAAGAAAAAGTAATGAGAACAAATTATATGGCAACATCAACTGTAGCCGCACACACACACACACACAACTTGCACCTGAGCAGGGTCCAAAGGGAGTGGGAACGGGTTATAGATCAACTGGGCAGCTAATGGCCAAAGCGCTGCTCGCTGTGCTCTTTGATGGCCAGCGATCATCTTCAGCAGTTCATGAATTAATATATCCCATATATGTATATGTATATGGATATATTTTTGTATGTTCATAAATAGCTGGAATTACTTAATATTTGTATTTATTGAGCGTGACCAGGGGCCAAGCGCTGCACCTGCCACAACAAACAGTGAACTGTAGACTGTAAACTAGAAACTGTAAAGTGTAAACTGTGACTGTGACTGCGACTGTGACTGGGTTGACAAAAGTTGTGGCAAGTGCTTCGGCCTGCGGCTGCAGCTGGGGCTGGGGCTGGGGTCATTAGCCAGGGTTAACACTGTACGAGAGATGCATTTATGCATTTACCCTGGGGTTGACAACATTAGTGGCTGCTTGTCTCGCATTGTCCACAGCCACTTGCACATTCAATTCCACTGATTATGTATTCATGAATAAGTTAATATGCCCTCCCCCCCTCTCTCTCTCTCTCTCTCGCTGCAACTGCATGTGGTTTAAATAATTCGAGAAAGAAACACACAAAGACCAAGACCAAGACGAAGACCAAGACGAAGACGAAGACGTTGCCCTCCCCGTCGCCGTTTAGTTGGAAATGTTGCGGCGTAAAACGAATGCGCGAACTACTGCGGCATGAAATTAAATCCAACTTCATATCTGAGACGACTCGGGCTGGCGGAGGGGGAGGACTGGTGCTGCGCTGCTGGCTGCTATCTTGCATATCCAAGTGCTGGTGAAATGCAGCGGCAAAAGCCCCACAGATATTCAACAGATGCACATGCATGTGGCCATGTCCGAAACAAAGAAAACTCTTCTCTGCGGCTCAGGCTCAGGCGGTTGTCCAACCGTGCCATGTCCATGTCCATGTCCGTAGATGCGTCTGTCTCTCTCTCTCTGTGTGTGTGTGTGTGTGTGTGTGTGCATAGAGAGGGCACTTGTTCAGTGCCCCAGAAACGTAACTGAAAACGGCAAACAGCAAACGAAGCAGCGATGATCGCCACATTTTCTTCATTTTTTTCTTCTTGTTGCCTTTTTGCCTTCGCCTTATTAATGAGCATCGTGAAAAGTGCGACCAAATGTGACGTTTAAATATTCATGAATCACCAACTATAACGCAGTTCCAGTTCCATCCGCAGACACGTGCAACAGCTAGTCGGCCTCTCCGTGTGTGTGTGTGTCTGCCATCCACTTCCGTCCCCAGACTTTCATTTACATACCTATTAGTCTTGGCCCGAACCGAGCCAAGGGCTTTAGGGTCTCGCTCACAGATTTGTTGGCTTTCTCTGCTTTTGTCAACGAACCCCAATTAGCCGCAGCTTAATTGTTTCAAAATGAACACATTTTAATTATGATTCCACAGCGCAGATTAGCAATCTTTCAATTTCGACCCAAAAAACAAAGACACCAAAAGTTCCCACACTCTTTAAAGTGAACTATGTGAGCCAATGGATGTTGCATGTTGGCTTAAGGATAAATGGATACTTGGCATTGATCAAAATTAGTAATTGTGAGGAGTAAAGGAGGCGATAGGAAAAGCCAACGGCTGCTTTAGGGAGTTTCTCAAAGTAAAAGCAGTCTGAGCTGAGGTCGATAGGAAAAATCTTAGTGTCTTTTAGGAGTTCCTCAGACTTCAGTCTAAGCTGATATGGATATTCCGAGGGAAGCTCATGCTATTGATTCTTTTCACTGCTGATTCCATTGATCAATCAGAAGTCAAGAGGAATAGTCACAGTAGCTGCTTAAGGTCAGCTGACATGCCAAGGCAACTGCCTACTCCTTTTCCTGCTCCTTTCTCCTATATCCCTACCCCCGTTTCAATGATCAATCCCAAGTCTAAGCTGTTAGTCACAGTAGCTGCTAAAAGTCATCATACAAACAGGTTGTTACCCTAATAATATGCACTGACAGATAGAAACCGCTTGAGCTTTAGTGAACCAGCTAAACCCTACAGACAGACAGGTAGACAGACAGACAGACAGGCAGGCAGGCAGGCAGTCAGAGCTGAGTGTGTGTTAAGGGCTGCAACTGCACTTTCCTTTTCGATTGGGCCCGGGGTCGTCACATTAGTCGCATCACGGACATTACAAAAACAAACATTGCATTACGCATTATGCATTGATGCCCGGCGGACGCGCCAGACGTGGGGCTGGAGCCCGGCTAATGACTGCGGTTTCTGCAAGCGTCCAAATTAAACCATCATAATTTGAGTAATGATTGAAAACCCAAGGGTATTTGCGTATCTGTAAGGGTATTTCCGAAGCTCAAAGCTGAAACTGGAACTGCCACTGGGTGTCGAAGGAAGGGCGGGGGCACAGCCGTGACTTCCTGATTTGCATATGTAAATGTGTTAGCTGTTGCTGGTCCTCGACTGGTCCTCGCTTGCATTGGCTTTTGGGCCCATGCCCGCGACTTTTCCCTAACTGAATATCGCAATTTGCATGGCGCAAGTGTTAAATAAGTCGTTTATTGCATATTAAAAGACAGCCAATTTTCATTAAATTATGACCATGTGTATGATAAGTATATCAGTGGCTAACGAGACACTGATCGATCCACCAGCTGTCGATCAACTGGCTGCTGCCTGATATATCGAGTGGGACACTCTCTGGGCTTAGTCTTGCTTAACGTCTGATCTGTATCAAGATCGTACTAATTGGCCAATATCATTAGCAGCCGAGAGATTGGCACATCGATTGCATTTGACTCTTTCGTCTAGCGGTTGCCCCATCATCCAGTTCACAGCTCACATGTTGCATGTGGCATGTTGCATGCTGCATGTGGCCATTGCCGTTACTCGCCACTCGCCACCGCCAACAGCAGCAATCATTGCCGCAATACCCCTGCTGGTCAGTATACATATATGGCTATATATGACTCTGCCGATCATTTCGCCGTTCTCGTTGAGCTGCAATCGTGTTGGCGCCGTCACCGTCACCGTCACCATCGCCGTCGCCGTCGCCGTCGCCGTCACCGTCACCGTCATCAGCACGCGGACACGGACTCTCGGACTTGGATGCGGCCTCCCTTGAGACACCTCATATAGCGGGCAGCGTTCGCTCAAGCGTTAACTTTAACTGCGCGTACTCGTGTGCAACTGCGAGAAGCAGAGGAAAAAAAAACACCCCACCGCCCTCCCCCCCGCCGCTAAGCAGCAGCACGAGGCGCTGGCCAGCTCGAACCATTGTAGTGAGAGTACCGTTGTGGCGGCCCCAACACTTGATGGCTTCAAGTGCCAGTTAAACTGGTGCACACCTACACACACGCACGTGTGGTTGGCAATGCATCGAATAGCTCAGCCGAAACCTTTGCGGCTCGCGCTAAGGTCTAAGCAACGCACAAATTTGGCTTTAAGTCTCAGCGCTACATCAAGGACACAAAGCATGGCCTTGCGCTAGATGGCATTGCAGGAGTTGGTCTTGGGCATATGGACGTTAAAGTTGGCGAAGCTGAAATATTTATAAAATATGTAGAGAGATGTAGAGACTGTAGTCCCTTGATCAGTTATAGTTTGACTGATTGTGGATGATAGATATAGGTAGGATAATTTTTCCTTATATGGGAGTTCCTTTAAATAGTCTTAAGGTCCATGATGGAATGTTACTCTAGGCATAAGTTTGTTCTATTTTAAGAATATTAAGTCTAGATTTGCTTCAACTTGACAGGATATGACATGAAAGTCTTACCATACCTAGACGAATAGAACTAATCCAAGCTAAGCTTAGATTTTTGCAACAATAGGAAAAACCCCCAAATACTGTTCAAGTGTAATTTTTATTCAATTCTTTCTACTACAATTAATTGAACTCGCTTCATTTCTGATTCAGATTTAATAACAACAATTACAAACATATATATGACATATATACATATATATACATATGTATCACATATATATACCCACGTATATATTCTTGCATAGTTTTGGCGCAAAATTAATCATGCTCGTGATTCAGCTACGTCTGTCAAACGCAAATGTCACATTGATGAATGATTATCGTAATTAAGCGGATAACGACGTCAGGGACTTAGCAAGGACTCACACCACAGTCTTACCCCCTCTCTCTGCTCTGACCAGGCCGCTGTCTGGACGGTGACATTGCGACATGTGCGACTCAATGAGTTTGTCTTCAATCAAAAGTCAGCAGAAAGTCTGAAAGAAACTTACACACACACACACACAAATGGGTAATATATCGAAAGTTCTATATAATATAGTTCGTAATGGGCGAGGGAATGTTGCAAAGTGATTGCTCGAGTCGATTCCCAGTTATTGCCCATAAAGCTGGTCAAAATCTGAGTGCTTAAGGTCAAAGTGCGCTCTTAACTAATTTAATCTACATTCTCGCATATGAATGAGCTCCACACACACACACAGACAGACAGACAGACAAAGAGAGAGAGAGAGAGAGAGAGAGGGAAGAGAATAGGCGCCGGAACGGGGAATGTCTTCAAAAAGTCAAAACACAGACGGAATAAGTCAACTCGATGCCATTACGGCAGCCGAGTCGAGCCATCTGCAAAATTAAATTGTAAATTTTCAAAGCTCCTGGGACAAATTTCTATCTTTGATATGTTTTTACGTCTGCGACGATGAAGAGGTAACGAATTATGGCAACGACGACTACGCCGTGAGCCTTAAGGGCGCGTGCTGGGTTCGGCTGGCCCGAGTTGAGCTGGGTTGGGTTGTCGCTCGCTCGTCTCACAATATCCCAGCCACGCTCTGGGTGGGGCACCCACATTTATGTGTGCGTGTGGCCACATTGTCTTCTTCCGCCCGTGGCAGTGGCTCACCTCGGCGAGACGGAAACTAAAAAGCAGCCACTAACGGCATCCGAGACAGAGCTCGACACGGCATGCCCCAACTCATATTCATACACAAACTGAGACATTTCGGGTGCCAACTAGATATTGTCCTGAGCCTCGACTGGACCTGGGAGCAGAGCTATGCAATAGGCGCCAGCCAGCACAGCACGCAAGCTGACTAGATGGTCTAGATGGAGGGAGGCTGACTGCGAGCAACGAGAGTACGAGCAGAGGAGGGGCCTCGGGCATGAGAGGAACAGATGTTTATGAATCGTCTTGACATTTGACAGTTTGTTTATTTTATTTCGTCACATTTTCGTGATGATTTGTAGGCGGTTTAGCGCCAATTACTCCACAACTTTTACAATGCAGACTGTAAACGAGTCTTTAAAAAGAACATGTTGGCGCCAATTCCATAATAGCTGCAGTCGCATTTGTATATTTTGGTAATACCCTTACCAGGGGCAGCATAGAAAGTGAACTATGAGAGAGAGAAAGTTTAATGCAAAGTAAAAATATATAGAGACTAGACTTGGTTCTATATAAATGAAACTTAATATGAAATCTGAATTTTGACTTGATTTTCTTTACTTGCTTTTGATCTTCCTTTAAACCTGCGTTCACCCCTGTCATATCTTATCATATAATCGTCAGTTAAGATCATATATTTAGCCCTCTCTCTGCAGTAGGTATCTGAATTTAGATTTGAATTTTTTTCTTTCTCTTGAGCTTCCTTTAAAGCTGCTTTCATCCCTGTCACATCACCATCATATAATCATCCTATGTTGAGCTAGAGGAATATCTTTTTGCATTTCTTATCATTTATAGAGCATTCTCTCTCCTCAGTGGGTACAGGTTAAGTTAGGGTATTTGTGCTGTGGCGTGTCAAATGTATTTTGTGTGTTTCTTCTCTCCTTTTTCTTTTTGTGTGTAAACATTCGATTGTATACACATACGGCATACATCCTAAATGCCGCACAACGTGCAACGCGCGAGCGACTTAGGGCATGGGCCTAGGCCCGACCGCTTGCGAGCGTGCAGCGCCCGGGACACATGTGCCCACTGCCAAGTGTTAAGCTTCGTGTTAAATGTGTCGGTCAGTCTGTCAATCTGTCTGTCTGTCTGTCTATTGCTTGGTGGGCAGTAATGAGTCTAGCAAAGTTACTAATGCTGTAGCCATTGGCATTTGCGCCAGCTCTGATTGTTGGGGATTAGGGCTGAGGCAAGGCGTTTTGGGGCGACGCTTCGACAATAAGTAAATTGTTGACATTCAATTAGAAGCGAAGGCGCTTGACAAGCCGCTTTTAATGGGCAATCGGAATTCGTAAGAGCCGGGCCATAACTGACACCCGGATCGCGACGGGCAGAAGTTGCCATTTTACTTAATCCAACTTAATGGTCGTGTATTGTGTGGCGCGGGGCGCACTTGATCGTGTCAATTTAACTGTCAAACGCGTAGTCGTTTAATTTCTGTGACAGAAACGCGATTCGTAACGTTCCATTGTGCCAGCAGCAGCGGCAGCAGCGAGAAGAAACAGCTTCAACAATCACAAATTGTTGCGCTGGCGTTGACGAGTCGGGGCGAGTGAAGGAGTCAGGTGTCAAACCAGCCAGCCGACCAGCCAGACAAAACAACATGGCCAAAATGCCACAGCGATGTCTGCCCCAGCATCGCCGTTCAAGGCTAATTCTGTCAGCTGTCAGCGCTGTCAAGAGTCGTTCGGCGATTCTCTAAATTGTCACCGCTGCAATCGTTTGACACACTTGCTCGACCCCCTTCCCCCAGCCAGCACCGCTGAAACGAGTCTGAGTGCCACTGACGCGACCATGGCCAACTGACAACAATGGCAACAGCAACAGCGACAGCAACAGCGACAGCAACAGCGACAGCGACAGCAATAACGGTGCCGATTCAACCGAGTACAGGTGTCAATCGTAAGGTAAGCCGCAGCTCATACTATACTATAGCCACACCCCCATCGGCTATAATCGACTCTGTCATACTTTGAGCTTAAGCTAAAAGCAAAACAAGTAAGAGTGCTACAGTCGGGAGTATCCGACTAGTAGATACACATTGTTGCAAACGAATGGGCTCGAAGAATTTCGATACTTAAAGAACTTTTCAAAATATTCCATTCCAATCGAACTTTGTGTAACTCCATCTCGGGTGTTTTATGTCCGATTTCAGAGTCAAATACTGCTTTCGACTCGTATGAAGCACGACAATCGATTGGCATTCAAAGTTTTAATATTTAAATTTTGTCATTTTTGACCAGAAATGTGATGTAACCCCTCATCATTTATGCAAAAATCGGGTCGAGTTGAAAAAATGAACTATTTCTCGACTTTGAAATATCACAACTTGTGTATTTTTCATCCGATATATGAAAGCTATACCTTTTCAGAGGCGAATGGGTGCAGAGTATCGATCTCTATTCACAGATTTTCCTTGTTTATGACTAGTTTTGGTATAGTCCATTCCAACTGAAATAATACCTCTCGAACTCGAACACTCGACTATAGCTCGGGTATTTTAAATTCAAGTTTTTAGCCGTATGACATTGTAGCATTAAAAATAATTAAATTCAGCTGAAACTCTGTGGGTTCCATTCGATTTCTGGTGGCTAACGTTCGATTGCGTTAAATGGCAGCTGCTGCCGCTTGGAAAATTTAAAATAGCCCAATAAAACATTTTGGTGTGTTTTATATGCGTCTCTGCTAGCAATCTGTGGTCACTCCAACAATCCAATAAGATGAAAAGCCAAAAAAAAGGAGCAAGAAATACATAGAAATAGACCGTAACCACGAAAAGGAATAATCGCTGGAGTCGGCAGAGGCAGAGGCAGGAGCTGAAGAGCCTCTGCTGGCTAACTATGCATGAACCCAAGCATTTCGTCCATACTTACGACACCCATGGGAGCAGCCAATAATTTCAAATCGGACACACGGAGAAGGAGAGAGAAGGAGAGAGAGAGAGAGAGAGGGGCAGGGAGAGGGAGAGGCACACCCACTGGCTGTTGGCCACACCCATGCACTCATGAATCAATGGCACATATATGAGTATCCTTGGAAGCATTCGCATTCGCATTCGCATCCGCATCCTTGAACGCCTTCCCGCAATAACAAAATAACAACTTTGCGCCCCAGCCTGAATTCTAGATTCTTTTCCTTTCTTCCTCTTCTATTTTTTCCACGTCACGTACCTCTACTAGAAAGTCGACAGCAGCAGAGCTCCGCTTTTCAGTTTTCCCATATATATATATATACATGCGACGCCTTTATATACTGGATACGTAGTATGTGTTTGTGTGTGTATATATAAATTGTTGATTGTGCAACTCTCCAGTTGCAGCAGAAGACACCACTTGACATCCAATCCTCTCTCCCAGTCCGAATAATTTATCTGAAGAAATTCGTTGGAAACGCTAAGTTTTTCGTATGTTTAAAAGTTTGTGCTTTAAGGCAGCTTGAGCAATAAGTTGAGAGGCATATAAAATATATATATGATACACAATAGGAAGTGATGGAAAACTTATACGAGATGTGTGCGAAAAGTATTGCGAAACTCAAAGCTCAGGGAAATTTTCTACATTCGGAAGAGTTTTTAAAGCAGACTCCGAGATAATTTACTATATATTCTAGTTAATCTAAGCCTATCCACTATCAATTATCCAATATCCATTATCCATAATTCACTATCTATTATCCGGTGCCCATTTTCTATTATCCGCTATCCAATATCAATTATCGATTATCTATTATACATTAACCACCATCCATTATCAATTATCCACCATGCATTATCCATTATCCACAATTCATCAACCATTATCTATTATCCACTATCCATATCTACTATCCACTATCCATATCCGCTATTAACTATCTACTATCGACTATTTATTATCCATTAGCCATTATCTATTATCCACCATCTACTATTCAATATCTACTATCCGTTATCCACTGTTACCTACCTACTATCGACTATCCGATATCCATTATCCATTAGCGATTGTCCACTATATATTATCTACTATCGACTTTCTTATCTCCATTATCCACAATCCACTACCCAATATCCACTATGAACTATTCTATATATTATCCAATACCCATTATCCACTATCCACTATCATAAGTTCTATATTCCACTTGATGACATTGAATTTGCTCGTAATAAAATCAAAAGAATATTTAAACCCTGTGCACAAAACTCTTTTATGCTGATTGATTGACTGACAGATTGATCGTAATAAAAGCAGATAAAAATCTTTGCACCGACTTCCGTTCGGCTGGGGCAGTGCTATATACAATGTGGGCACATAGTATAAATATGTATTCTAAGCAAGTATTATTTCTGTATGAGATGCAAAGCTGTGGCTGCTGCCGCTGTCTGCGGCCGCCTCTGTGTGTCGTTACACCTTTTTCTCTGCTCGCTGTTGTTGTTGTTGTTGTTGTGAAAACTGAAGCGAAATAAAATGAAATATTTGAAATGACCACGTCTTGGCTATTTGCCGTTACATTATGGTAAAATATTACTGTGGCATACGCTCTCGACTGGCCATAACATGCTCTCGTGTCCATTGGCAGTCCCACAGTCGAACGGTCCGGCGGTCCGGTGTTCCGTGCAGCGGCCTCTTGTTGGGGAAAGCGTGAAGCGTATAAAGTCATAAGGGTTTATGCATGAATTGATTGCAGCAGCCACAGCCACAGCCAAAGCAGCACCAGCAGCAGCACATGCCACACCACCACCACCGCCGACGCCGACGCCGACGCCAAAACGGCACCACCAACCATTCGGACACTTGCTGGCAATATACTCGTAATAAAAGAATAAGAATTATATGCTTTTGTGTAACATTTCGCTTTAATAATCTATGAAGTGGCTGCGGCGGCAGCTTCTTGGCTCTGCGACCAGTTCCAGCTTGGCCAAAGTTGAAGCGGGCCAACCGCAGCTGGAGTCGACTCGATTGCCTGTGGCTGCACATTGTCTGGCTGCAAGTTCGACTCGAGCATTGGCGAGTGGCGGCAGCGGCTCTCCTGCCCAGCAGCTGCATTGACAAGTGAAATATTTGACATAATTAAATTTTGATACAAGTCCATAACTATTAGGCATTCCGAATCCGATTTCGATTCCGATTCCGATTGCCAAGCAAACACAATGGCCAAGTTGGTAATTTGTGGCCATGGGCCCATGTGTGCGCAGTCAGTCAAAGCATCCTTCGTCCTGTGGCGTGTCAGGCCGAGTGACATTGGGTGCGTTATTTGTTTACTTCGTGACTGACCAGCGGGCGTGCGGTCGTCTTGAGACGACAATAGCCAAAGACTTTCGTGTCTCACGTACATCACTCTGACAACCAGCTATGGTCCAGCTATTGCCCCTGCTCCTGCTCCTGCTGCCAGTTACCAGTTTGTTGTTGGCGTTGCGGCTGTCTGCGGGCATTCCACTTGTCATTAACCTTGTTATTAAAACACTTTTGTTTATGGCCATAACATCTGATGTCCCAGGCACTGCACCCGGCAAAGGGGACAAACTGTACAAATAACTTACGTGCCGCTCATTTGTCTCTTTTGGTTCCGCAAAACTACTTGGGCTATTGTAAATGTGTTTGGTTAGTCTTAGGGGCTTGACCAGTGCCACAGTGCCACAGAGCTTGGACCGGGACTGGGCATTGGCGCCAACGACAGATAAAAGACACCTTGCCTCGGACTACGAGTCGACTTCCTTGTTTCAGTCCTTTGTGCTGGGCCGTTCAAGCTTCCGGCTGGCCGCCACTTGGCGGCCATTTGTTTTCCGGTGATCATCGCAATGTAAACGAAATGAGTTCAATTTGTTAACGCCGCAGACACACGTATTAAACACACTAATTTGCGGCATCGCTTCTGGACATATCAGCAATTTGTTTCAAGCAGCTGTCCCCAGGACTCACACTCACACACACAGGCAGACAGACAGATAGACAGACAGACACATTCGTAACTGTAAATGCCGACGACGCGTCCAGCTCAGTGGTTGGTTGATCCGTCAACAATATTTCATACTCTCCACACTCGGCTAAATGCCAAATTGACAAACCCCATAAAAAGAGACGAAAAACAATTTGGGTCGAGCTGTCAGCCAGCACCAGCAATTGCTTTTTAAGCTGCTCTAAATTATCACGAATTAGGAAGAGTCCTTTTGCGGAGTGTCTAGAAATTGAGAATGGGTGAAAAAAAAAACTTCAATAATTATAAAGAAGTCCAAATGAATGGAGTATGGAGTGAAAAATAAACAAGATATAGTTTAATTCCGATTCTGAATTGCCCCACTGACCGTAGAAGTGCATATATATTTTGTTTGACATTCCTTAGAAGCTGTCTAGAGTTACGTAGCTGTAATACTTAGCAAAACTAAGGAATTTAGAGGGCATTTTTGATATATTATACTCTAAAGAGGACAAAAATTTATTCTTGAGCAATCAGCTTACCCATGAGTTCCTCATATCAAGTCTTGAATAGGGCTTGACGGAACAGACGGATGGACAGCAGTCGGGCTACTCAAAACCAATATACTCTGTCATTTCACGAAAAAGCATAGCAACTGAAAAAGAGCTTGGAGTCTACTTTAAGGACATTCCAACCACTTAAAGGATATTTCAATATATAAAAGCTCTATAGCATCAAACATAAGCCTGCTGATCCTGGTTCCCCTAACAGCTACAAGCCAAGAAAAGCTCTATATCTCAGTCAGAGCCCGTCTCAAATAAAAACCAAATCTGTAAATCTACAAAGTATTTCATTGGACAACTATCTAAACTAACATCAAAAGCATCAGGCGAACCCCTTATTAGCAGTTATTAAACAACGATCCGTAGTTCATCAAGTTCATGCTCGGGCATTGTTGTCGTTTTGTCGCAATCTACAAGCGACGTGACATCTCTTGGGTCGTTATGAAATCTGAGACGCAGCACGATTAAAAACCGCATCACAAAGCCCAGGAGCTGCCCACAAAAACTGAAGTAGCTGCAGCCACATGATTAGGGCACCCAGGACCCCGATCAACAACCAAAAATAAATAAAATAAAATGAAGAAGAAGACGAAGCAGCAGAGAAGTGCAGCGCAGGTACGAATGCACGATGCCCTGTCGGAGGCCAAATTCAAGTATTTGAATAAATGTAGAGCTCACGCATAGCTTCTGGAGTCCGGGACAAAGAGTAGCTGAAAGGGTAGCGATGAGACATAATCACCGCAAGCTGCATACAAACTCATTACACATTTTGATGGACCTGAACTTAGGATTGTCTCGCTCCGAAACCGCATTCATGAAATCGTGCCCGGGAGCAAATATTTAAGCGCAAGCAAAAACCAACAAGCGGCGGTAGAGGTAAAGCAACGAAGGGCGAATACCCTAACAGAGTTAGGATAAGTCAAGGATGCCTCGGAAAACTGTCGGAGAACAGGTTATGGTTGTATTCTTTCTCCTTAGAACCTATTTTCCTATTGAGTTCTTTTCCTCTGCTGAAGCCAACGAAGCTCGTATCTCTAAAAAGAGAAGGCAATGAAGGTTGTCCTAGTACATATAAGGATATCTCTGGGCTAGGCACTTATTTCTCTGTATCAAAACAGCTTCCTCAGCTAAGTTACCCTTTGGGCGAGTGCACTTAAGCTGTTGCCCCCGATCTAATCTTTGCATGCAACAGCTCCACTTGGACGGTGGTCTCATTTACCACGGCAGCTGTGACTACAACTGCAACTGCTGCTAGCTGCTACCGGGCAGCGGCCAGTGGCTTGCGCTCTGCACCAGGTGTAATATGATGCGCCTTTTGATGCCAAATGACAAATCAGATACAAGTCGCGGCTCACGAATCGAGTACTGGTTATTGCATTGACAATTCGCCACTACTGGTCTAGTCTGGCCGGATTTGCGCTTGAGGGACAGATGAAAGGGTCTGGGTAGGACGAGCGTGCATATTATATGAGCTGTTGCCTGAGCTGCCTTAGCTACTGTATCTGCTCTGAGCTGCATAATAATTTGGTGGGGTCTTTAATAATTCTTGCTAACGAAATTGCGTAGAAACTCATTAACGAGCTCAAAGGGCCCAGCTCAGCAGCGCTGGATGGGCGGGCGGGGGTTGACTCAAATTGAATTCCATGTTTCAAGTGCGAGCATGTTTTACCCGGAGTTATTGCTGCTGCTGTTGTTGTTGGGTGTTGTTTATGTAAGAACTGCTTTGGAATTATTTATGAACCCGATGGGAAAAGCTTTGAATGTGTCGCAATGCTTGCCTCGGGCCCTGCCTGAATACCTAATTCCGGGTGCGTTCCCCTTTCGCAACGGGCACGAGCACGAGCACGAGCAGGAGCACGGGCTCTCCCGGTCCTGGGGCCGCACAAGTGGGAATACATTTGCTGGCAAAGTGGCGCATCGTGCAATAAACGAAAGTGTTTTCCAATATAAGGAGCGCTTTATCCTATAATGTGGTAATCGCTCGCGTAAAAGGCGACAAATCATTTAAACCCTTTCCCACCCACTGACCGGCGCAGCCAGACCAGTCGCCCGACTGTCCGCCCGCCTAACGATGTAACGCTATGTGTATCCAGCTAGTGTACAAGGGTGACAACAACAGCCCTCGCTCCCCCCCTCTCTCTCTCTCTCTCTCTCTCGGGTGAAACTGTGCCATGCATCAGAGCGCCCAGGGCGGAGGCGAATCACACACCCCATTCCTACGGCCAATCCTTTGGGCCCCCCTCTTAAAGAGCTGAAAAATGTATGCACACGTTAACCCTTTGAGCATTGGGTCCTTTGGACGCAGCCAGGGCCCGTAGGCAGCTAATGCTAATGCCTCATGCAGTCGCTCGTCCTTTTGAAATTGGGCATCAGCGTTGGCATCATCAAGCCAGCAGCTCTTGGCTGGTATCTGAGTGTGCTATATATGCTGTATGGCAACTGGTAGCTGGTGGCTGGTGGCTGGTGGCTGCTTGGGCTGCCTGGGCTGGCACCCCACCAAAAATGTGTTAGATTCCCTCACCGCGAATGTTAAAGGCCAATTCGAATGGGCCATGAATCTCTTCCGCTCTGGCCGTGCCAAAACATAAAAGTGAAATTTGTTTTTTATGACATCTTTATTCAGGCTAAATAAATACAAAGTATTATAGTGCCAGGGGACATTTGCGAGTGACCGTTTGCCCGCCTTCCGTTCCATTTACCCCTTTTCCGCCCTCGATATTGATTAGCCAGCCGTTCATGATAAATAGACCATTATGCAGTTATCGTAATTGCGTGGACCCAGCCGCAATAATGTTGCCAGCCAATGCGACTCGCATATCAGGAATGCAGATGATATACGATTCATTACCTCAGGCATCCCCGGAGTACCATAATCTGCCAAGAGATGATCTACGAAAAATCTATAATAAGTTGAAAATGAAAAAGAGTCTAGCATGACCTATTGGAGTTGCTGTCAAGCAGGGAGAGAGGTACAGTCTGAGAGAGTCTAGAGGCGCTAAGGTCTCAGTCAGCTCACCTTATATAAGGATAGCTTTGATTCTATATGGAAGCCCTATCATATAAAGTTCTACAATCTGCTTAAGTACAACCAACTGAGTTACTTATAAGCTCCAATTGTTATCGGTTATCGGCAATCGACTGTCATCACTATGAACTCGATGCGCCCCTCGAGCCTGTTCGATTGGCAAACGGAAAGTACCCGAAAATAAACTCAAGCAGTGCCACTGAGGTCCATTACGGAGCACAAAAGTTCTGTGCATCTACAGAGGTTTTCGTGTTAAGATATTTAATGGAATTTTCTGTTAGAGCTCGTCCTCACTGTACCTCTCTCTACCTCCCTCACCCCCTCTCTCTCTCTCTCTGTCTGTCTCTCTCACCCTGTGTGTTTATGAATTTTCGATTAATCAACGCTTGACTTTCATTTGGTGTGCTTCGCTTCGAGTTGTGATGACATATCTGACAGAATGAAAGATTGTGCAATGGGACGAGACGACGGCTGGCTGTTGCAGGGTTTCGACAATTTCATTTATGGTAATTTGCATGTTCAACAAAGGTCGTGAAATAAATAGGGACAACAAATCAGGACGAGCCGGGCCCGGGCTGGGCTGGGCGTCATGTAAATTGTATCTGCCGCCCTCTGGTAATTGAGCAGGATGGCTAACAGCCAGTGCCAGTGCCGGTGGCAGTGGCAAGGGCCTGCAGCCGGCGGGGGACACGCCCGAACATGTCGTCGAGGACGTTGCCGTTTAGCCAGCAATCCAGCAACAGCAGTGTCAGTGGCAACACCAGTGCCAGAGCCAGTGCCAGCGCCAAGTCCCATGTGAGCAGTGAAGTTTTTTAATCAAGCCGCCTGTCAAGTGTTTGCAAAACAAATACCGCGCTTATCCATCAATCAAAACACGCAATATGGCAGCGTGACTTTCCACAACTAAGCAGCCGTAGCAGCAGCCGTGGCAGCCGTAACAGCAGCAAGTGGTTCTTGGCACTTGGCTGCTTTGGCGAGTGCTAAGCCATATGGAACGAAGCGGAACAATAAAGCGACACTGTCAAACATTTGCATACACGACACTCGGAGCGACTTGCACCGCACCGCACCGCGCACCACCCCACCCACACGCCGCAGGCACGCACGACTAGCGTAGGGTCAGCCGAGTGAGTGGGCTGCGGATCACTTTTAATTGCAGCTAATCAAGCTGACAACTTTGTTACGTTTGACATTATTCGAGCCGTCGATCGGATGGAGCTGTCAATAGTTAGATCTCACACTGGAAAAGTAGAGCCAAGGCTGCAAAGGGCTCCAGCAGCAGCTGAAGCGACGTTACGTTCGTCACATTCACAAATTAATCCAATGGCATTTGCATGCCGCGGGTGCAAAGCCCCTGGGTAAAAGCAGGGGGAAAGGGCGAGGCTTTTTGTATTGTGTGGAAATTGATTCTTAAACGTTTTGAAGAATGATGCGAACTTGACTTCAGCTGCCAGTCAGCCAGTCAAGGAGAGAGAGAGAGAGAGAGAGAGGAGAGCCAGCCACCCTCTCTAACCAACCCCTAGATAGCTGGGGCCACAGGAACAACACATTAAACAACAGTTCCTGGTGTAAAACATGCACAGCAACAGCGGCGCGAGGCAAACAACAATCGACAGAACAGAACGGGAAAAAAATGTAAATGCCATTGTAAAGATGTAACGGGCGCGGCGAAAAAAAGGATACAGATATGGCAACACCTACAGCCGCACAGGATACATATTGGCAAAACAATGAGTGTGAACCACACACATAGACACAGGCAGACAGACAGACAGGCAGACAGCAACCCCAGTGGATGGCTGGATGGTGAAAAATATGCACAGAGATATGAGTACAGATGTCGAGAGTTTTAAATTGCATTAACTCATTTAATGATGTTCAAATTGAGGCTGACAAATAATGGGGAGTGTGTCAAGCGGTGGCGCCTCATGCCCAAATCTCACGCCACTTTGTGACACCAGCCAGGGCCCGGCCCCCCGCTCGCCCCTCAGCGGAGGCCTAGCCCAGACCCCCAGTCACTGCCATCACTTTAAATTGCTGCTGTCAAAGTGAGTGCGGGTGGAGGTGGCTCTGTGTGGGTGTGTGTGTGTGTGTGTGTGCGAGTTGGCAAAGAGGCTGAGGCTGGGGCTGGGCCAAACTATTTGTCATGTCTGTCACACTCTCGTACATCTTTGTCAACACTATTTAGAAGTTTAATAAATTTGCACTTTGTTGAGACGCCAGTCAAATATTTAATATCCACGCGCAACAACTCAACGTCAGCAGCAAAGCAGAGACAGCCAGCGACAGCCTCGACTAGCTACTAGCAACCCCCTCAGCAGGCACCCAGATACCCCCAATGTCTACTGGTAGAATTAACTTGATTTGGATTAGAAATAGAGCTTAACCTAATAAAAGATAGATAGATATAGATATAGATATAGATATAGATATAGATATAGATATAGATATAGATATAGATATAGATATAGATATAGATATAGATATAGATATAGATATAGATATAGATATAGATATAGATATAGATATAGATATAGATATAGATATAGATATAGATATAGATATAGATATAGATATAGATATAGATATAGATATAGATATAGATATAGATATAGATATAGATATAGATATAGATATAGATATAGATATAGATATAGATATAGATATAGATATAGATATAGATATAGATATAGATATAGATATAGATATAGATATAGATATAGATATAGATATAGATATAGATATAGATATAGATATAGATATAGATATAGATATAGATATAGATATAGATATAGATATAGATATAGATATAGATATAGATATAGATATAGATATAGATATAGATATAGATATAGATATAGATATAGATATAGATATAGATATAGATATAGATATAGATATAGATATAGATATAGATATAGATATAGATATAGATATAGATATAGATATAGATATAGATATAGATATAGATATAGATATAGATATAGATATAGATATAGATATAGATATAGATATAGATATAGATATAGATATAGATATAGATATAGATATAGATATAGATATAGATATAGATATAGATATAGATATAGATATAGATATAGATATAGATATAGATATAGATATAGATATAGATATAGATATAGATATAGATATAGATATAGATATAGATATAGATATAGATATAGATATAGATATCCATTCCATTCAGTATATGTCAATACGATTGCGAATTGCGAGCACTTTGCATTGTGTGAGCCGGAATGCAGACTACTCAAAAGTCTCGTATTCTTCGGATCTATAAATAGTGCATCAATATGCTGCTGGTGGGGTGGGTCCGTGCCTAGCTGGGCACACACATACCGACATTGGTTAATATGAGGCCCATATGCAGCAAGAGTCACGCTCCGGAGTGTTTAATTCGCTGAAATAATGCCCCGAGATTGGGAGACTGCGGCGACCCACTTGCCAGATGCGGCCGGCGTCCAGTTGAATGGTAAACCGAATCGTTCAATCGGGCCACAGAGACCACCGTGCAAAGGAAACGCACTGTGGAATCCGAGACGCAGACGCAGACACAGTTCCAGTCAAAGATGTAGATGTGGCGATGCAGATACCCCGAACTATTTCGATGCCTAATAGAGAAGTGCAGTCGACCGCAGATCGAGTCTCTCTCTCTCTCTGCGTGTGTGTGTTTGTCGGGGATATAAAAGTCAAAACCGCACGCATTTCTGATTGACCATACACAGAAATATATATGTATATATATATATGTGTGTATATATGTATTTATTTATTTAAGCAGTCGTGCAAACGAAACTCCACAATTGGTGGTCCCCATGAATACTTTGAAAGTTCGAGTACATAGTCAAAACTCCGGCACATGTACGGCTCGAAGGGAAACGCTCGACTGCAGTGCAGTCGAAATGTGTGCTGCACCCGTTTCATAGCCAAAACAGGAGTGGGTAGGGGCCGGAGGGTGGCGGGTGGCGGGCGGGAGGGTGGTGCGAGCTGTGAGCTGTTATAAAAACGACGCGTCTAAAATCGGAGAATGCGACTAATGGAAAAATTCATATTAAATCGATTATATTGACAAGGGGGGCACATGTAGACCGCGACCACGAATACGACCGCCAGTGCCTGCTGCTGCTGCTGCTGTGGCTGCTGCTGTCGCCAGCGTCGTCATCAAGGGGCCAATATACAGTGGGCCATGTGCCGACGTCAAGACGAAAATATACAGCAACCAAAAAAGAAAAACTGAAGAAAAAACAAGAGAAATATAATGAAATACATTACGCGAGCCCGAGTCAAATCATAAATTTGTAAGTTATTAACAAGAACAAATACATTTATTGTCAAAAATTTAATGATTCAGCAGGCATTCAGCATCGACAGCAGCGATAATCGACGTGGCGACACTCGCGCTTTTACACTCTGGTAAAAGCCGTCTGTCACACAAATTGCTGAAAAGCCATTTGACAACTAATTTTTCGAGGTGGCGACGACATCGGCGACACCTTGCACCGCCCGCAATGGGAATATGTGACCAAAACATAGACTAGCCCCATTACCTCCCTCCCCCCGCCTTCTGCTCTAACCCCAATCGAACACACGCCTCTCACTTGCCAGCGCGCACACATCGCCTCGCACTCGCACTAGTCTAAACGTACCGCAATCTAATTGCTGTTGGCAGCATCCGCGGTTCTTTAATTGAAGACATCAACACTAGCTAAAAATACGATATACGTGTGTGTGAGTGTGTGACGTGGGTGTGTGAGTGTGTCTGTGTGTGTGTGTGTGTGTGTGCGTAATCGATGAGGAGCGAAATGGGTAATGGAAGCGAACGAGGAGTTTCAGGCATTGAGAAGGTGGCGAGGCGCAACTTGTAACTGCATTTGAATCAGAGATGGGAGAAGCGTATCCGATAGTTGGAAACGATAGTTCGAGTAGATGGAGTTGATAGAACAAAAAAGATAAAAAAGGGATATAGTAGATAGTACACGTAGAATACATAGAAGATTTAGAAATCGTAGAAAACACGGAAAACATAGAAAACATGGAAAACAGAATATATAGAATACGTAGAATATATAGAATATGTAGAATACATAGAAAACATAGAACATATAGATTATGTAGAATATATAGAACATATAGAATACATGGAAAACATAGAACATATAGAATATATAGAATATATAGAATATGTAGAAAAAATAGAATACAAGGCATGCAAGGAATATGCAAGGATTTAGAGATGAGAGAAATGTAAGCGATAGTTGATAGATAGAGTAGATAGAATAGATAGGAATACAAGGAATATACAGTCAAGCTAGGCTAAGAGGGACCGTGTTTTAGCTTCTTTGTATTCCTTATCGTCTTCCGATAGTTTGTCATTCGAAAGGAACTCACGACTCGGTCACGCGATCATCTTCAGCTGTTAGCAATGGTCTCTAAATTGTGTACAAGCATAAGGAAATGTGTGGCAGTGGCATGCTGTGGTGCTGTGGTGCTGTGCTGCTGTGCACTGTGGTGTAATGCCATAAACTGTTATTTGATGTGGGTTTGTGTGTGAGCAGGCGAGCCTTGGCTGGTGCTGAGCGAAGTTCCACAGTGCCCAGATGCTTGACGTTTCTGGCTGTTAAGCAGCCAAACACAATTATTGGCTCTGCCAGCCGCCGAATGCCAAACATCAAATATCGCACAGCCAGCGGCGCAGCAGCTACGCAGCTACCCTACGCTGAGCAGGTGACTGAGCGGGCGACGCGATCCGCCAAACGCCAAACGGAACTGACTACAACGACGACAACATCGACGACAGCGACAGCGACATGACGCATGGTGACTGGAGCCGCTTGGTGGCCGGAGACACGCGGCTGGCGGCAGCGACTGCAACTGGGAATGTGACTGGGTATTTGTTTTCTTTGTTTGCGATGTGTTTACATCGCGGGCGACAATAGTTTACATTTGCTGCCATCTAAAAATTAAAAGGTGACAAATCATAACAACACCCGATGGATGGGTAATACAACGACTGCCGCTGCTGTGGCGGCTGAGGCCCAAAACTGAATAAGACAAGGGCAATACCCTCGTCGGCCTAGCAGTTGAGCTGAGCGGAGTGGGAGGGAGTTAGCCGGAAGCTGGCTGGAGCAAGCCTATGATTTAAGAGAAGTTAGCCAAAACTCAACTCCCTACAATCAACTGAATCTGACATGCACTTAGCATAGGATTGAGCAACTCAGTCTTTAGCTATCGATTCAGCTTTGCTTTTAGTCTGAATATAAAACTCAGGCTATTGACAACTCACTAACTTGAGCGGTAAAATAAACCTGATTCAATGCACTTAAGTTTCAATTAAGTGACGTTCCACGAACCAAGGCATAGGAGAATTGTGTTTAACTAAGACTTGTCATACGTTTACGGGCTCATATGGACTGGCGGAAAGATGCATGGATAGCTGGATGCACAGAGAGATGCATAGAGAGGTGCATAGATGAATGCATAGACGGCTTTAAAAACTGATGATCAGATGCATAGATGGGCATGCGTAGCTCGACTTAGCTTATCGTTCTGATTGGGAATATATGATCATATGCTTTATGGGATCTGCCACACCTCTTTCTGATGCTAGCATACATCTTGGCAATATTTTCTATGGACTCAGAGCGTATTATAAAGCTAGTCTACCATATTTGAGGAAATCAAGCAAACAAGAATCATATACTTTCACTTTCTATAAGTTTTTGTTAGATTGAACAGAACAGCTCTGTAAGTTTAAGGTTTCATAGGAAAGCAAAGAACACTTTCTATATTTATATACATACATTGGAGAATCTATAATATTAAACTCGATTTCATACATATTTAAAAATACCTTACTTGATAGCGCTAGTCTACAAACTACACAGATCGGCTTAGTCTAGTTATTGTTTACCCTGTCCAGTTGCCCAGTCCATAGACTCATAAAATCCCGAATTCTCTCTCTTCTGTCTAGACCAACATGAGTCTTCTGCAGTACAACAGTTGACAGCTTACTTCTGTCCAGCATTTATGCACTGCTCTATGCAGCATGCGTTTGTCTCTCTGTTGATAGCAGTGGCTGTTGGAGGACTAGTGTCACAGACTGTTGTCAGGCTCTGCTGGGGCTTTGCTGGTTAAGTTGGCGCGGGTCCGCCTTTGGCTGGAGCTGAAGCTGAAGCTGGAGCGCATGTTTAGCCGATAATCGCTGAATAATAAATGGCATCACTGTCCCATCCGAAAGATCATTATCGCCATAAAACTACCACTAAACGTCACTTCTTTTAAGATCAAAGTGTTGTTTGCGCGATTTAAGTATGCGCGCACGCATCTTCAATTAAAGGCATATGCTGAATACGAGAGCTGGAGCTCTAGAGCTGAGGCTGGAGCTGGAGCTTGGAACTTGCAACAGTTGCTGCAACACAATTACCAGTTTGACATCTTCCGAGAGCTGATGAAGTCAGCAGAGAGAGCAAGAGAGCAAGAGAGCAAGAGAGCAAGAGAGCAAGAGAGAGAGAGAGAGAGAGAGAGTGAAGACCACCAGACTCGATGGCAGAGATTTTGGCGGAGTGCGGCTGACGACAAATTAATTTGGCACAGGCAGCTCATTGGGCAAACAATGGGCAGAGCAATTGGAATCCGCCAAGAGACAGCCGTGAAGCTCTATCGAGAGGAGAACTGTGAGCCGCGAGCGCTTTGGTGTATTGTATGTGTTATCTTAATATTGTCATTGTCACAAATTTGCAAAAAGTTACGCTAATGGATTACACGATTTTCGCATTATCGCTTTGTTACCGCGCCGATCGCAATCGCATGCGATCAGCAACAGCAACTGCTGCCCAGTTCCTGTGGCAGTGCCAGTCCCAGTCCCTATCCCAGTCCCAGTCCCAGTTCGAGTCGCACTCGAATCCCAGTCGCAGTCAGAGTCAAAGTCGCTGGCGGTAGCCGCATGGCATTGTATGTAAAACTACTGCAAAAGCATTGCGACCGCCAACATATCGCGTCGGCTCCTCGATACGTGCCGAAAGCGAGATTAAGGGGCCAGCTTTACAAGCAGGAAACGCTGCTGCCCCCAACGGCTGCCGCTGCTTCATGCTCGATGCTCCATGCTCCATTCTCCATTCTGCGTTCTGCGTTCTGCATTCGCGTACTCGTTTCAGCTTTCAAAGTGCCCATGAGCATTATGCCAGACACTTTGTCTTTGACAGCACAGCATAGCCCAGCAGCCTGGGTCTGGCAAGCCCGGGCCCAGCTCCAGTGCGACGTTTATCCAGAGCGCAGATGCTCTTATCAGCAGCGAACACAGCACGTTCCATTGTCGCTTCGCGTCGATCTAATCTGAGCATTGCCGATGCTCGCAGATCCTTTCTCTCAGCTGCGTTGTGGTTCCGGTGGCCTCGGCCAGTCCCAAGTGTCATACAAGCTGCAACTTCACTCAGCTTAATGGCAATAAGCATTTGAAATATCTAAACAATTGGCTAAAAGGGCAGCTTACATGCTATATGCCAATGGCAAATAAAGCCAGCTGCGCTGTGCTGGGTATGCTTACTTTCAGGGTTAGGCAGTTGAGGGGTCTATAGGAGTTGAAGTGTCTAGGACCTAGGAGTTTCGTTACTAACTCTCTGATAGTGCAAGGCATATGGAGAAGAACTTGCTTTCTCCCTGTCAATTTCCATCTGAAGTCAATGAAAGTTTACCCTTAGCAGGGTATCTTCAGGCTGAGCTTAGTCTTCCAGTCGACTACTCCTTTACCTTTGGCTACTTTGCACATATGGAGCCTGCATATTTTGGACACTGGCAATGGGCATTGAGTGTTGTCAAATATTGCCGTTTTATGCTAATGAAGTGGTATGGGAAATCACGAAAGGGTTAATGTTCCTCCGACTGATCAGGTGGGGTTAGAGCAAATGGTTGCCCAGCCTAACCCAGCCCAGTAAGAGGGGGTAGAGCTGGTAACTGTGCTGCTAATCGGTTAAAAGCCAATTGAAAGGCACTGAAATGAATCAATTGCTGGTTGGGGGGAAACTGTTTAGGATGATTAAATTTGTTATAGAAATGATTTCGCATAGGCTTCGCTTCGCTTTGCTTTGTCGTCTGCTCGCCCCACCGACCGGCCGACCGACCGACCCACAGCGATGAATGAATCAAACGCAGCCGAGTGCCCTCTGACTTTAATGTTGCCACATCCATATAAAAAAGACAAAAACGGGGGAAAAAAATACATGAAATGAAAAAAGAAATAGCAAAGGAAAAACACTCGCATAAAAAGCAAATATTCAGATGGGGCAGAGCCGGAGCCAGGACGTGGGTGGGGTAAAGACACCAGTAATCAAGTGTATGCATACAAGGGATGCACGCTCCCTGGACTGTGCACGTGGGCATGGTTGACGCCCCCGCACACACAAATGGGCATAGGATGCCCAACAGTTGGCCGTTGTACATTTGTTTCTTTTTTGTGGTCAAATACTTTTGCATGTAAATGTTAATTCATTGATTTTTATAATGCGCGCACGTCAAAAGGGATAATGCCGCCTGCCAATCTGCCTCCGTCCCAGCGCCCGTCCAGTGCTTGTCGCATTCGTCGCACAGGACTTAGCAAGGGCTGAAGCTGAAGTGAAACGTCGGCAGGGCCAGGCCAGGCCGTGGCTGGGGCTAGGGATGGGGCTGGGACTGAGGCTGGGGCTGGGTGGGCTGCGTAAACATTGGAAACAACCAAAAACCAAACAACCGGCTGCTGGGCAGGAGTAGCGAAATGAATGCGCCAAGGCGAGTGAAAGGAGCGAGTATTTGGCTTTGATGTTGCTTACATTTCATCACTGGAAGTCGTCGTTGTCAATAAAAGCAAGTTAATGGGTAAACAGCCACCGCTAGCACCACTGCTGGGGTCAGCTGCCGAAAGACTCCACTCCCGAATGCCACAAAACTAAAAACATAACTTCTGGCTAGAAAAACATTGTTTGCGCGGTCGCCCATTCAAATATTTGTGGCCCGAGCATTTACTTTGCCCAGGCAGCAGCTGACTCGGAACAAACCGATTGCCACTAACCACCTCCAACCTCCAGCCACCGCCACCGCCACCACCACCGCCATCACACCCACCGCACGCACCACAGCGCGGCGCACAGAAGTCGCTGATTTGAGCCCCAGACAATTGCCATACTTAAGTGCATATAAATGGAAATCATTTACAAGTGTATACAAACATTTGTCGAGAGTCTTAGGAAGGTATAAATAGTCCGATCTATAGACAATTAAAATCTGTACTCTCGCTTTTTAATCTGAATCAGGCAGAGGGCAGGCGATGCTCTGAGGGAGAATGGAAAAAGCGGGGGGAAATATTTGAAAGTTTCTCCTATGCTTAAGCTGATAAGATAGAGATAAGAGACAGATAGACAGATAGAGCTAATAGTTGATGGGTTAGATAACTTCTAAAATTAAGTCGACTTTTAGCAAGGAATGGATGAATCATGAGATCCACAGTATAAGTTTATATATCGCAAGGTATCAGCCTGTAATCTAAAAGCGAGGCTTATAGACAGAAAGGCTAGACCTATCGATCTTGAGGATAGGTCTGAAGATCTCAAAGATTGATCTGTAAAGATATATGTATATCTAAAAGTATGCTTATATAAAGGATAGATATATAGATCTAAAGGATATATATGTCTAGACTAGGTCTGTCGATCTAAAGGATCTAAAGGATTGCTTTGTAGGATTGCAAGGATTGCAAAATAGATTTAAATACCAAAAGGGTAGACCTAAAGATGTGAAGGATATATCTGTATACCTAAAGTATAGATCTATTGATCAAATTTATTTAAACGTAAAGATTTGCAGATCTTAAGTATATAAAGTATAGATCTAAAGTAGACATAGGTAGTCGATTAGTCGAATATGTATTATGAGAGATCTATATGACTCTTATGAGAGATCTGTATGACTCTTGTGAGAGATCTGTATGACTCTCATAACACATATTACACTAATCGACTATCTATGTCTACATTAATATGTCTATATATAGATATTTCCTCCCCCGAGACTTTACAATAGTTTCGCTCGCTTGATTTCTGGTGATTTCTCATTTGTCAGTGAAGTCAGCTGACAAGTGGGAGTCTAAGCAGCTCGGATGCTTGGCCAATTAGGCTGCCAGTTGAAGTTTGTATTTATAATTTGCATGAATCTCCAAGGACTCCGCTTACGTGTGCGTGTGTGTGTGTGTGTGTGTGTAGACATCAAACTTTGCAACTGGCATCAATCACTTAAGTTAAATTAAGGCATCGCCGCGGGCTGTGGGCCAATGGCAGCGCGGAGCCGCCGCAATTATTCAACCGTAGTTTGGCGCTGAGCCGTGCCGATGACATATGCCCACAGACCCTTGGGCGGCCCAATCAGCTGAGACAATATCGAGAGTTCGAGTCAAAGTCCAAGTCGAAGTTAAAGTTCAACTATGGGCTGAAGTTTTTCCTTTGGTTGGCTTTGCTTTGCTTTTCCTCCTCTTCTTTTGGATGAGTACTCGATTTCGCTGCTGTATTCGCTGGTGTGTTTTGTGGTCGAGCCGCAAAAGCAGCGCCTGCAAGAGACGGGAGGAGAGGGGCGCTTCCAGAGGGCGGGAGCGGAGGGCGGAGGGCATATAGCCATGGGCCTTTTTCATCATACGCCGTTTACCGGTCGCATTTGCCATTCAGCTTGCGGGCGCTGCCCAAACAAACATACGCGGGTGACCTTACCGACCTGACGACCACACACACACACACACACAGAGAGAAAGAGAGAGAGAGAGAGTTCACCCACACCCACACACCTTCACATGGAAGCTTAATGAAGCTTGTGTAATTGATTTTATGTTTGTTAAAAACGGCAGAAAAAGAAGCAACGTTCGAGGCACTCGACTGGCCATTCGTTCGTTGATGTCGATTTGCCTCGATATTCATGGCATTCAATTTCAATTGAATCGCAAAAAATCAAGCAGCAACAACAACAACAACAATAACTGCTGCTGCTGCAACAGCAGTTGAATGGATGAAAAAAAAAAAAAAAACTAATTTTGCTGGCCTGCAGCAACTAAAGTGCATAAAGTGGCCGCTAACAGGAAAAACACAACTTGAGCTTCAACCGGCAATCGGGCGTCTACCCCCCATGCCCCATCTCCTCATCTCCACATGCCCCATCTCCCGCCATTCTATACGCAGTAGCACTGGCTGTGGCAGCTCTTGATGGGTTCATTTTGGCTGGGCTGTACAGTAGCCGTCAGGGTGCTGTAGGGTGTCCATTACAAGGGCCCAGCTGACTGCAGCCCTTTCGTTCTGGCAAACCCAATTAGCACTTATCTATGAGTTTGTTAGACACGAATTTGTAGTTGTCTTTGCGTGCTGTTTATGTTGATACAACGCACAACAATAGACAGAGAGACGGAGAGACAGAGAGCGAGAGAGAGAGATAAAAATCCTTAAAGTGCCGCGCCGCTTGTCAATTTGGGAAAATCCGAAACGAGCAGCGACATCTAGAAACGACACCGCCAGCAGCAGTCACAGTTCGCAGTTCACAGTTCACAGTTCACAGTTCACATTATCATTATCAATATGTTTACTTTGGTCTCGTACCCAGCGCTGGCCCCGGATCTCGCAACACATTTGTGTGCCGCGATGTGTTAATTGCACTTGGCGATGTTTTCCTTGAAAAGTGATCCTTTTGCCCGTACCGTGCCGTACCCTGGCGTACCCTGCTCTACCGACTACTGCACCGCGCGATAACGATATGGGCTATGGGATATCAGATTAAACGGCATTGCCGACACGCACGACCTTGGCCAGATCCGAACCCAAATTCATTGCTGTTGTTGCCGTTGTTGTTGGTGTCGCATGTTTGTTAACTGCAATTCGGTAGCATGTTTTCACAACATGTCGCCCAATTTACCCTTTCACGGTTATCCTTCTTCTTTTTCGGTTCTATTTATCCAGATCTTCCTATTTACTCTAGCCCAGCTCCCTGTGTGCGTGCCATATGAGAACTCCAGCTCTGCCTCCAATTAGCATCATTTGATGTCGTTTAACTTGAACTAATAGAACGAGATGGCATCTCCTGACAAGCCCTTCCATATGATATCTACCCATTTGCCTGCCCATACTACCTGTCGTTAGATCATACTGACTGGCTAGCTACATTTTGTCACACTTCTATCCTCGATTGTTTGCTTTTCTTTTTTCTCCTCCGAGCCACTTATCTCCGGTAGCTGCCATCGGGTCGGGCCAGATCAGAGCGCTAGCGCTACATATATGTATATTTGGGCATTGTGTTTTTATGGCACTGCTAATTACGTAGGAGAGACACAAGATCGAGCAACTCGTCGCCATTCCTTGAGCTGTTTCCGAGGAATGATCATGGGCATACAACAGAAAAATAACATCTAATATGCTCAACATTTGTGAAAAGCCTTTGAACTTGCGTTATGGAAGCAAGTTGTAGGCATTGATAGAGAACTGTTTGATATGATGAACACGAAAATCAAGTTCTCTTAGCAGGTGACTATATAAGTCTCATCTCACTAAGAGAGAGAGAGCTTTATCAGCCTAGAGCTCGTTAAGATAATTCATATATGATATACCTAGAGGTAGTTTTCGAATTTATGGTAGCATGTTCTTGGCTTGATGTCGTGGAACAAGCATTGATGGCTCGACCTTAGCTTAAGAACTCTTTGAGTATAGAAATTAAGCACTTCTTTTAACTCATGTTTCCTTATGAACTTTAGTTAGCTAAGAAAATTTCATATCACACTTATTGAGAGCTTCATAAGCCTTGGCCTCCTTAGGATAATTCGCACCTTGAGGCAACTTTCTCGATACTTCAACCATACCTACATGCAATCATATAAATTGATTTCCTGAGACCTTTTTGCATATGAATGAAGCTCTTCTCATAGCTGAAGGTTATTCGTAACTCATATTTCATACACTACCTTGAGGGAGCTCTCTCTCTCTCTCTCTCTTTATCTCTCTCTCTCTCTCTCCTGGAAGCACATTCTTGATGCTTCAACCTCATATCAATTGATATCTTAAGACCTCTTTTCTTATGACTACTCTCTCTCTCTTCACGTACTTACGGGCATTAGTCCACTATCCATGTTTCGTATCTCTAATAGAGACCTGCTTCATCGGCCTAGACCTCTCCGTGATAATTAATATTTGATGTGGCTGGAGGCAGCGCTCCTCGCCCTGAAAGAGCAGCTTTAATTGGAATACATTTATGATTAAAATGCGTACGATAAAGTTATTATATTACGTCGAACTGAGGGGGGCAGGTTGTCCTCCGAGTGCTCTACCCCTTTGATATGGTTTTGGTACACAAGTCAGCAGCAGGCGGCAGGAAGGCAGGTGGCAGGAGGCGCTATCAAAAGGCATTCTGAGTGATGCGACTGTAACAGATCCAACAATAAGTAAGCCATGCGTGCGATGGCTGCTGCTGCTCCTGCTCCTGCTGCTGCTGCTGCTGTGCAGGCGAATGGAAATGCGAGCAGCGGAGTATTGGACAATCGCAGCATGGGGATCGTCTGTGTGTGTGTGTGTGTGGGGGGGGGAGGGTTTTGGTTTTGCTGCGCAGCAATCAGACAGTTATATTCTACCGTTATTGTTACCAAGTGACCAAGTGGCAGTAGGGGTAGGGCTGGGGGGTGGAGCCTGTGGTATGCCAACCTCACTGCAATTTGCGCAATGTAATTTAATTAATGACAAAGAAAAAAGACACGAGTGAGTGTGAGTGTGTGTGTGTGTGTGTGTGCGTATGCAAATCGTGTGCCAAGCTGGAGGATGGATAGCTGCGACTGCCCATGTCCAGGCGCCCAGCCCCCAGCTGCAGTCTGGCGGGGTGCCATTGGCTGCTGCCCGAGCTGAGCCTGTGCCTGTGCGTGTGTGTGTGTGTGTGTGTGTGTGTGTGGCACAGTTGTTGTTGATTATGTTGTTGACAACAGGCGTTACGCATTTTACGTATATTACGTAAATATTTATATAATGCAGCAGGTAAATTCATGCTGCCCGCTTGCAGGTGTGCGTGTGTGTGTGTGTGTGCGATTACACACATACATTTATGCATATGCACACACGCCCACGGCCATTCGCAGCCACAGAGGCCGCCGTGCTGCCACATGGAAGAACAACAACAACAGGAACAGCAACAACAGGAACAACAGGAGTAGGACCTGCGAGGGCACGGGACGGGACGGCGGCGGCTGTTCGCAAAATATTTATTTTGGCTGGCAAGCAAATAGCCATTTAAGTAATTACTGCACTTAATTTTTAATATTGATTTTGCAAATTTATTAAAACTTAATCAATTGTTTAATCACATAATGATTAAGCCCCACCTGGCCAGCGACAACAGGTGTGTTGAGCCAGGAGCACGCCAGCTGCCGCTAAATGCTTTATTAATCAGCCAGATTCTAGGTGAGTTTTAAGGCTTTAAATTAGCTCTTATTAAGCAGAAGAGCGCTCACAAATTGCTTAGTAAATATTTATAGTTGCACATATATATATGGTAAAGTTTTAGAGATTTCATATATGTATATCTCTTCCATGGTAAGTGAAGTTATAGACTGCTTCAAGCTCAAATAAGAGTTGGGCTTTGCTCTGCTAGTCTCTAGAGAGCTACTGAGATATGGAGAGAAGAAGCTATTTATAGGATTTTAAATAAAGGCTGACTATATAAGAGCTATGATACACCAATGGCTATAAGTCGAAGGCAATATCAGCAGCTGCGTGCTCTTTGATATCAACTGGAATCATATAGAACCAAGCCATGCCTGAGCTGGCACTGCTCACTATCAGCTTAAGCTCTAGCTTACTTGATTTAGTTTAAACTATATTAGTTCAGCAATAGGGACACACAAGCTAAGCAAGAGCTCTGCCAGAGTGCAGCCGAAGAAGTTCCAAGAAAGCTTGCCAACTCTCAGAGCAGTCATCGTTAGCGCTCAGTAACTCCAAATCTGTCAAAGCTACAGCTAACAGCATTACTTTATTTCAAATGGCAAGGTCTATGAAATATTGCCTTATTTAAACATTATCAATAACTAAAACAGCTGCTGAGCAATAGTTATAGCAAATACTACCACTCTTGCTTGGTCACTCTGTGCTATGTGCAAAATCAATAGCTTGATAGATTTCGTTAGTTAAAAGAAGCACTATTCAGAGGTAATTATATAGAGAACAGCATTACTTTATTTCAAATGGCAAGGTCTATGAAATATTGCCTTATTTAAACATTATCAATAACTAAAACAGCTGCTGAGCAATAGTTATAGCAAATACTACCACTCTTGCTTGGTCACTCTGTGCTATGTGCAAAATCAATAGCTTGATAGATTTTGTTAGTTAAACGAAGCACTATTCAGAGGTATTTATATAGAGAACAGCATTACTTTATTTGAAATGGCAAGCTCTGTAGAGTATTTTAGAATTATATTATTATCGATAACTTAAGCGATTGCTGATATATAGCAATCGAAAATAGTATCACACTTGCTTTGTGAGCCCCAATCATATGCTGAGGCTGCGTTCAAATAGTTCTTATAAGCCATATAGCACTATATCATGTTAAGCTTGCAACTAACCGAATTTTAGTCAAATATTTGAATATCATAATGTTATCGATAACTCAAGCACTTGCTCATATATAGTATAGTGAGGCTCTTGCTTGGTCAGCCTAAATCACGCAAATCCTCTACTTTTATCAGTTAGCAAGCGCTTCTTAAGATGCATCACTCTTAGCCACAGTCTCTGAACTAATTTCACTTTTAGTTACTCAGATCGATTGCTACTTAGAGCTGTACCAAAAGTACCGTCACTCGGGCAAAAAGTCATTTCAAATGCGTGTAATTTAAGAGCCCCATTATAGACCAGAGTCTGTCATGTATATAGAGATATATATAGAGTAGAGTGAGCCAAAAAAAAACTAAATTTAATTCCGTCAGAATAATATTTTATGCGTCATATTTAACCTTGATATTGACAGAGAGAGAGAGAGAGAGAGAGAGGGGGGGAGGGGAGGAGAGCTTAAGAGAGATAGATCTTTGATTCGACTTTCGTAAACTTCATCAGAATTCCGAGTTTGCTTGCCTATTGCCCCCATGCAGATTGTGTCTGGCAGCTGGTAAATGAGCAACTGTCGATGTCTTTTTGCTGCTGCCACTTGTCCAAAAGTTGTTCGTTTACTTCGGCCTGCACACACACACGCACACACATATAGTAAGAGAGACAAACAGACATAAACAGAGTATTAGATACAGTCACCTGTGTCTGCTTCATGTTCCCATGAAATGTAAATTAAAATGTCGAATTAATTGCCCAAGTACTGAGAGCGAGCCGAGGCCGCTTCTTGGTATTCTCCCAGCCTCCGACACGAGCAACTAACGAGATTCAATCAGCGAGCACTTTACCAGCAATTTCTATGTCATTAAAATTAAGTATATTTATTTACTTGGAATCGAAGTTGTCTCTTCTCTCCTGCTAGATGCTGCCTGTCTGCCTGCCTGCCTGCTGCTGTCCGATGCTCCTCTTGGCTGCCTCTTGGCATCGACAATTACCCAAATTTGAATGCATTTTACGATGATTGCATCTGCAGCTCCACACTAAACAGAAGCTTATCAGTTGCGTCTGCCAACCGGTTGATCCGCTGACCCCAAAGCTGAGCATTTGACAAACTAGATATCTACATGTAGCCAGATGTGTCTTATGGATGTGCAAGACTAGCCGGAATTATGTTTAGCTTTAATTCAATTAGGCTAAACATAAGAGATACTAGATATCTATAGAGGGAGGTGTAATGGCCTAAAATGAGCTTAGACAGATATATATCATGGAAGTATCAGACTACCTTGAACGATTGAGATAGTAGATGTCTACAAAGGCAGAAATCTCTGTTATGGCTACATTTGACTGCCACGAAGTATATTAAACTTGAGTTCGATTAGGTCAAGCTTGTGATATACTAGATGGATATCTGTTATGGATGTATCGGACTACCAGCAACTAAAGGCAGTGATCTGTTATGGATCCTCTTTCAATTAACCCAAGTATAGAACAAAATAGATGCCTATATGAGGAAATTTATCCTATAGATGTTATGGACTACCACGAGAGATTATGTCTTGGATGCATCGGACTACCTCGAACTACATTTAACTTCATTCAATTAGGTCATAATATATATAGGTCATATGCTTATATGACGTACTGAAGGTCTATATAAGCAGAGATCTCTTTTGTGGATGCATCGGACATATTCGGCAAATATATATAGAAAGATATCTGTTATAAATCCAAGGGACTATCACGAAGGTCAATCATATTACATAATAATAGCTATCTCGATGGGAAGATGAATTGAGGATGCATTGGACAAGCTTCATTCTTCACTCGATAGTCATGTATCTATAAGAAGATCTCTACTAGGAATGCATCGGACTACCAAGAAATATATTAAGTTTCATTCCATTATAGAGATCTATATTAGAATATATATGTTCTGGATGTATGGGACTATAGGGAAATATTTACATATTAAAGATTTAACTTTATTCCATCAGACTCATCATAGTGAACTCTCAGCGACTATTTCAAATGCTAGCAAAGGCTGTCCGAAAGAAGATTTCCTTAAGTATACAGACTTCATATATATACTATATAGACTTCATCAGATGTTAAGCTCTTCCCTTAGCCAAAGTATATTCATAGAGACTTATGCAAAATGTTTGACAAGCGTTGCGCTGGCCATTTGACAATGGCTTTCAAAATGCGAACTCTGTCGCTTTGATCCTTTCATAAACTATAGCCCCCCCCCCCCCCCTCTAGCCCGCCCTCACCCAGCCCCGCCCCTGCTCTGCCGCTCGAAAAACACGTTTTTGTTTGGCAGTGTCATTCGCCTGTCAAGTGTGCCGCACTTGATGTGGCATTGGACATTGTCTCTGTTGTTGTATCTGCAGGCAGCATGCATATACATATGTATATCTGCAGCACAGGCAAATATATATATACATACATATATATTGTATCTGTATATTTTTGTACATTTCTCTCTATGTTTTTTAGCTGCTGCCAAATGAATTCGCGCTGGCCAAAAATTGTAAACAGTTGATCCTATTTCAAACGTCAAGTTAGCTCGACGCGCCGCAACATTGCAAATCAGCTTTGTCTCCCTCCCTCTCTCTCTCTCTGTCTCCCTCTCCCCATCTCTCTCTCTCTCTCTCTCTCTCTCTCTCGCTCTTAGGTTAGCTGCTCCATCTTCGTCTATGTCTGCGTCTCCGACTACTTGACTGTCACATCTCAATAACCCTCGAGTGGTTTTCAATTGTCTCCAAAAATAAACGCATTTGCATCCCCCCAGCGACGAGAGGCAGACACACACACACACACCAACACCAACACACACACACAACCCAATCCCAAGCGCAATCCCATTTGAAATGTTAATTTTTAACGCTTTGTAAATTTTTCTAATATTTCATAAAGGCCAAAAAAGAGAAGCAACAAAAAAAAATACGCCGCACGAAGCGAAACCTTTTCCTTGGCTTCCGTCGCAGTGCCAAACCACTTGAATACAAAAGTCACCCACTCACCCACCGCACCGCCGCCTCGTGACATCATCCAATTCAGAAAAACTTAAAAGTAAATAGATCCCCAGAGATGAGAGCGCAGCCATTTCACGGAGCCACGACGTTGTCGTTGTCGTTGTCATTGTGGTTGCCATATGTGTGCGTGTGGGTGTATGTCTCTCTCTCCCTCTCTCTCTCTCTTTCTCTCTCTGTCTCTGTCTCTGTCTCTGTGTGTTGGTGTCTCAAGTGACAACGCTGCCAAGGATCATCTCATAATGTGGCAAGCAGCATTTAGCTGTCTGACTGAGCCTTCATACACACTGACGGATTGCCCCGCTCACTCTCCCCCCTCTCTCTCTCTCTCTCTCTCTCTCTCACATATCCTTTTCTGTTTTTTTTCTTGTGTCTTGCTGCCTGCTCGACTTCAGCTCCCCCTCGCGCGACGCCACTTGACATTTTCTTCACAGCCTCCACGCATTCACGTCAATTTTGCGGTTTCGGTTTCACGCAACTATGCCCCAGCCACAGCGCTCCCTCTGCCCCTCGCTCCCCTCTCATGTTTCAGCTTCTGCTTGGAATCTCAATCAGAAACTCCATTCAATTGTTTTTTATAGGCCGAATTTAGAATTTGGGCATTCGGAGCCACGCAATGTTCTTTCGCGCTATATTCATATGGCAGTCGAGTGAGTGCCTTCCCCATGTGAGCGTCTAATCTGTTCCTAAGTGGCCTGCCTGATGATGATGATGATGATGTGGTTGATAATGCGACCAGTCAGAGAGACCCAAAAGCAGCCTGGATATGAATGTGACGCCTCCTCGGGAAATGCCACAAATCTGAATATGATTATGCGTATATAGAAGAGATGGATATACACAACTGTATTATATATCAGGAGAAAGGGAGAGAGAGCGGAGAGAGTATATTTTAGAGTTGATGAAGAGAGAAAAAGAAAGAAATAGAGATGAAAAGGGAGAGAGAGACAGAGAGGCAAAGAAAAGAGAGAATGACAGAAAGAGAGAGAGAGAGAGAGAGAAACAGAAACAGAGAAAGACACTCTCTTTTGAGAGAATAATATATAATAAAAAAGTGAGAGATACAGAAAAAGAGAGTGAAAGAAAGACATTGAGAAAGAAGGAGAGACATGAGGAGAAACTGAGAGAGAAATAAAGAAAAATCAAAGCAGAGAGAGAGAGAGAGACACACACAGAGAAAAGCATAAAAGATAGAGAGAACGGTGAAGAAAAAGTTAGAGAGCGAGTGAGAGAGAGAGAGAAACCAACAGAAGGTTTGAGAGAGAAAGGGAGGTAGAGAGGGTCGAAGAGAGAGAAGAAGACTATATCTGTCTCTTGCAAAATCATACTTTAGTCTCTCTTCTCTCTCTCTCTTTCTCTCTCTTCTGTCTCGCCCTCTCACTTATCAATGTATCATAGAAACTCTTCCTCTCATCCCAAGCAATATCAAGTAAGCCAAGCTATCAGCGCCTGCTGAAAGCCAAGAAGATCGTACAATCTGTCTCTAACTACTAAACCCATATAGCTAGGTATAAAATCTCCGCAATACAGTTCCAATATATGTCCATATATGTCCAGCTATCTATCTACATTCCATCTATATTCAGAACAGCCAAAGGCTCTTCAGTTGATAATCTAATATAGTCCGAATAGTTCAGTTTACTTTCTTTTTCAATAAACCCGCCCAAGTCGAAAAAAAAAACATTTTTAATCAAATTTTTTGTTTAAATTTTGTTTGGTTTTTATTGTTCAAATGAAATTTCATTATTAAATACACAAAACTCTTAAGGAGCAAATTTCTCAATTTTCAATTTTTGAATATTTCGATTTTCGATATTCGATTTTCGATTTCCGATAGAGCAATAACATTTCTACTAAACACAGTCGAGGATCCAGTTGCGGATCTTCGACTTCGTTGCGGGACTTTGTTGAGTTTGTTTTAGTTTAGTCTATGAACTAAAGTGGGGGGTTTGGGGGTAGCATAAACACACGAGATATGTTGTTGTTGTTTTTTTTTTTTGTTTTTCTTTAATAATATTTATGTTTAGCGGTATATATATGTATATATGCCTATATAAAGTTAGTTACAAATACAAATAGTTATTGGCTATGAAAAAAAATTGTTGCACTTAGAAATACATAATATATTATTTGCTTTTTAGTTAATATATAATATATATATATATATAGATATATATGTGGATATATATAAATATCAATACTTCGTTGTACGCCGTACAGTGGGCCCTAAGAGTTGCACACACACACACGCACAGATACACACATTCACACACACACACACACACACAAACAAACTCTGCGGACCGCACTGGGTGCACTTGCACTGAGGAACGGATTGAATACTATACACTTAGATGTCGCATTATCTTAGAATATCTCCAAAAAAAAAAAACGTATATTCATATAGAAATAGCAGTAGATTTGTTTATATAAAAAAAAAATATTAAGTGATAAATGATAAGGTTTTCATATATATAACACAAGTACGAGTAGAAAAGCTAAGTGCGTCGCGGCACCAATATATATATATATGTATAATATATAATATATATATATATATATAATCAAGATCGAGATTCAGTTTCCACTAAAAGCCATTTCATGGCAAAAAAAAGAGAGGGGGGGATGAGCAGGGGGTGGCGCTTGGGGGCTCTCTTAAACGGAAATGGCGGCATTGGTGGGCGGCATGTCGCTGTACTGCGCCGACTGCGACGTCGCTGGCGCCGTCTGTGGCGGCTTTAGGCTGCCGCTGCTGAGGCCGCTGCCGCTGCCGCCGCCGCTGCTGAGCAGCATCGAGCGGTAGACCTCGGAGAGCAGATTCCAGGGCGCGGCGGCGGCGGCGCCCGGCGACTGGGCGACACTGTTGCTGGCGGCGGCTGCCGCGGCGGCCGCGAACATTTGCGTCTGCAGCAGCCGCAGGTGGTGCTGCTCCTCCAGCTCCATGCCGAAGAGCAGCGCGGGCGGCGATGGCGCCACGCTGGCAGCTGGCAAGGCCATGGCCACAGGCAAGGGCAAGGGCAAGGGCAATTGCTGCGGGCTGTGGGCGCGGGCGGCCGGCGAGCAGCTGCTGCTGGCGCTGGGCAGGTGTTTGCGTGCCAGCGGCGTGGACAGATCGTGGGCGTGGTCGGTGGGTGCGAGTGGGTGGGCGTCGGCGCTGTCGCTGTCCAGGTCCAGCTCCATCTTGATGGCCGTCGTCGTCGACTCCTGGGAACTGGAGGCGCAGCTGTCGTGCCGGCGACGCTTGCCCAGCAACCGCTCCATGGAGAAGCCGCACGGACTGGGCGAGCGCTTGATGCGACGCTCCTGCTCTGGCTCCGGCTCCCGTTCCCGCTCCCGCTCCCGCTCCGCCGTGGGTTCGCGTCGCTTGTGCAAGCTGAAGTCGAGCGGCTGCTCTGTGCGATCCTCCTCATCGAAGCTGGTGTGACTGTTGGTGTTGCTGGCCAGGCTCAGGCTGCAGTGGAGCGCCGCTTCGGCCTCTGCCTCTGCCTCCGCCTCCGCCTCAGTATCCGCATCTGGATCCGCATCGCTGTGGCAGTCCTGACTAGCTGGACTGGAGCTGTTCGCGTGCATGTCCACATACACATAGACACCCTCATCATCCGCATCCGCATCCGCATCCGCATCTGCATCCACATCCGCATCGATATCCGCATTCTCCTCCTCCGCAAAGAGCCGTTCGTGCTGCGTGCGTCCAGCGAGCAGGCCGAGATTATGCAGACCCGACTGTCCGCCGAACATGACGTGCGCCGCCGCAGCCGCGGGGCCGTAGCCCACGGCCGGATGGTGGGCGTGATGTGCTGGGTGGTGCGGATGGTGCGGTGGCGGCGGCAGTAGCCCCGGAAAGGCCGCGGCCGCAGCCGCCGGGAACACGGGAAACTGCTGAGCGGTGCGTCCGTCGTGCGGCGAGATCTTGCGGCGAATGTGCGGCGAGTGGAGCTTCGGGTTCGGATTGGCGCTGTGCCGATTGCGGGAGCGCCTCGAGCTGAACACCATGTTGCAGCCGTCCACCGTGCACTTGTGCATCTCACGGAGATGCACGGCGGAGAAGTGGATCTTGAGGGCGCCCTTGTCGCAGAAGGTCTTGTAGCAGATGGAGCACTGGACGCGCTTCTTGCCCGTCGCCGGGTTGATGAACTGCCCCGCCAGGTTGATGGGCGGCGAGCCCCAGCGCTTCGGCTTCGCGCTGCCGTGCTGTGAGCCGGATTTGTTGCCGTTGCTGTTGCTGCTGCTGTTGCCGCAGCCGGCGGTGCCCGTGGCGCCCGGCGAGCTGGCCGGCGACTTGGCACCGATGTGCGCATGGGCGTGCGGATGGGCATGCGGGTGTCCCAGCAGATAAGCGGACGACATGAACGGATTCATAATGTGCTCCATTGTGTGTGGTTCTTCTTCTGTTGTTGTTTGGTGGTGTTGCTGTCTCGGGCTCGTTGCTCGATGCGCTGCAAACAGAGCAAGTTGAAGAGAAAAGTCGCGGATTAGATTGGATTGACAGTTGAGTGTGAGTGTGAGTGTGAGGGAGAGATACATAAAAGTTATTTAAAGATAGTATCTTAAAGATACTTTGCAGCTAAATGGAACTTAAAGATACAAGGAGCATAAGAGTAGCGGATAAATATAGTATATGAAAAGTATCTGCAAGCTGGAAGCTGCGCATTAGTTGGTCAAATAAAAGTATCTATAAAAGACAAAAGTATCTTTTATTCATTCATTTTAAGATACAAAATCATATTTTCCTATGGAAACTCAAGCGAATCTATAAAAGATACAAAAGTATATTCTATGTATCTCTATGTAGATACAAAAGTATCTTTGGTATGTATGTATCTCTGATATGCAGCTGAGTTAGATTCGAAAGTAATTTCGAGATAAAAAAATATCTTTTGCCCAAGCAAATCAACTTCAAGATACATAACTATCTTTTGCCCAAGCTCATCTATATATTTGCCGCCGGATCTTGAACTATTATTGTTGAGCTGATTTTGTCGCTCTGTTGTCAACTATCAACTGGCAACTGGCAAGTCCAAAGTGTCGCGGATGTCAATCAAATGCGGCTGGAAGTCACTCGGTCACGCGCAGCAGCGGCAGCCAGAAGGGACTTGGACTGCAGGCGGGGTGGGGGGCAGTTCAAGGCGAAATCCTAATCAGAAACTAATGACAGAAATGGGCGTAGGCTGAGGGGGGAGAAGGGAGAGCAGCGAGCAGCGGGCAGGCTGCAGGGTGTCGGCCGCTGTTACAGCTGCAAAAGTTGCGCAACTTTTGCGACTTTTTGTGTTATCATCGCTGCAGGTTTACATCACCCCATTCCCCCCCCCCCTCTCTCCCTCCTGCCCCCTATCGAGTTGACAGCAGCTCCAAGCCATGCCAATTACAGATTTCAAATTTGCTGCGCAATTAAATCGCGGCGACACACGCACAGTGGTGCCAAAACGAGAGAAATGTGAATGAGATTTGCTAGAATTTATATATAATACATATATATATATCTGATATATCATATATATATATACATATATAAATATATTTATATACATGGCAGTATAGCTGTCAAATCGGAGCGTATGCTGTTGGCCACTCACTGCATCACTGTGCTGGCCAGGTCTGCCTAGAGATCTGCTGTTCGGCTTTGGCTCATTTGCTTGGCCAAAATCTTTTACGGCCTTTTCGGCCCCCATTAAAACCGCAAAGACGACAACACGCGGCGATCGGCAGCTAGTCCAAGTGGCTTTTTTTGGTTTTTATTGTTGCCGTGTTTCGCTGTAATTGTGACTGACGAGCGGCGCAGAGTTGATGGCCAAAGTGTGGCGGGGCAGGGGCTGGGGCTGGGGCTGGGGCTGGGGCTGGTGCGACAGCGTACAACGATGGGGACAATTGTTAAAGCGACGATGGGGATCGCGGCCGCATGTCGAGCGATCAGCTCGCCGCTGTTAGCCGCCTTTGGGTGCTATCGCTTGGAATCAATCTCGAATGCTCAGCAAACACACATGCGCCAATGTCAGCCATATAAACATACATAAATGAAGTCTGTCTGTCTGTCTGCCCGTATGTCTATCTGTCCGTATGGCCAACAAGCCAGCGGCCGCGCGATGTACTCGATGTGGCAATGCCTTAAGCCGGCCAACTGAGCAGGTGAACAGCAAGCAGAGGCACGAGAGAGCGCATGGGATCGGTGTGGAAATGCAGTGGATTAGGGAAGTGTGAAGCAGCGGTCGAAAGGACTTGAGCGACTAGAGGAAACTAGACCAGAGCTAAAAGATATAAATGTATCTTTGCAATAAAATAGTAATTTCCACTATAGAGCAGATATGAGAGAGTTTCCGAAAGCTAAATGCAATTATTCTGAGCAAAAGATGCAAAAGTATTTATATAAGTACTAAAAGATACAGAAGTATCTAAGAGTTACTGAAGTATTTCTAGGTTACAGAAGTATCTATACTCAGCTGACTCTTAGGAACATCTATCAAACACTTCGACTCTATTAAGCATAATATTATTAGCAAAAGATACAAAAGTATCTGAGAGATACAGAAGTGTCTATGAAATGTGACAGGAACTGACAGTCCGAAGCATAAATGAGGCATATTCCCACAATAACATCTAATGTAAATAATTTAATAGAATGAAATATCTACAAGATACCAAAGTATCTGAGAGATACAGAAGTAGCTATGAACTATAGAAGTATCCATGAAATACCAAAGAAACTAACACGCAACAGCACATAAGAGACAATCCTGAGAGACATTCTACAATGAGATGCAATAAAAATGACACAAGATACAAAAGTATCTGAGATCCAAAGATATCTGCTAGATACAAGAGTAGCTCTATGACTATACTTAAGCTATGAAAGAACAGGCAAGTCCTAGCAATCAGAAACAAACAAAAATATCTTCAAGATGGGATATGTGTACATAAAAGATACAAAAGTATCTTTTGTATTGAAGAATTGTATCTTTCATACAAATCTTTTTCATAAAAAATGAGAATATATATGCTGTACATAAAGAGTATAGTAAAAGCATACTATAAAAATATATTTTAAGATACAAAAGTATCTGCAAGATACAAGAGTATCTGCAACATTAAAGACTCTACTCACGATACAAAAATATTCACAAGGTATCAAAGCTCCCCCAAGATACACAAGTATCTCTAAGGTACAAAAGTATCTTCAAGACGTTAAGGTATCTGTAAGATATCCAAGTATCCATTAGATACAAACATAATTCCCAATAGAATTGATCTCTTATTCCCGTGACTCCACAAGGATCAGCGGCAGCTGCCGCTCGCTGCACAGTGGGAAATTCCAGCAATTTCCATAGCAACATTTTCCTCCCAAGAAGTCCCGAGCGAGAGTTCTGTTGGCTGCTTGAAATTGGTTCAAAGCTTCGCGCGATTTTATGGCTGGGAGTCATTAGAAACGTTGCCAACAAAACGAAATGTGTAATGACAGTGGCCAGTGTACGTGTGTGAGTGTGCGTGTGAGTGTGTGTCTCTCTCTCTCTCTCTCTCTCTCTCTCTCTCACTCTCTCTCTTTCTGTTCATGTGGTAATTATTTTTGTCAAACGCTTTAAATGTCTTAAGAGACGAAAGCAACAGCAGCAACAACAACAGCAACAAAAAACCAATCACACGTTTTGATGGCCAGCGTCGAATGTGTGTTTGTTGTTGTTTGTTGTTTGTCGTCTGTTGTTGTTGTATATTTTTTTATTATCGGCATGTTGAAAGTCACAAATTCCAAGAGCTGACGAGAGACGAGACAAGCAGCAACTCCTGTTCATAGTTGTTGTTGTTGCTTGTTGGTTGTTGCTTGTTGCTTGTTGCTGTTAGTACACATTATAATAGCAACAACAACAAATTGGAGGAGCAATGAACGGTCAAGAGAGAGAGAGATGATAATGATAATGATAATGATAATGATGATGCTGATGCTGAGCCTCAAACAGAGTCTAGTGCTCAGCTCAGCTCAGCTCGGCTCTGGGCGCTGCGCATTTGTATCTCAATTTGTATCTCAAAAGACAAAAATCTTAATTACAAATTTTGTATCTTTTGCTTTTTTTGAAGCCCGAAATTTGTTATTTTTTAGCCGACGGCAAAACACATTTAAAAAAAAAACAATAATTTAACTAAAATAAATTTTTTTACTTACAATTTCGATTGTCCGTTAGAATTTGCACAGAATTTTTCGTTGCTTTTTTTTTTTTTTTGTTCTTTGAATTTGTTTTTGTCACCAAAAAAATTTCACATATTTTTGTTTTTTGTTTTTGTTTGGTTTTTTTATTTTCAAAAAATATTTATTGTTTTTTATTTTGAAATTGTTTTATTTTTATTTAGAATTTTTTGTTGTAATTTGTTGTGGGAACGCGACGGCGACGGCAGCGACGGCGTTGGTCTCACGGGGCACACAAAGGGAGAGAGACGAAACAGTTATTGTTGTGACTGTGGCGGTGACTGTAACTGTGACTGTGGCGGTGACTGTGACTGCGACAGAAGCAGAAGCAGCGGCAGCAGAAGAGATCCACTCCTTCGAAAGTCGTGGGTGACACTGATTGTCGTGCCGCTGCGAGCAGAAAAAATGTAACGACGACGACGACGACGACAAATGCGACAGCGACAGCGACAACAGCGCAGAGACAGCGGCAGCAGCAGCAGCAGCAGCAGCACACACACACACAGTCAGTCAAGAGAGACAAACGCACGCATACGCAGCGGCAGAGGGGTGGGTGACACTTTGCTCTCGCGACGGCAAAGAGCACAGCAGAGACACGACAGCAGCAGCAGCAGCGACGGCAGCAGCAGCAGACACGCAGCAGTGCGGACAAGTTCAACGTAACTGCCCCACAAATGTCTACCTGAAGCGCAGCACAGGCCCAGCCAGCCAACGAGCGCTCTCTGTATATGTGTGTGTATGCGTGTGTGTGCTGAAGAGAGCGAGCGAGAGAGCGCAGCGAGGCTATTCGAAATTCGAATTGGCCTGCCGTTGTAGTTGTAGCTGTAGTTGTAGTTGTTATTGTAGGTGTGCTGCTGCCTCTGCCTCTGCTGCTGCTTGTTTAGGCTGTGTCACATTGTCGTCGTTGGGTCAGCCAACACACACACACACACAGACACACACACACACACACATGCACAAGCACTCACACATGGAGGCAAGCGACAGCGCTATTGGCAGTTGGCTCTCTCTCGGTCGCACCACAAACGCCAGCGCGCAGCTGTCGGCAAAGCAGTGCACGGCATAAGAGAACAGCGACTCTCTTCCGCCTGGGTCTCTGTGTGTGTTTGATTGCACATTTTCCATAAGTTTTCCAAGCACTTTTCAGCGGTGGGGCCAAACTTAAAGGCAACTTTAAAGTGCTCCCCACTGGGGCTGGCCATGGGCCGAGGCGTAGGCGTAATGCCTCACGCATACGCATGGTCAACGCGCTGTCTATGTGTGCGTGCGTGTGTGTGTGTGTGTGTGTGTGTGTGTGTAGGGAAAAAAGTAATTCGTGGGACATGCGACCACGAGCACAGGCAAATGCGTGTGTGCGAGTGGGACACGCAGTATTTTTTGGGCACTCGCTGTCTCGCTCGCACGTTGTCGTCTGAGTGGACGAGTGGTTGACATGCGACGTATTTGTGTTTGCTGACCGAGCGAGTGAGCGGCAATAGCAGCACACTCACACACACACAAACACACACACACACACACCTGCTCGCTCACGCACCTTTGCTCACTCTGCTTGCTGCTCTCCCGCAGCCGGCCACAGCCGTCACACAGTGTCATTTGCTCGCCAACCAAAGAGCGCCAGAGCGCGCTCTCTCTCTCTCTCTCTCTCTCAGGGGGCTATGTGTGTGTGTCGTCCCATTAGCTTGCCCGCGCGTGTGACAGAGCTGAAACGAGTTGGCCCCTTCATTTGTTCGAATGAAATGGCAATGGCCAGCCAATTCGTCGTTGTCGCTGCTTATTGTCGCTGTTGCCGTTGCCGTTGGCAGCGACGCCTGCCGCAGCAGCGCTGCTTTTGCCGTAGCTTACTTGAAATTGCCGTCGTTTTGTCTTCGTCTCATTATGGGCAGCTTTGCTGCTGCTGTTGTTGTTGCTGTTATTGCTGTCGTTGTGCCGTTCTTGTTGTTGTTGTTGTCGCCTTCGCCTTCGCCTGCTCTTCGTAGTCGTCACACTCTGCTGTTTTGCTCGTTTTTTCGTTTCGCTTTTTCTCTTTTCGTTTTTTTTTTAATTTTTGTCATTTGATTTCTTGTCCACTGCGCTCAGGCGACGGGGCGGCGGCAGCAGCGACCGAGCGCTGAGAGTGTGTGTCCGTCTCTTTTTAGTAAACACCAATGAATGCCCGTGCCGATGCGACTGTGTGTGTGTGTGTGTATGTGTGTGTCTCTCCAAGTATTCGTGAGCACACCTCTCGCTTGCTGCAAACAGCGACGGCAGCGACGACGACGACTTTGCTTTACTGGCTATGCGATTGCGCCACAAATTTATATAGCTGTATATATATATATATGTGTATATGTATGTGTGTGTGTATGTGTGTGTGCCATTGGTGTCACACGAAGCGACACTTTAACATGGGGGCGATTTTTCCTGTCTCCTGCACCAATAGTAATCGAGCACCGCTCTGGTGACAAAGGCACCCGACCCCGAGCCCAGACACGAGCCGAGCGCTGCTTCTGCTGCTGCTGCTGCTTCTTTATCTTTTGATATGCTTTCATTTTGTTTATCACATTTCTTTCTTTCTATGTAAAGCGTCAGAGTAAATATATATGTACTATACATATGTATATATGTTTGTATGTATTTGTGTACATATGTATCTTCAAGAGTTGAGATACTTTTAGCCAGAGATGTTATGTACATGAACATTATGCTATCAACAACTATATATATATATGTATATAGATTGTATATATATACATAGATAGATTTACATATAATATATTTCCTTATTCTATTTAGCCAAAGCTTTAACTTGAAGCCAACATCTCGCCTTGTACACGGCCCAAATGACTCTTTAAGCTCTTGCTTAAAGACTTTAGGAACAGGAATTTAATTCTGTTGTACAGCTGGTACACACCAAGCCTTAGCTAAAGTATCTGAATCATCAGCAAGTCAACTTGTACAGAGTTATCAATAGGCACCACCCAACAGAAGTAGCAGTAGATCATAGCTTAAAGGTATACATATACCAAGATCTATAAACTTAAATGAGCTATATCTTATATACAAACATATAACAAATTTAAGTTTCTAGCTCTCATATATGTTTATATCTAGATCTAGATCTTACATCTCTCATTTAAGTTGCTAGTTCTAGCTATTATTAAGCCAACACTGGTATATCATAATTATAGCAGCTTCTTCTCGCTATTAAAGTATTCTTTCTATAGACTGAGCTCAAATTATCCACAGCAATTTTCTGGAATCAAACACCTCTCATGCTGTAAGCAAAAAATGTTTTTTTTTATTCTTTATATTTTACTATTTTTTATTTATTTGTTTACAAAAAATGATTATTAAATTTAAATTATTCTTAAAATAACAAGTAAGAAAACTCTAGTCGAGACCGCTCGACTAGGGTATACCCTGAACCCTGCGAAGAACCGCAATTCCAAACAATCTCCGTTTCTTTAATATACATAAGTTTATATATATGTTCATTACAAACAACACATACACACACTCATACACAGGCGCAAGCACTCACAAGCGCAAATCGTTGCGTCAGCAGTTCTTTGGCTGCTGTTTGCATGGCAATGCTATGGGAAATTAAATGTTTAATAACTTTTTTTCTAGAGTAACGATTTTGATCAAACTTGTTGGGCGTGATCACGTCATCCATATATATGTATGTGCCAAAGCACAAGTCTCTAGTATTTGATATACGGGAGTTACAAATTGGAGGCGAAGGGGGCGTGGCACCCAAAATTTAACAAAAACCGAAATTGCGTAAGACCCAAATAACACTAAATGCAAAATTTGAAGACTCTAGCTAGAAAGATGAAATAGATAGAATTTTTTAGCTTAATTTAGATTTTCGTTTTTAATCGATAACAATAAAACGATAACAGTTATCGAATTTCTGAAACAAACTCGATATGCGCGCCCTATACAGGGACCTACAAAAAAAATTTGAAGTCTCTAGCTATTGTAAGTTCTGAAATCGACGCGTTCATACATACGGACAGACGGACAGACGGACAGACGGACAGACGGACAGACGGACAGACGGACAGACGGACAGACAGACAGACAGACGGACAGGGCTAAATCGACTCGGCTTGTCTCCCTGATCAAGAATATATATACTTTATGGGGTCTGCCACGCCTCCTTCTGCCTGTTACATACATACGCCTTCCAACAAAAACATTATACCCTGATTACCCATTTTCAATGGGTTCAGGGTATAAAAAGAAGTATATTAATAGCAAAATTAAAAATATATTTTAAAATTTTCTTCATAGTTTATTATTCATTATTCATTAAATATAACAAATAATATGAAAGAAGCAGCAAAAGTTGCTTAAATTAATATTTTAAAAATATTTCAAAAATTTATTTTGTATAGGGAATTAAATATTTTTATTTAATTTAATAATGGATTTTCATTTTTAAAAAATTTTTAAAAATAATTTTTAATTTAATAATAATATAATTTTTTATTATTATATTAAAAATTATTTAAAAAAATTCAAATTAAAAATTTAATCCCATTTTTATTCTAAAAGTTCTGCTTTAATTTATTTTTGAATTTAATAATAATTTTAATTTTAAAAAATATTTAAATAAATGCCTCGTTTTATTTTTAATTTAGTTTTATTTTATATACAAATTTATTGAATAGAAATTGAACTAAAAAGTAATATTTAAAAAACTCCAAAATTATATAGAAAATATGCAAAAATCAAGCAATAATTAAGTCGATGATTATAATAGATGAACATATGTATGTATTTAGTATTTATGTCTACAATATAAAGAGGTATGTTATCGATTTAGTTATCGCTTATCGATAAGTTTGCCCTAAACAAGCGAAAAACCTTTTCATGCATCGTTCCACATCCACAAAATCTTGTCTCCAGCTCAACCTCTCGCATCATTAGAGGACAATCGACACTCCTGTCAGCCTGAGCTCGCAGCTCTCAGCTCTCAGCTGTCAGCTCAGATCCCATTTGACTTTAATTATATTGCGATCAAGCAACGATATATTTCTATTGGAAAAGCATTGCCTGAACTCTGACCCAAGGTGAGAGAATTCGCTTTGCCTTTGGCCGCTCAAGTGGAATCTGACATTGTTGTTGTTGTAGTTGTTGGTCTGTTTGCACAATCAAAAGGTCGTCAGCGGCGAGTCGAGAGTCCCCGGAGGTGAGACGAATTGGGGCTTGGAGTTGGCTATTAGGGGACAAATGGAAATATCTTCTATTGGCAGTCAACACTTTCGTTTCACTTCCTTTCACTTCATTTACAAAATGCACGCGTTTTGGATCTTTTATTTTTGGCTTTGATTTTTGATTTTTGATTTTCTTGCTGCTGCTCTTTCATTAATCAAAAATTGCCTTTATTCAGCTTGAGATAAATAATTGCTATCTTATTATGCCGATTGTCGTTGCTGTCGCCGCCATCGACCCTCGCCCCGCGGCCCTCGGCCCTCGCCTCTGGCCCGCTGTCGAAGTTCTTTATAAACAGCACGGCGCCCTTTGTGAGTGCTGCACGAATCGAAATCGAAATCGAAATCGATCAATCATTTTTCACACTTGGCCCGCCATCCAGCGTCAAGTGAGAGAGGCCGCCGAGAGCCCTGTGGAGTGCGCACAGATACAGCCAACAAGACATGTGTCTTGTGTCTTGGGTGTGTGTCTGCGTACAGGTACATAGATACAGTTACAACCGTAGATAGAGCCATACAGCCGTAGAGCCATAAGCCATATAGATTTACAGCCTTGCAGCCTTACAGCCGGATAGTCATACGGCACACAGCATACGACCATACAGCCGGACAGCTGTGCAGCTATGTATACCGACGTAGAGCCATATGACCATATAGCCATATAGCCGTGCAGCAATACGGCCAAACAGCCATACGGCCATACAGCCATATAGTCGTATAGCCGTACAGCCATAAACCGTATAGATACGTAGACATACAGCCGTACAGCCATACAGCAATACGGCCATATAGTCAAACAGCCATGCAGCCATATATTCATACGGCCATACAGTCATGCGGTCATACAGCCATACAGCCGTATAGCCATACCATACCATATAGCCGTACAGCCATAAACCGTATAGATACGTAGACATACAGCCGTACAGCCATACAGTCTTACAGCCGGATAATATACGATCATACAGCCGGACAGCCGGACAGCCGGACAGCTATACGGTCATATAGTCATGCAGATGTACGGCCACACAACCATACAGTCATACAGCCGTAGAGTCATACAGTCAAACAGCCATATTAGCCGTATATGATTATGCCGTATTACCATAGAGTCATGGAGCCTTAGAGCCATGAAGCCATACAGCCGTATAACCATACGGCCGTACAGTCATAGTCATAAAGTCGTAGAGTCATAGAGTCCTAGTCATAGAGTCAGAGATCCCTGGAGCCATGCAGCCGCACAGATCACATTTCTGGCCGACTTTGATTTCGAGCTCGAATTCGAGTTCGACTTGTCGATTGTACTTGACTTCGTGTCAATAAATCGTTTCAGTTCTTTTTTTAAAATACAATTTACGCCGACACAAATGATATTAAAAATCCATTAATAATCGGCAGCGACGCATCGATTGCGGCTGTGTGTGTGTGTGTGTGTGTGCGTGTGTGTGTATGGACAGAGCCTACCACGGCCCGGTAACCGCCCTCGCCCCGAGCTCTAGCCTTGCCCAAAGAGCCAGCGACAAAGGCCATGGGAAACCTCTGGCACAGTCACAGTCAGAGTCTGAGTCTGAGTCGCTGTCTCTAGATCGCCGCTCCAGAAACTCGCCCCAGACAAAGGCGTCACAAACATCTCACATTTAATTACATTTTCCGTACAGTCGCTGGCCGGCTTTGGCCGCTGGCTACGCCCCCTTTTTGAGCTGATATTTGTTTACTTATCGAATTTAATTATATCATAAAAATTATAATTTGTACAAGAGTTAGCCCCAAGGCAAAGCAGACAAAACTTTTCTCCAAGCCAAATCATGTGAAAATTCTTCAAATCTGTTGGGCAATACTCGAGTGATAGGGAGAGTTATAACTAAATTTGAGTTGAGCTAGAGTAAGATTTGCTTAAAGTTGACGTTGAGATTGTGATGCGAGTCTGGCTGAAGCAAGCAGTGAAAAGATGAGGCTGGAGCATGGCTGACTGATATGATGTGAGGCGAAGTTACGGGCAAAATTCTCACATTTCCGGGTATCTCCCAGTCAAGCACTTCCTACCAAATCACTTCTAACTATTTTCCCAATTCTGGCATTCAGTAACTCCCACTATATTACCATATATTCTTTATTATATATTTCATTTGGAAAACTACTCTGCTTAAGTTCATTTCTCAGCCTTCCACTGGCCACTGAAAGGTTCTTTGGCTTCTAGCTAACTAACGGTTGTAAAGTAATTTGGTAATATAATCGAGTCTAAACTTGCATAAATATATTTGCTCACTAATCAATTAGCATTGCGCAGGCCGAGCCAAAATATTGATTTAGCAACTGGTGCTCGTCCTCGTTAAGGTGGGTTGAAATTGTGAATTCGAAGAGGCTGTGCGTTGCGTTGTCAATGCTGCCCGGGCTGGCGGTGGCCCTTGGCTCTGTCGCTGTCTCTGGCAATCCAAAATGGAAGAGATTTGTTTACACTTCTCTCGGTCTGGGCGCCCGGGCTGCCAAATATGCGAAATAGGCAGCAGGCGAGAGAGAGGGAGAGTGAGTGAGTGAGTGACGGAGCGAGGCCCAGTTCAAAATGGAAACTCCGTCCTGCATTGGTCGCTGGGTCACGCACATGGCTATGAGCATTGGGTAATGGGTAATGGTTACACACTCACTCACACACACACGCGCGCAGACGAGAGACATTGAACCGCTGCCTTTGGGTTTGGTGGTGAAATTATCGCTCAGCGCCCTTCAAATATTTTCTCAATGAATGCGTGAAATCTGCGCGCACTGAAGTTGAGGTTGATGTCGATGGCTGAGGCTAAGGCTGAGGCTGAAGCTGAGGCTAAGGCTGACGCTGAGACGGGGCCGGGTCCGGGTCCGGGTTGGTAAGAGTTTTTGTTTTTGTTTCTTAGGTTTTTGTTGTTTTTTTCGCTATTGCACAATTTGGTCGCTGCCAGGTAGCTAGTTTCCATTGTTGCCATGAATTTGTGGCACATAATGTGCCCAATAATTAAGTGAAAGGGTTACAATCGGGCTTCATGAGAACTTTGCCTGCCCGCCAACCGGGTGATAAAATGTTGCTCGAGCAAAAGGGTTTTACGTACGGCAAACATGTCGCTCGACATTTCATAATGGCTGCGACCCATAAAAATTGCCAGCTTTGCGAATGGATGGATGGCTGACGAGCTATACAGCTGAGTAATCAGGTAAGGACCTCAGAGCGGATGCAGCATGCACGATTGTACGTTCTGTCTACACACACACACACACACACACACACACACAGCTATATGTAGGTAGTTCATTGAGTCTGCCGCGCGCACACGTCCATCAAGGAAGCTCAATAAAAGTAAGCACCCAAGGCGAACTAAGTACGAAACGCGAGCACAATAAAAACTACGCTGCAGCGCACGCTTCATACAAAGTACAAACAGGATCTCGATAATGCGCTGCATTGTACAGGTACTTAACAGTATCACACACACACTCACACACACACACACACACACACTCACACACACTTACATATTTATTAATTTATGAGCCTATCATCAGCGGCATAAACTCAACAATGAACCTTTGCGCTTCGCCTGCCTCGTGCGCCTCGTCCTTGCGCATATCTGCCTCAATTCACAAATCAAAACTTTATTTTGATAAAAATCTAAGCCAAAATATATTTTCAAATATATTCAATACTTTTTTTATAACTTATCTGTTCATATGCAATTCTTAAGGCATCGACAGCAGCTGGGAGGCTCTTGAAATTTTTGCATAAAGACGCGGCGTCAAATACAATAAAAAAAATATTATAGAAAAAAAATAATAATATTAAAAATAAAAAAATAAAGAAAACAAAAATTAAAAATATATAAAAATAGCTAAAATTAAGTTTGAAATCAAATAAAACCAAATTTTTATTTTTTAAACTTCAAATTTAATTTAAAATTAAATAAAATATATAAAAACAAATAAAATAAATATAAATAAAAAATAAATAAAAGAATAAATGTTTTTTTTTATATTTATAAATGAAATAAAAAATATATTTTTAAAAATAAAAAATATAATAGGATAAATAATATTTGTTTCTTATGCATAATAACTGACAAACGGATCGCATCAATGTTTAAATAATATTGGAAATACGTAATAAAATAGTATATATACTTTGTATATATACCCATATATGTATATTTATTGCAATATACTACATAAATCTTAAATTGTAATTTTTTTTTAAATTCAAATAGAATTATTTTCCCATCAAACAAGGCCACTTTCAATTGGGTTTTCATAAGCTTAATTTAAAATATAATTTCGAGTAATAATTAAATATTTCTAAATTCGATATTCGTCTGTGATGTGGGTGGCCCCAGATCTCGACAAGGAAACAAAAATGCATTATCTATATCTGTTATCTAGCTCTTGGTACACTATCTGCGGGTATCTATTGTCAGCGCGAGAGCGGAAATGCATCTGGACGAAAACATCTGCAGAAAATATGAAATCATATAATATTTGGCCAGATTGAACAACACAACTGAGAGAGATTTGATACGAGTGGAGAGAAAGGCCCAGTTACAGATATCTAAACAAGCAGCTAAATGTTCCATTGTTGTTGTTGTTGTTGCCCATTGTTGTTGTTGTTGTTGTTGTTGTTGTTGGCATTGTCTGGCTGTCAGTTGTAATTATGGCGTAATTGCGCATTGTTACCAGTGGATAATCCTTGAACAATATCGACTTTCGATCTCCATCTTGAGTTTCGCACAGCCGCCTTGCCGCATATCTAAGCCAAAGGCTGTCAGCGACCACGCCCCCATTTGGTAAATGTTTATGGTTATTTTTATTATATTTATTTCTAATATTTCTTTTAGTTTGAACAAATCGAAATTTAAGTAAATAAAATATTATATTATTATTTTAATTAAATTATTCGATATTTTTAAAATTCTTCATAGTTTATTTATAAACTTATTTTTATTCATTATTTTAAAAATTATAAATAAATCATTTCTCAGTCTCGATTGCATTCGAGAGCTCTAAATGTATTCAGTTTCAATATCGCAATCGATTGCTCCATTCACTGTGCAGTCGGGCATAGCTGCTTGCCCAATGCTCGCTTGTTTTACAAAACACTTATGACTTCAATTATAATTTCGCATTAGTTACTATCACATTTAGCCATTATATATTTACATAACTTATAGACTTGCGCTAGTAGTCGAAAACTGAATGATCAAAGTTTTGCTCAGAAAGGTGAACTTTCGGTGTTGCTATGGCCAGACAATGGGATTGAAACCATAACTACATGGAGAGAGAGAGAGAGAGAGAGAGAGAGAGAGAGAGAGAGAGAGAGCGCAATTCGAACATTGCTGTTGCTTGCCAGGCTTGTAACTAACTATAACTATAGATAGACTTGGCATTGCTGTAAGGCGCTAGCATGGAGAAGTCTGAAGAATGCTTGAGATTCCATACTAGGAATATATTATTGAAGATAAACTGACTCCTTAGTATCTCTATATATATACACCTATATATACTATATATAGTAAAAGGAGTACAGAAATGGAATAACTTAGAATATTTTGAAAAGAAATTTCACATCATGGAATAGCATTTGTATGTAAGATATTACAATATTATAAGATATATATATGTTTGTTCGGCCTACAGCTCTACAACAGCTAGAAGTGAGCTCTTCTATAATCTTAGCTTGCTCGTAACTATATGGGGCTACTCATAGCACTTTCTTTCCCATATGCAGCTGCTGCTGGCAACTAAATTAAAGTTTCTGGCGATCCGAATGGGCTGCAGCAGCTGCAAGTTGAGTTGAGTGAGAAAGGCTTGTCGCTTAGATTGATGTAGAGTTCTGACAGCCAGAACGCTTGAGTGGGCAATGCGGATTAGCTCGAATGTACATACAATATAAAAAATATATATCTAACTATATATATGTATATGTATATATATATATATATATATATATATATATGTATATCTGCTTTAAATATCAAAGGCCAGCAGTCAAGAGCGAGCACAGAAAACTTACAACAATTTTTAGTTAGCAAAGCGTCCTTCATTTTGTAAGCATAAACATATATATATATACATATATTTTTATATGTAAATGTGTGTGTGTGCGTTTACTGTACTGTTGTTGAATGATGCATTGCATTCTATGCCGCAATTTGTGCCGTTTGGCTGTGTGTGCGCGCCACCACTTGAGTTCACCCCTAAAAATGTTTTTCATCTTCTTCTGCTGCTGCTGCTGCTGCTGCTGGTGTGGCACTCATCTCTGCTCTGCATCCATGTCGCGGTGCATAATTAAAAACTGTAAACCACACAAATAATCCCTTGATAGTAGCATAGACAACAAAAGCAGCAACGAGGACAGCAACACGTTGTCCGAGAACAATGGCCATCTATGTATCAGGGGTTGTTCCATCATTATCAAATATGAGCGTGGCTGAAAGCTGTGCGATCTTCTGCCATTAGATGGTTTTGTGACTACATTTAATGTCAGCCTCCCATCTATCAAGAAGAGAGCGAGAGAGAGAGAGAGAGAGAGAGAGAGAGAGAGAGAGAGAGAGCGAGAGAGAGATGGGGTATGTGTGAGGGTGCAACCTTCTAATGTTTTTTGATAGTTGTGTGCGCCGACCTATGGGCAATTATATTACGCCCCTGTCGAAAAAACCTACCCCAAAGAAATCATAATTATTACTTGATGCGTGTGTGTGGGTTGCTCCTCATCATTTAGCTTTGCTTGTGTGTGCGTGTGCGTGTGCGTGTGCGTGTGCACGAGTACTGAGTAAATAAAATCAAGTCCACTCTAAGGGATTAAAATCTGTTGTCATTAGCGTACGAATTGAATATAGAAAATGGAGTTTTTTCGACTTGATTATGCCACTGACAAAGCCCACTTCAGTTGGCAGGGATATAACATATACGTATATAAGCCATTTATATTGTATATTTTGAATATAGATAGTATGATTCAATATATGTATAAGCCTTTCTTATTTGACATATGTATATCATATCATATATCTCTGATTTTCACCAGCATCTAGAGTAAACTTCTTTCTTGACAAGGTTTCCCAACTGCCAAACAGTAATACATATAAAATACTTAGGATTCTCAAGAATTCCCATCTTTATTCGGCTAGAAAACAAAACTGAATATAAACTATATTTTATTTCGATTTGCTGAGCAAATCCCAATCACAAAGCTGAAAGAAGTTGATTCCAGCAGCAATGTCTCATTGGAAAAGATTGAAAGCGACAAAATCTACGTTCATGAATTTGGACGTACTATATACAGTATATACAGTATATAAGGCAACATGTGACAACATATGGCTATATGGCTATATATGGCTATTTATGGCTATATATGAGTATATATGACTCTATATGGCAATATATGACTCTATATGGCAATATATATGGCTATATATGACAACATTCGACAACATATGGCTATTTATGGCTATATATGGCTATATATGGCTATATATGGCTATATATGGCTATATATGGCTATATATGGCTTTATATGGTCCCAACACAGTGAGTTCAGTTTCTTGAGACGGACGGACGGTCGAACGGACAGATAAACGGATGGACAGACGAACGGATGGACAAACAGACAGATGAACGGACGAACGAGTGAATGAACAGACAAACAGACGGGCCAAAGGCCTGATGAATAGTCGGACGGACAGCAAGACGGGCAGCCAGACGGGCAGCCAAACGGGCAGCCAAACGGACGCACTGACGAACATGCAGACGGACGGACAAATGATAGAAGGACGGACGAGCTAAAGAACAGTTCGATTGTTCGCCGGACAGCCAGACATGCAGGCGGTCGAACAGACATAGACAGACAGACGGGCGGACAGCCAAACAGGCATTGCGCAGAGCCAATATACTCTTTTCATCTCATAAACGAGTATAACTTTCAGGAAAATAAAAATCCTTTGCATCTATTTGAAAACTCCAAAAATTTCCATATTTGATTTCTCTGCTAAAATAAAATTCGCAAAAAATTGAATTCAGCTCAAAAATGCGTGCAGACTAAGACTAAATGCTAAAATCTGATTTTAAAGTCTGCGAGCAGCGCTATGCGGAGCTGAGAGAGGAAAGAGAAAAGAGGAGGCAGCGCTTGACCAGAGGGAAAAGTTTTGCAAGTTTTCCAATGCTGTGGAAATTGCAGCAGCCGAGGACATGGCCTAAGCCTATTTCGCCAGTACGGGAGATGCGGCTAAGTGGAAGAGCAAAAAAATGAGAGACAGAGAGAGAGGGAGAGGAAGAGAGAGAGAGAGAGAGAGAGAGAGAGAGAGAGAGGGTGGGAGGAAGAGAGACTGCGAGAGTTGGGGCAACGACAAGAAAAAGTATTAAAATTTGTAAGCGAATTCATGAAAATTTCCTACTGGGAATTCATTAGCGTATGGAAGGAGGCAACCAACAAGGACACAAGGACAATGCCGGGGCAGGGGCAGGGGCAGTGGCAGTGGCAGGGGTGGTGGAGTTGTCTTCTATTATGTTATTCTATGACCGTGCCGCCCGCTGTATCTAATTTGGCCATATTATGAATTTAACCCTTTCGTGTTTGCTGGATATTTAAACAACTGTTTGCACAAAAGTTTAGCCAGAAGGTCGGCCAGAATTGAAGCTGCTGCTGAAGCGGCTGCGGCTGCTGTTGCTCATAATTTCTCCACCTTCGAAATTGATTCCCCGTAATGCGTATGCCCCGCAGCAATGCTCCTGCTCCCCCCGCCCAAAACAGGCCGCCTTAGACGCCTTGTCTACGTTGTCTGGCAAAGTCTGGCGTTGTGTTTGTCTGCCTGAAAGTGAACTTTGCTCTGGCTTTCTCACCCTCTCTCTCTCTCTTCGTCTCTCTCTTTGTCTCTCTCTGTCGTGGACCATTCAGTTGGCCTAGCCTTGGCGCTTGTTCCGTTTCATTAATGGGCGACCCATTACCGTGGGGTATTCCAGCGAGGTTTTTCATTTACTTTGCCCTCGTAGTTTTCTTTGTTCTGCCAGTTGGAGGCTTCGACTCGATTCTTAAGGCTTTCAAGTGAACACTCCGCCAGGATTTGGCACTGCGCGACTTCTGCCTGCTAATGATGCCTTTTCCAGCAATTTAATTGTTAAACAATGAAAACGCTTTTGATTACAAGAAAAACAATCGTCGCACCGCAATTTTTGTTGTTCAAGGCGAGCGAACTTCGTCTGCAACGCCAGCTGAGCTTTGTTTGGAGTAGAAGAAGTTGTTGTCGTCGTTGTTGTTGTTGTTGTTGTTGCTCTCGTTGTTGTTGTTTCGGTTTGGCTTGGCTCTTCTTCTCGCGGCAGGATGTTTATTAATTTTTACCTGAGGTTATCTATTTGTCGCGCTATGTTTTTATTCAGCCCTTTTTTTGGGGTTGCTTTTCCTTATCCTCCTCCGGCTCCTCCTCCCTGCTGCTTCGGCTTCTGCCTCCTTTTTTTTTTGGCTGCGCCGCAATTTTCATGCTCATTAAATAATTTCAGCGCATCAAAGTTTCGAGCTCCTTCCGCCGGAGCATCTGCCGCGTCTCGGGCCCGGCCTGAGACGTCGAGCGAAAGGCGGGCGTTAAAAACTTTTTATTGAAAGTTGTAATTTAAATTTATTAGGTTTCACATTTTAATTAATGCGCACTTCTTGCCGTACTCTCTCTCTCTCTCTCTCCCTCTCTCTCTCTCTCTGTCAGTTCCTCTTCCTGTTCCTCTTCATATGCCCTGTGGCTGGCCCCTTCCCAAATCAATTTCAATGTTAATTCCTCTTCTGGTTGCCGGGACAACGCAATTATCTCTGGACATTCGCTCACAATTGAACTCTCCTCGAATCACATTTGCCCGCTCGCCCTATCACATTTCAAGCATTGACTAATTACGTGATTAGGCAAACTTTGCATTTAACGTCAGTTTACATACTATTTCCATTCGTTGCTTAAAGCTCTATTGCTCTTCCTAGTTGTTGCTTGGCTTTCAGCTGCAGAAATATCTCATTCATATGTCCAAGATACTGGCTCTTTGTCCCCCTCCCTCTCTCTCTCTCTCTCTCTCTCTCTCTCTCTCTCTCTCTCTCTCTCTTCTAGCTATTTCCTTTCTCTATTTCTCTCTTCCTTTCTCATCCTCCGCGTGTATTGTATATCTCAATGACAGGGACATTGTCATTCCCTCTCTCTTTCCCTTACTCTCTTTCTCCATCTCCCATTTTCTGAGTGTCTCTCTCTCTTACTCTTTCTCTGCCTCTATCTCTCTCATTCTCTTCTCCTCTCTCTCTCTCTCTCTCTCTCTCTCTCTCTCCATATCTCACTCTCTCCATATCTGACTATCTTTCTTTCTCTTTCTCCTTTTCTCTCTCTCTCCCTCTCTCTTACTCTCATTATCTCTCACTCTCTGTTTGTGTATCTCTTTGTTTCTCTTTCTTCCTCTCTCTTTCTCTCTATCTCAGCTTCTGTCTCTCTCTCTCTCTCTCTCTTTCCCTTTTTCTCTCTCTCACTCTATCTCTAGCTCTCACTCTCTATCTCTCACTCTTTCCCTGTCTCTGTGACTGTCTTTCTCTTCCTCTCTCTCTCTCTCTCTCTCTCTCCCTGTCTCTTTCTCTTTTTTACTCCCTCTCGCTTAGCCTCCCACCTTCCACTATCTAATTTCTTCACCCCTCTCTCTCTCTCTTTCTCCCTCTCCCATAACTCTTACCTTTCCATCCAATTCTCATTGCTTTCGCAGTCCAATCAACTTCTGCCTCGTCATTAGTGAAAATCCAACACTCACTCACTCACTCACTCGCTAACAAATACATCAATTTGCGTTCAAAAGCGAATAATACGTGCGATATACTTAACACAGATATAAACAGTAATTCGGAGCCATTGTTAACTGTTTCGTGTGGCATTCATTTGAATCGCCCTTCTATGCGATTTTCATGATCAGCACAAAACGAGGCTACTTTCTTCGGTGGACCGACAGCATTATCAGCTATAGAGCTAGGCCTGATGAGATACTTGGGTAATTGCTTGAAGGAGGTGCAACCGGCAAGTGCTCAAGGATGGCATATCAATGATTAACGGAATTATGCTGACAAGGTAGCTGTGAAAGCGACGCGGCCCAAGTATTTATTAATACAAATTAAGATGTTATCGTCTTAAATTGAATTGAGCCGCGCGTCGCCCCCCAAGCAACAACAACAACAACAACAACTGAGCAGCTTAATGTAGTCAAGGGACAAGGGGGAAAAACAACAAAACAAATAAAAAAAGCCCAAGGATCCACGCAAAGGACGCGACTGCTCGAATTCCCAATGCCAAACAGCAAAATGCCAACCAAAGCAGAACGGAACGAACTGAACGTGAACTGAACTAAACTCTAGAGAGCCGAAATGAACTGGAAAGAAGAAGAAGAAGAAGCAGAGGCAGAGGCAGAGGAAGAGGAAGAACGAATTGTAATGCGAACACAAAAGTTCACAAATTAGCAAATTTGAGCCAACTGAAGGAAAGAGCATAAAAAGCAACACAAAAGAAAACAAATACAAATAGAGAGGGCGAGAGAGGGGAGAGTAAAGTGGTCTTCGGAGTGGGAGCAGGCGTGGGAGACAAGCGTAGAGCAGTGGGGCCACAATAATAAGGACATGCAAAAGGCGCGCACAAACACAAATGTTTTGGGTTTTTTTTTTTTTGTTTTGTGGAAAATAAATAAAAAATGGAGTAAGAATTGAAACGTCGTCGCCGCCGCCTGTCACTGGGGGCGCGCTTGATGACCGACAACAGGCAGCTCTAAGTGCCCCAAAAGGCAGAAGAAATAATAAAAAAAAGAAGAAGAAAAAAAAAAGAAATCAGTGAATGAGCGCGGGGTGTGTCTGACAGAGCAAGGAGGAAGCAGCAATAATAAACAATTGTGCGCTGCAAATCCGCGATTGTAATCCGCAATTTTTACGGCTTTTGTTGGCGCAGAGGTATCCGGAGAGCTGGCCGGAGCTGGAGCCGGGAAATGGCCGTTGGCAGCCTCAGCCGTCACTTCCGTCACCAGGCGCTGCCTATCGTCGACACCATCTTTATTTCATTTTGAAAAACAATCGCAGCAACAACAATGGCAACAAATGTAACGGCTATAATACCGCAAAACAGTTAACTGACTAAGTGACTGCGACGGAGATAGGCAGGAGGGCGAGGGGCTGGTCAGCTGGGGGATAACAACAAGGACAACACACTGAGTCCTTGTTTGCTGCTGCGCACCTGCAACAAAAGGCGAAACAAAGCTGCATTGTCTCTGTCGATTCATCAATTGTCGCTAGTCCAATGATGCCCATATTAATAAAGGGAGAGAGAGATAGAGAGAGAGAGAGAGAGAGAGAGAGAGAGGGAGGGAGGGAGGTCGCGGTACATACACTGATTGAAATTCCAATTGCGATTTGAGGCTGCCTGCAATGGCGGTAAGGGCTGCAGCAACAACCACTCGCCGCTGTAAACGTAATTTAACCCCATATGCCATTATGTCATATCAGAGCACAAATACATGCAAAGCATATCTATGTGTATGTGTGTGTGTGTGCATATAGAGGAACACTGGCACATAGGCATAATATTGTGCGCCTCGCAACCAATGAGAACTGCCCACCCGACTGCATCTGTGCCAGCTCGAACGGGTTTCCTCTGGGAAAACCTACCGAAAAAAAAGCGAGAGATAAGCAGATCGGAATTATGTTAAGGCCAGTATTGTTATTAGTATTTGTTTTTATGATATTTAAGCTAAAGAGAAGAGTTTTTGATGCTCGTTCGGGGAATACAATAAGAGTATGTATATTTTGACATATGTATGAAGAGGACGAAATATAGACAGGAGTGTGTTGTAGGATTATGTGTGGATAGACTATGAGAGAGAGAGAGAGAGAGTGAGTGAGAGAGTAGTGAGAGAGAGAGAGGGAAAGAGAGGGAGAGAGAGTAGAGAGAAAGTGTGAGAGAGAGAGAGAGAGAGAGGAAGGGAGAGAGGGAGAAAGAGAGTGTAGAGAAAAAGTAAGAGAGATAGAGAGGGAGGGAGAGACAGAGAGATGAAGAGAGAGAGAGATATATATGGAGAGAGAGAGAGAGAGGGAGAAAGAGAAAGAAAAAGAGAGAGAGAGAGAGGGAGGGAGGGAGAGAGAGTAGAAAGAAAATGAGAGAGAGAGGGAGGGGGAGAGAGAGAGAGAGATGGAGAGAGAGAGAGAAGAATAGTTGGAATAGCATATCAATAGGAATTCATTGGCATGTGGTATTCCCTATATCGGAACGATGCGAAAATTTAGCACACCTAAAGGTCTGCGATGAAACGAACGTAGCCTAAATAGATGATATGCCTTGCACCTAGTAAAGTTCATGCAGATTTTTGTATTTTTTAGATTTTTAGATTTTCAATAATATTCAAGAACTGTTTTCTTTAATCTGCATATTCGGTTGCTCTCCTATGAGCTGGTTCTGTAAACAACTAACAACTGAAAGCTGCCTGTTGAAGCCATAGTTAAAATATTTTGATACCCAGTTCAAAAAGGGGTATATTGGTTTTGGGGCATGTGCTTGGACAAATCTATAACTGTCAAACTTGAAGAGCTAGAAGCTAAAGCATAATGACTAAGTAAATGATATGGAAAACAAAAAAAAATATATATACATATGTATAATAGAAAAGTGGAAGAAAAAAAACCAAGTCTCTCCAAGTTCTCACACTATATCAACAACTAAATGTCAGCTGTAACTCTCAAATTTAGGCTCGTCTGTTCTCATTAAATAGTCTCTTAACATCTAGCAAAAAGTAATTTAACTGAAGCATGGAGTAAGTATTACAACAGTCGGTGCAGCTCGTTTGAGGAATCTCTAGGAGTAGCACAATGCTTTAAATACAGACAACAGTTTACTAGCTACTTTTATTATATATGTATATCTTTATATATATATACATATATATATATATATTCCCAAATTTGTGTCTCTAAATGTGCGTGCCGTTAGCAGGCGAAGCCACAGAGCGAGAGAGAGAGAGGGCGAAAAAAATGTGCTTTTGACACGAGAGCGTCCATTGTAAGCGATGCTAAATTGGTTTGTTTCTTGGCTGTTAAAATATAATCGTGACTGGCCGTGAATAGGAATCGGAATAGCATTTCTTTCCAGCTGCGTACAGCTGCTTGTCCGCGTTACGCCCACAACAACCACGCCCGCCAAGCCACACAGAGGCCAAGCAGTTGGGCTTTTAATGTCCAGTTTGTGTCTCTTAATTGGGCCGAGGCAGTTAACAGGCTCTCGAGTTAAGGTTCTTCAAGTTAAGATTGGTTTTTGGATGGGTATACATATACGAATATATCTCGAAGACTTCAAGTCTGAAGCTTCTGTGGCTAACGAGATCCACTGAGCTCCTCAGCCCGATCAAGTAAATATGTATGTGTATACTTCATGGGCGCAGCCACGCCCACTTCTGTACATTCAGCTCAGCGCGCAACCCTAGAGACTGAGCATTACTTATAAGTCGAATGCGTAGTGGCTCGGGCTCTGCACACATGCCGCGCTCATTTGCATTCGCAGTCGCACTTGAGCCAATTCAAATTGCGCAACGATGGCACATCCTGCTCAATCTGAAAGGAAGGACCTGGGCTGGGACTCGGGCTGGGGGCGTGAGTGTTAAGGGGGTGCAGGCACCCCCAGCGCGTTCATTGGCGAGTCAACTGCGGATTAATTAAATACTCATATACAAAATGTTTGGTCGTGTGGCATAAAAGGACGAGCGACGAAGGCCGCCGCCAGTCAGGCTCTCCATGAATAAAAGAAAAGTGTGTGGGCCCAGTTGAGCAGGACGTGCCCAATGCCATTGTTTTCTTCTTTTTTTTCTCTCTCTCTCTCTCTCATTTTTTTAACTCAATGCACAGCAGTCGGTCAGCACAATGGCCATACACACATATGTACATTTGTATGTATATCCTATATAGAGAGTCTCCACAATATAGTAGCTCTCGTCTATACACTCACACACATACATATATACACATGAATTCCAATTATGTGTATGATTTGCAGAGTTGGCAAATATTTGCATGCTTTTACCTTTCAGATGCAATTTTGTCGGCTTCTTTCATATGGACATTTGCAGCGCGAGCGGCGTGGAGTGGGTGCCATGAATGCGAGCACTCATACTTGAGACTCAGACACAGAGCCACTCACACACGCACACACACACACACACACACATATGCGTACGTGTGTGGGTGTGTGGATGCATACTTTGCTGCATCGACTTGAGTCTTGCCAAATTTAATTATCTTACTCGAACTCATTCAGCGTAATTCGTTAGCTTTAACTCGTTGGCTGTTTACATTGGCAGTGACTGATGTCGGCTTCATTGATAACTTATTCGCTGTGAGCTGACTCGTTGGGACTTACTCGGAAGCTGTTACTCGTTTGTGTTGAGTTTGTTTGCTTGAATACCAAGTCTCAGTAGTTGGGCTAGATGTCATACAGAGAAAGTCTTGCTTACTCGCTGGTACTTACTCGCCGGCACTTACTCGCTGGCACTTACTCGCTGGCAATTACTCGCTGTAATTTACTCTCTCGTTCTTATTCGTTGCTTGAGAAATACAACTTTCAGTAGTTGGACTAGATGTCTTAAAGAAAACTTAGACTTACTCAGCTCGCTCGAGTTTACTCGCTGGCATTTACTCGCTGGCATTTACTCGCTGAAGTTTACTCGCTGGCATTTACTCGCTAGAGCTTACTCGCTCGTTGTTACTCGTTTGCCTTAGTTGCAATAGATATAATTTCGATAGATAGATCTAAACTCGCTCAAGCTTACTCCATAGAATTTACTGGCTGGAGCTTCCCCGCTCTACGTTACTCGTTAGTTTTAGCTAATTTGTTGTAAATAGAATTGTCACAAATAGGACTAGATATCACAGATCTAAGCTCGCTCGAACTCACTCGCTCGCTTTCACTCGCTCGTTCTTAGTCGTTGATCTTCATATACAACTTTCGCTATAAACATGCTATAAATACACACTTTGCCTTATCCATGGCATTTTTTCTCTATTAAATTTCTGTTCTATAAATTTTAAGCGTGTTGACATTCTCTACTTCTGTAGACTTAACTAAGAACTGCCTGATTGCCGTCACGCTTTAATTAGCACTCGAGCAAGAGGAAGTCCATTGTCTAGCAGAACTGTGATGAACTTTCTTAGCCACAGAGTCTAATCAGTCAAACAAATGACAAAAACTAAGAGAAATAAACCCAAGACGACGCTGCTCGCGTTGCAATTGCTGAGGCGACGTTTCGAAAAGGTCTCAAATGTAATGACATTCCGTGTCGGCGTGGTAAAAATCTTTTATAGCGACCGCTCTGATTCGGACCAAACCTGCAATTAGCGGTCTTCCGATGACACACAGACAGACGAATATATATAAATATATATAGAGCTGTGTGTGTGTCTTTGGGTACGTGCTCTAAACCAATTATGGCAAAAGACTGACACGAGTTCCAAAGAGACCCATGCGAGAGACTTGTGGGCTTTTATTGTCCACATTAGTTACCCCAACCAGATCGTGCGCTTGACTCCAAGCTCCAAGATGATGATCACATTGATAATGACAGCTGCAGACCGACACACGAACTGAATTAACTATGAGACAGTTATATACTCTGCCCGGGCCAAGAGGATTCTAGTGAGATCTTTTGATACACTTATATGCGAGATGATCTACTTGAACTGTAACTAAATATATATACATAGAACTTTCTCTCTCTCTCTCTCTCACACACTTTGTCTTTCCCTCTCTCTCTCTCTCTCTCCCTTATCTTACTTTAGCTAGTGTATTTGTTAAGATATCTTTCTTTTCATATAGTTTCCTTTATAGCGCCTACTGAACCTCAGCTCAGCTGATGATCACGATCAACTCTTTCTCTCTGAGTTTTCATCTCTTTTGTCGCTGGTTTTGTCGTTGGCTTTTTGACTTGATTAATTGGAGAATGGGCGATGCTGGGGCTCTCTGCTGCTTTGTGTTTTTAGTCTATTGCCTTTTTACCTAATGCCTGCCAGGTGGCACTGATCGTCATCTTTCGGTTTACCGCTTCCCTCCAGCCTCGGCCCCGGCCCCGACCCCGGCCTGAGCACTTTTCATTGATGTGTACCTTAATTATAACGCCATCGAGTTGCGTCATCATTTACAAGCGCCGCCACAAATCTGGTCAAGCACATTAAAGACAGTACGTATACATAGATATATGTAGTATAGATAATTATATATATAGGGTAAGTGCATTAGGGTCAGTTTATATATAGTATGGGAGGTAGAGTGCATTCAAGAACTCTTGCTGCTCAACCTGGAATATAATATGAAAGGTAGAGTTCCTGCAGTAGCAGAATGATTTGCTTTGCTATGCCCTGAATTGAAATGATTTCAGATGAGGATATATGTGTTTTATGAAAATGTATGTAATAGGCAGAAGGAGGCGTGGCAGAGCCTTTAAACTATGTATAAACTTGTTCAGGTTAACGAGTGGAGTCGATGTAGTCATGTTGATCTGTTCGTCCCTTTATCCATCAGTCTGTCGTTCCGTTCATCATCATCCCACAATAATTTATAGTTAGACTTCGCTTTTAAGCACAGTCTGGGTATCTTCGAGTCAGGCACTCCCGGCTAGAGCACTCATACTACTTTTCTTTATAAAAATTTAAAGCTAAGTCTCTCAGATTACAAAGCAATTTCTTTAAACTCATACAGACTTATTCTATGATTCAGAGAGTCCATATATAGTTATAGTGAATTGATATTCTTCAATCAAATCTCCAACAGTCGAGCAATGGCCTTTCCCCAAACAAAAAGTAAATTTTTATTTTTATTAAATTTTTCTTTAATTTTTTAGCAGTTTCTCTGTTCGCATCTCAAGCAAGGGCCGGGTTTAGAGTAAGCCTAAGACAATTATAATTTGTGTAAGAGCAAAGTAGCATAAATAAAGCGCTGAGCGAACAATAAAATAAGACGAGAGTCCACAATGCAAATCCCATAAAAATGGCAAGGAAACGCCGGGATTAGCCAAAGCTGAAATCAAGACGCAAGCGCAAGCAAGAGAGAAACCCCGAAACGAGACTTGGGAATTGAGGAATTGAGGAATTGGAAAATGCGAAAGGCTAACGCCGGATTTTGGATACGGCTGCTTAACGGCAAGGTAAACACAACAGCCGCACACAATGTGGCCAACAATGGCACAGTGTTGCGAATGAATAATTAAAATAATAGGTTAAGGCAGGTTGAACAAAGGCGCGCACAATGGGCTCAGGATCTGCATTGATCCTCGCCAGGCAGCGATTCCCGCTGCCGTCTGCCTGCGCCTAGCGCCATGCGCTTCGCCTTAGCGCACAACAAAGCAAACGAGCGGGCGAGCGAGTGTGTGTGTGTGTGAGGAGGGCAACACACAGCGCAGCAGGCAAAAACAATGCAGCAAAGCGTTAAATACTGAAAAGCGAAATGGCAATGGCAAGCGCAAAAGAGCATTCCGGGCCCCTTTTTGCCGGCCGGGCCAAGTCGATCCGTGCGCTGAGCCGGGCAGCGGCTATGGACTACGGTAGCAGGCGGCAACAAAAGGCACAAAGGGCAAACACACAACTAATTATCCTATTCACATCAAGTGTGTGTAATTACTCTCTCTCTCTCTCTCTCTCTCTCTCTCTCTGCTTTCTCTCTCAGCGCTTTGTCGGTGATATATGCGTGATCCTGACATGTCCTGCCAAGTGGCCAGCATATCCCTTTGCCTGCTGTTTTAATTTGCCGCCGCTGCTGCTGTTGGAACCCAAAGCCAATTACCGATTATATCTGCTGGCAACTGGTAAACGCCGTCTCATCATTTTTGCAGTTGGCAGTTGTCAGTTTGTCAGTTGGCTAACTGTTCGCTGTTAGTGACACGCTGACAGAGAGAGAGAGAGAGAGAGAGAGAGAGAGAGAGAGAGGACAGTCCGAGAGAGGCTGGGCATCATCAAGCAACTGTCGCTGACCAGTCCGTCAGTTAGACAGCCGAACATAAGGTAATCATCAATCAAAATCATAGCAGCACCTCTACCTGTCCAAATTCAAAATCCCAATCCCAATCCCAATCCCAATCCCAATCGAAATCGAAGTACGCCGAGCATATCGAAGACATCGGCCCACTTGTAAGTAAGCGCACTTTGACATGGTCCATGGGCCACATTGGGTGATCTGGCATGATTTTCGACTCAAGATGAATCGGCCGGTTTGTTCGCACCCCGTCGATAAGCAGTTAATTATATTTATTCTCATCCTGTTTCGGTTTCTCTCTCTCTCCCTCTCTTGCTTACCTTTTGGGCGTTGCTGCTCGGGCGGCTTCGCTTTGTGCCGCATTATTTCCAAGTACGCGTGTCTAGTTGCACTTTCCAGCCGGAGCGATATTTATATATATACAAGTTTTGTTCGGCCGATGTGGCGGCGCCAGCAATGATTAATCAATGGCAGTCAATATCCACTACACACACACACACACACACAACTCAATGCAACAGTTATTGTATCTCTCCAGACACTCACACACAGGCACTCACGGCGTACTTTAAGGAAAACCGTATAAATCATAATTTCATTTCCAAATTGTAAATCGTCCATCAACATAATGAAATACATTTCGTGTGCCCTCAAAACTATTCAAGTCATCTACTGAAAATGAGCCAGCACTTTTGATCGATCAAAGCCCCAAGACCATAGACTCACACACAGTTGCTCTCCCTCTCTCTCTCTCTCGAGATCATCTCCGTCTCTCTCTCTCTCTCTCTCTCTCTCTTAGCTTGAGCTGAAATAAATTTGTTTATCTTTGACAGATCTGCAAAGCTAACGAAAGCTTTTGTTTATTAAATGAGTTCATATGAAGTGGGAATATATTAATATATATTATTGATATGCATATATATATATATATATATATATATATATATATATATATATATATATATATATATATATATATATATATATATATATATATATATATATATATATATATTATTTTTTATAATATTTTGAATATTTTTTATATTTGCAATATTTTGAATATTTTTTAAAATGCTTTAAATATTTTTTATAATATTTTAAATATTTTTTTCAACAATTTAAATGTTTTTTTTTGTAATATTTTTAATATTTTTAAAAAATATTTATAAAAAATTATATTTTAAATTCATGAATATTTGTCTAGTTAGCTCTAGCTATTTGTATATGAGACTTCTACTAGAGTATGGGGTATAGTGTTGAGGTAAGGAATAGATTCAATAGAGATGAAATTGAAATGAGGTAAATGTGTTTGAGAGAGAGATTCTCAAATAACATTGATATTGACTGCAGTTTTGATAGAGATGTATAACCTGCTCTGATTTTATATCTAAATTTATAGCTCGGAAACACGCCCAAGTCTCAGTTTCATGTTCAGCTGTCAGTCAGTTGCCATTTTGTCTGAAAATTTAGGAACTATGTAAAGCTGCATAAATACAAATCTATGTATGTATATACATACATCCATGTATATATAGAACTTATCCACATCTGGATTATGCGCACATTATGCACACACAAATAATAATAATAAAAAAAAAAAGAAAACCCCTAATGAGGCAGTCATGTAACCCCTTAGTCGACTCTCTGTCTAAATGGGTTACGCAAGGCTATCAACCCAGCAATTTTGATGGTTTTATTAATAAATATTTTTCATTCGCAAGCGAAAAGGGGTGGACAGGACCACACCCCCTTTTGCAAATGAGCTGCACTCGCATTCAAATCCGTCAATGCCGACGAAAAGGGTCCAGTTCTGTAGTAACGCGAGAGCAGCACAAATCCATGCTCGAATCACATCAACTGCTGACTGACTCTGAATCTGAATCTGGGTTAGCAATTGAATATTTTCTGAATATTTTTTTGTTGTATATTAAAAATATGTTTAAGGGTTTGTTATTTTTAGTATTATAATTCTTTTTTAAATATATCTACTGTACATACATACATACGTACATACACATAGACCTATAATTCAGTTTATTCAATGCATCCCTCTTACAAAATAAGCCAACAGATGGCGCTGGCATGCTGATCTTCTGGTTTGTGCCATTGATAATGAGACAAAAATCAGTGTGGCCAAAGGCGCAAATTTACGTGGCTATCTTCCACTCACATATCCTAGCAAAGGATATTCTGGACAAGTGTTGGATAAATCTAAAGGAAATTAGAAAGAGTTCTTGATTTATAGTTTAGAAACCTTAAAGTATGTAAAGTATGTAAAGTGTGTAAAGTATGTTAAGTATGTGAAGTATGTAAAGTATGTAAAGTATGTAAAGTATGTAAAGTATGTAAAGTATGTAAAGTATGTAAAGTATGTAAAGTATGTAAAGTATGTAAAGTATGTAAAGTATGTAAAGTATGTAAAGTATGTAAAGTATGTAAAGTATGTAAAGTATGTAAAGTATGTAAAGTATGTAAAGTATGTAAAGTATGTAAAGTATGTAAAGTATGTAAAGTATGTAAAGTATGTAAAGTATGTAAAGTATGTAAAGTGTGTAAAGTATGAAGTATGTAAAGTATGTAAAGTATGTAAAGTATGTAAAGTAGTAAACTATGTAAAGTATGTAAAGTACATATGTAAAGTGTGTAAAGTATATAAAGTAAGCTATTCAAATATATGTCTTGGCAGCTCAAGACTGAGTACAGGGCGTCTCTTCATCTGCCTAAAATAGCCACTCAATATCTTTTTATAATATCTTCTCCATACATAATTCCTTAACTGACCAAATTTTAATAAAAATAACTCTCTGTAAAAAAAATTGTAAGAGTCCTTTGATATGCTGCATTCCGATAATCAAAGTCAGCTTGAATGTTCCCATCGTCGTCCAATATTGATTAAGGGCAAATCCCTAATCGTGCGCCTGGCTTTTGGCGTTAATTTTGCATGTCCTTGGCAGGCTTTGGCTTTCACTGCTGAACATGTCTGACCTTTCCGCTGGGACAGTGGCCAGAGTGAAATAACAATATTATGATGGCATACAATGTCCACATGAACGACATCAAAGCCACGCCCGTTGCTGATGCTGATGCTGACCTGATGTTGATGTTGTTTATCTAAGGATAATGGATAATGTGTTTGCGTCTCTGGAATGTCAAAATAAAAAGTGTTTCAAACGCAATCAATTGAAATTAATTTGCATAAAGGAATGTCCGCATAGGCAAGCAACAATTTGCGACTCTTTCAGCAGCTGGTGGCCCAGTGGCTCAGCGGTTGGGCGGCTGGGTGGTTGACTGGTTGTGCGCGTGGGCTGGCGTGGCCTGCCCTGGCCTGGGGTTAACTTTGCTCTTTGTTTGCTTGATTTGTGGCTGCCTCTTTACAATTAGATTTTAATTTGTGCATAATGACAAGCGGAGTGGGCGTACGCAAACAGTGAAACAGACTCCAAAAAACTGCCGACCAATATTCGCCTCCATTTCCAGCCGGGCCCGCAACAGTGACAAACCCATTTTGCGGACACGTGTTCTGCATAATGGGCATAAAGGTTTTTTGCTAGAGGCAGTGGATAGCAGCGCTGAGCCTATGGAAGTATAGATGACATATATAGTCTTGTTCCGATTGATAAATCAAGTCCCAACTAGCCATGATCTATGTGGCTGCTTGAAATTTTTCCATTTCGATAGCTTATCCTATGATGTCGATATCGATTATAATCGATATTTTTATTTTGCTTATCAGCAGACTATTTCCATTTCCCATTCCCATAAGTCATCCCATGTCATCTTTATCTGTGTACAAGAAACCTAGCTAGAGATACTCTCCGTCAGGGTATCTCAAAGTCGTATACTCTCGCTTAGAGCACTTTCACTTGTTGTTTTCTGCTTTTTGCATAAACAACATATTCATCGAGCTGAAGTTCAACGTTCGGTCTCCGGCTTCAGCTACGGCGACGATGGCTTCTGCTACGGCTGCTGCACACATCCTCGCATGGCCCAGGGGCATTTTCGGCTCGCAGCATAAGCGTCTGTTGGCACAGCTGAATTTAGGGTTTAAAATTAATTAAGCGGAAGTAAGCAAGTACGTTTGATTGTTTTAGACAGTTCCTGATTTTTGTAAAATTCATTCTCATTTAATTTAATATCCGGTATTTAAGCAGCGAGCCGGGCCATGACTCTGCCCGCCAAATAATCTTCATAAGCATTAAAGCCGATATTTTTGGTAAAATTCAAGGACTTTTTGGCAGAAGAAGTCAATTATGATTTTAATGAAACAGAAATTATGTCTTAGAATACTGTGTTAGTTAGCCATGCCAGCAAAAATATTCAAAATATTTAAATATTTAAAAAACATATTTTAAATATTTTAAAAATATATATATTTATTATAAAATTCTTGAAAAGAAATAATAAATTAAATAAAATATGAAATAATTCAATATACATATTTTTATTTTTAAAAATATTTTTTTTAATAGATTTCTTCTTTTTTTTTTGTATCTCTGAACGAGATTTCCTTGGGCCAGACATTTCGATTAGCAGCGTCTGTCCATGAGTTGACAGAATTGTGCTCAAATTTAAATCAGGTTTAATTAATGAGAGTGACTTGTGCTATGACGCTGGCATATTGTATAATGCTCTCGTTTTTAGCGAATCATCATGTCCATGCAGCATAGCACCTTTATATACATATATATATTCTGGTCCTTCCGGGTGTGCGGTGCCGTGTTTACTGTCACTTAGGGATTGGGATTTCAGTGCTTATTTTATGCACAAATGACAGACTGTCCCCGTGCAAACACACGGATGAAACAAAGCAAATCACGCAACCTATTGCGATATGGCATGTTGAACCAATAATTGAAAAGTACAAGCAAAAACACACACACACAGGCACACACAGTATAGAATGTAACCCCTGGGCCAACGCCTATGACAATCATCAATCATTTAGGTGTTGCTCCTGCTGCTGTTGCTGTTGCTGTTGCGTGTTGTTTTCGCTGTCATATCGAACCGCTGAGCCACTCGCAAGGCCAACTGGCCGCAGCACCACACCCCACTTTAAGCATCGCAAGAAGCGCTAATTTGTTATACTCTATGCGTGTGAGTGTGTGTGTGTGGAATCATAACATTGTCTCTAACTTTGAGAGTAAATATATTGAGCTTAAGAGCGAGAAGGAAACAAAGAGAGAGAGAGAGAGAGAGAGAGAGAGAGAGAGAGAGGTTACACAAAGAGGGAGAGAGAGCTTAACAGCAACTAGAGTGAGTCTCAATTGAATGCTTCGTGTTAGCTATCGGCTTTCTATGCGATTCTCAATCAGCTTAGCTCAGCTTTACAGCTTTACATATCTGAGACAGAAAGAGAGAGAGGGAGGGGGAAAGACAGAGAGCTGCACATGAACTAGGATACGTAAACATATTGTCAGCTGCATGAGAAATACCTATCTTTACCTTGCCCTGCCCCACACCCTCCCCCCACAATCACCTCTCTATGCAATTCTCATAGCGTCTGCCTCACTTGCTCATCTCTGAATTTGATTATAGACCCCTTAAAGCGCCTGCAATTGGTTTTTAAGTAACTTTAATAATCATAAACATTAGCTAATGCCCGACTGGCAGTTCTTGGAGTTTCGGTTTTGTTTTATGGGGCTCTCGACTTTTGGCCTTCTAATTGGAAAGAGGTTGAACAAATAAACACAAATCGTAATAAAAGTTTATATGCAATAAATATTTTTTCGGCTACAGTCGAGCGGAGTTGCTTTTGAATTTTTTATTCGCACAAAAAAAAACAACAAAATAAAATTGAAAATTCAATTTCGCAATCATTTTGGCACCCCAGACACCGACACCAGCTACCAGCTGCCCTCGCAGCCCCACCCCGCCGCCAGCTGTGCTACCCTTGCTGGAGATTAAAAACGACAAACTCCGAGCGCGACGACAGGACGAGCCTGTAGCCAGACCAGGCCAGACCAGGCCAGGCCAGGCCGAGGACATTCGGAGTCATGTGATGGGATGAATATTGCTGCTGTTGGGTGGTTGTGGATCCGGATCTGGTCCGGGCTCTGGCCTCGGAGCGGGCGGCTTCATTAAGCGCAGCCAGCGCTCGAGAAGGCAGATAGTAATTGCCAGGACTTGAAAGTTTACCCAGCTAGATTTGGATATAGCATGGAGCAGCATGACAATCCGGAGCCTTCTCGTAATAATAATTAAAATAAAAAAAGTTTGCCAGCCTCGAGAAAAAATATATATGTATGCACAGATGAGAGAGCTGAGGGGCGTCAGGGTGTCAGCCCTGGGAGTTGAAGAGAAACCCTTTTAAAGAGTTGCCATTTGCCGAATGGATTCCCAAATAAGTACAGGTTAGACTTCATTCAGGCCGGGGCATTATTAATTAACCCGTTGTTAGCCCATAGCGGGCTCATTTGTTCTAGCTTTTTTTAAATTATGCACCTATTAATGTTTAAAATGCAAAGGGCTCAAAGAGCTGCGCTGAGCTCGAATAGCCGACCATAAACTTTTATGGGAGCACAAACCGTTGTCAAGGAATTATGGCCACTTCGTAAATATGCAGCCGAAGGGTCACGCCCGTGTACCTATATACCTAAATACATAAATATTTGCATAATTATGTTGTCATAAAAGAAAAAACAGGAACAGGAGCGGGAACGGGAACAGAGGAAAAACAATCAGCGACCTACAAAATGTTGCCTCAAAGAAATCTAAGCTTGGAAGGAAGGAAAAGGAAGAAAGGTAAGAAAGTATAGTTTAAATTATTCGAGAAGTCTTTGTAGCCGAGAGTTACTATAAGCCAAAGTCAAGATTGTCGGCAGAGAGTTTAGTCTTAAGCATAAGAAAAAGTTTAGGTCAAGGATAGCTCTTGCTTGGGTCATCCTGCCTTGTAGCTGTAGATAGTAAGGTCATATAGCTATGTCTGCATTTACTCAATAATATTTCTTCTTAAGTTAAAGATCTAGTCTTATACTCATCATTTAGTCTTCTGCACTCTAATCTCTCCCGTCAACAAGCTTTAAGCTCTAAAGGCGTTGTCCTTGAGCCCATAAATCCATATTGCTGCTGTTGCGCCTTCTAGCTGTTGCTGCGTGTTCCATAAACGCCCACGCATCGGGTTTATTTGTAGTATAAATGTTCCATAGAGTTAATCACAATGAATACTAAAATGCCGAAATGCTGGAGCTAAGTTTTGGGGCATTCAACCACAAAGACAACCACCGCAGCAGCAGGCATTTAAGGAAACGTTTTCAATTAAGGCCAAATACCTTAAGGTAATGTTGAAATCACTTAAAGAAAATGATAATCACTTTGTACACACACACACACACACACACGGCTACGGCTAAGTCCTCGGGCTGCTTGCTCACTTGCTTAGCTCGCTTAGCTGGCTGCTCTAACAGAAAGTGAGTAAAGTTCGGGTCCTTGAGCTCCCCGGCCAACTTGGCGGCAGTTCAGTTCACTTGTTTTTGTAGTGGATTAACCCGAGCAAAAGAAATAAATTCACCTGCAGATGCTGCTGACGAGTACCTTAGCGACTGGATAGCGCTAAGCCCCCACCCCACACACACACACACATACACACACTCTAGGACATCTCGACGCATATGGAGGCAATGGGCTCGGAAATGGCAATACCATTGTGCTTTATCAGGGTTAATGGTGGGGCGGGGGCGGCGGGTGTTGGCAGGGTCTGATGTTTGCTCGAGCCGTCGATGGGCAGGGGTAGCTCTTGCCAAAAGGAAAAGGTAATTTAGTAAATAATAGGGTCAAAGACAAATATTGTTGTGGGTTCGCCCAATGAGCAACGCTTTCGGCGTGTTTTGTGCGTGAAAAGCGTGTATAAGTTACTTTGAAGCAATTGAGTCCGATTAACCGGCAGCCGGCAGCGGACAGCAAGTAGCTGGGCTATTGACCGTCGAGTCGCCTCCCCTTCAAGAATCGCACACATCCCACGCATCCCCCCACACACGCCCAGAGCACCCCCATGAAGGCTCTAACATATGTGTGGGCAAATTTACAGTAACAGCAGCTCGAAAATTGGGTCTACTTCAATTTATTTCAACTATTTGTAAATAGTTTAACTAAATGCACTAGGTTAAGGTTTAATGGGCTTAATCTATATTATCATTAGCATTAATATTATTATTATTATTATGATTATTGTCTTCTTTCTATTGTTGGTAATAGAAATATTGATTTCTTATTAATATTGGTGTTCATTATCATTGTCATTGTTATTGCTATTGCCACTCTCATTGATTATTGTCATTATCGTTATCATTGACAGTGTCATTATCATGGGCATTATCATTATCAATGGCATGGGCATTGTCATTGTCATTGGCATTGGCTTAGTTATTATCATTATCATTGTCTTCATTGTCATTATTATCATTGTCATAATCATTATCATTGTCATTGTCAATTCTATTTTCATATTCATTATCATTATCATTGTCATTATCAGTATCATTGTCATTGTGATTGTCATTAGTATAACATTTAAATTTTTATTATCATTGCTATTATCATTTTCAATATTGTCATTGCCATTGCCATTTTCTGTGTCATTGCCATTGCCATCGTCATTGTCATTGTCATTGTCATTGCTATTCCCATTGTCATTATCATTGAGATTGCCATTATCATTGTTATTGTCATTGTCATTGGCATCGTTGCCATTTCCATTGCCATTGCCATTGCCATTGTCATTGCCATTGCCATTGCCATTGCCATTGCCATTGCCATTGCCATTGCCATTGCCATTGCCATTGCCATTGCCATTGCCATTGCCATTGCCATTGCCATTGCCATTGCTATTCTTATTGCCATTATCATTGCTATTGCCATTGTTATAGTCATAGTCATAGTCATAGTCATGGCCGTTCTTCACAATCATATCAAAGGCTTTCAGTACCTAAATGAAAGTTTAACTTGTATACAGTAATGAATCCCCATAAGGTACACTAAAATCTTTCGAAAATATTCAAATTTTTGAGGAGTTGCCCAGCACTCCATAGCCAGAAGGCCAGTTCCTAAGTTTCTCCAACCAAATATGCCTACTATGGATGTACACCCAAGTGAATCACAGTATTTTCTAATCAAAGCAAGTCAAAAGTAGGTAAATGGATGTGCGTATTTTAAAAGTAATATTTTGTTCCTCACTCACTTTCTTCCTCTCTTCTTCTTCAATTTTTTTGTTAATGTAAGATTTTGTGGCTTTTAGACAGCTTGCAGTGCTGTGCAGGGCTGGGCTGGGCTGGGCGGAAAGTATGGACAAAACTTGTTCTTTGATGCAATATTTTTGTTTCCTCTCATTCTACAAAATTTTTTTACGTTTGGTCGCGGGCTATGGCGTGGCGGGGGCACGCTAACTGCCAACGGGAATGGTGCGACGGACATTAAGTAGTAGAATGTTGTCTTTATAACACTGTGAACACAAACAAAGGAAAGGTCACAGCATGCCTACGGCACAACAACAACAACAACAACAACAACAACAGCAGCAGCAGAAGCAACAGCAGCAATAAGGACAACAAGTCAAGGCGACTCACCCCGAGCAACAATTTTTCAATAAATTAGGTTTCTTTACAGATTCCGGCGTCGTCTCCGGATCCATTTAAGTCGCCGCGACGGCATGCGGCAAAGCAATTCACCCCATATTTGTTTTGGCTTTTGTGTACGCAAACGAGGGCGAAACTTTTAGCGGACCTCCCCAAACCCCCAGCCCAGCCCTGGCGAGGTCCAGAAGCCAGAAGCTGGTCGCGAGGGCCGCGAGCCAAATATGCTTTCGCCTGCAGTAGTCGCTGATTTATGTTCTTTTTAATGTGGCCAAAGTAAATGTCATTTAATTACACCCGATTTAATGGAATTTTACGCATTATCGGTAAATTTTTTCAAAAAAAAAAAGAAGAGAAGAAGCAGAAGCAGTAGCAGCAGAAGAGCTTGCTGCGTGCCCACTTTGTCTAGCCCCCGGGCCCTTTTTCACAACTCAACTGCGGCCGCCAGTCACTTCAAAGAAATGCCCAGCATTTTTTACCCAAAGCAAATATTTGTGAACTTTTTTAGTTTACAGATTTCATTATGCATTAGCCTGAGGAGAATGAGAACTTAAGTTTGTCTTTATATGATATAAGGATTATGGAAAGGTAATAAATAATATATTTAATTATATATTATTTATTATTATTATTACTCGCTGTATTAAGCAATGAAAGCTTCTATTTAAGTCAAGTAAAATCTAAATAGGATTAGAGAACTGAGTAATCTTGAAATTCTAGGGTTTACTTAGACTTTTACTTAAGATTCATTACGAAAAGCTATTATAAATATATGATTTACATATCCTTTCACATCCATTCATAAGTCCTATAAGTCCACATCCTTTCATGAGTCCACCTGTCCGTCCGCCTATCCGCAAGTAGTCGTCTTTATATGCCCAAGTCCTAAGCCCCTACTTCAGTACTCGCTCATATGACGCAACTGCTGAACCTCAATCTCTAGACTTGGACATTTGACTGGCATAAAAAGATTTTTGGTCAAATGGCAAACTATATCAATTATTTCAGCGATTAAATTTGATCGATAACTTATATAACAGCTGAGATATAGCGATCGAAAGTAGTATCACTATTGCTGAGCTAGCTATTAGACCCAGGCTCAACTCTAGCTTGAAACTAGGCACAGTTTAAGTTAACTTTGCATATATTACTATAAATAATAATAATTATAGATTTTCTAGCTAATTTGGAATACAAACATTCCTCTAACTTGATCCTCAGAACCTCAGCTTAGAGTTGAGGTACTACAGCAGCAACCTTCAGCCTACCTACTCATAAACTGACATCTATATAAGCTTCTCATTTTTTCCCAACACTCTCAAAGAAAAGAAATTTCATTAGCCAACACTCAATCTCAATTTGGTAAAGAAAAATCTGCCATTTGTCTTGCGCTTATCTAAAGAAAGTGACCTTCAGCGCTTAAGGACGGCAAACATCCACGAAATGGGTGCAGAAAGAAGGGAAAAACGTTTTACCAAGGGCTAATTATAGCTGACAGTAGGTGACTAATCTGTAATATTACGAAAATCGGTGTAAAAGCAGTAGAGAAGCAAGTAAATGGCTGTAACGCAAATATTTCACAGCACATGGCATGGTCACATCTGTCCCAGAGCCAAGCCAAAATTACTTTCGACTCGTGCCGGAGTGCGGGGTTGGGTGCTGGGAGGGCTGGGAGGGCTGGGAGGGGGTTCCAACTGAGCTGCATATTTCAACGGGCTCCAGTTTCGTTGATTGGACATCGAAGAGGTGGGCTGGGCTGGGCTGGACTGGGCTAGGCCGGTGTGGGGGGATTTTGGGTGTGGTTGGCCCTAAACAGCATTAAAAAGCCCTGTCCCAAGCTGTTAGAAGAAGGTAATTGCTATAAAATTGCTTTGTAATTGCTTACTAGAAACAAATAGCCGTCACATTAATAAAAACAGACCAACAACAGCAGAAAAAAAAGAAAAACAATGTAAAAATGCGGTCTTTTAAAGTAAAGCAACGACCAGCGCTCGCCCCCCGCCCTCTCCCTAGCCACTCGAGGTGGTGACGCTGATGTGGGTCTAACACGTCGACCCCTCGGCTAGCGGGCGTGCCGATTCCACCACCCACTCGCCCGAGCAGCGAACCGCTTTATTTAATTAGACGCTCACAAACCAATTAATCAATTTTTGGGGTTCCTGTGACCCATTCCCAGTGACTTATACCCATTCCCCCGCTCCTATTCCCTGTGACTTTGTTCCCGTTACTCGATCAACCCTGCGCCGCTGTCTCTTCTGCCATTGTCAATGTCAAATTATGTAGACTTTTATGCTAAAATGAAGTAAGGCGCCTTTTTTGGGGCCAGCACAATTCTAATGAAGAGTATCTACTCGCCTAACACAACGACAGCCAACGACAGGCATGAGAGCAACAACAATAACAACAACAACAACAAGGAGGAAAAAAATCCCGTTTAAGACCATTTATCACCCGAGAATTTGTGTGCTGGGCCCAATTTTGTTTTGCTGTTGACGTGATATTATTTACAGAGGACTGATTTCACCCTCTTGGATTGTTAACCGCATTTACGTAAAGTTCAAACTAAGTGTTAGACGGCCTAAAATATTTACAGAGGCACAGGTCAACAGCCAAATCACTCGCAGACAGTTTAACAATTTCAATTTCCAATCGAGCAGCCAATTAATTTGCAGCAAACGTCTGCACTTGAGCGGCAACAGGTACAGGTAATCAATAGCAATAGAAACACACACACATATACATAAATATATATATATAGATCTATCAAAATCAGCTTGCTCTAGGTAAAGAAAATTGCTAAGAAATCAAGTGAATTTTGATATTTATTAGCATATTGCGCAACTTTCGGTAAAAGCTTCAGCGTTCGCCCAGACTGCAGCTGAGTTTCCTAATTTCAATTATTATTTCAAGCAAATTAGCCATATTGTAAATATTTTTTGTTGACTCTCTGCTCGGAGCGGAAACGGTTTGCCGTTGGTATAAGAATTTATTACTAAGGTTAAAGCAGACTCTGCTTTGGAAAGATACCTTGAACGAAGCTTAGAGAAGGCCACTTGAACTAGCTCAAATCTGGAAGAGAACTTTAAAGCAAACATGCCAAACGAGAGCAGTCTGCTATGAACCGAACCGAACGGAATCATGGGCCAACCCTGAAATCTAGTTTGATTCAGCTTTGTTAAGGTTTGGAACTAGCTCAAGTCTGGAACTTAACCTAAAATAATCAAAAGCGAGCCTAACTGAATCATAAGCAAGACAAGTTTCATTCAGCTATCGAAACACAAATTAATCCAAGTTTGCTTTGAGCCGAACTGGTTCATTAGTGAAATATCAATTTCTTACCTAGAATAAGCCATAGCTTAAGTCAAACTTGATTTTTCTTTACATATACAATTTCATAAAGCTCATAGAACTAGTTCATATCTCTTCAAGCCAAAGTGTGCCTGCAATGGAACTGGTTCATATTTCGAAAACCATTTTCTTACCTAGCATAAGCCAAACCCCAAATCAATCTGGATTCTGCTTTGGTAATACAACTTCACCAATGCTTCAAGAGAGCTCCTAGAAGTAGTTTACATCTCCTCAAGCAAAAGTATTCTACCTCAAATCAAGTTTGACTCGGCTTTAGATGTAACTAGTTCGAATCTCTTCAATGCCTGGAACGGAACTAGTTCGCATTTAGCATAAAAATTTCTGCCGTAGCATAAATCAAGCCCTTAATCAAGGTTGCTAAAGGTTTGGAAGTGTAACTAAAAGAAATTGTAAGCCAAGTTCATTGAACTAGTTCAAATCTTTAACCTGAAACCAAATTTAATGGTTACTTATTAGCTGAAAATGTGAGAGATCAGAATTTGCCATTAACATTGTATATAGCAAATATTATTACAGAGAGAGAGAGAGAGAGAGAGAGAGAGAGAGTGAGCTCAAATCACTATTGCAAATCACTGAAATAAGTGGAAATGGAACTGCGAGCACAGCTGATAGTCGGCCTCCGAAAGGAGACTTTCCCCTCCCTCCCCACGCATATCATGCATTACAAATACGCAAGCAGAAATTGTGCCGAAAATTAAATCTTATTGTTTATTAAAGTGCCACGCGAAATGTCCTCAAGGAGGAGGCAAATGGCAAGGGCAATGGCAATGGCAATGGGGAGCCCAAGTGTTATATGCGAGCTTAATATGTAACTGGCCATTTGTGTGGCGCAGAGAGACAACGGGCAATAAAATATGCAGCACAAGTGTAAATGAAATGGCAAAGGTGAGCGGGCGGCAAACAGCGAAATTTGCATATTAAAAATTTAGCACATGCACTTGAGCTGGATGCGAAGCTGTGGGCTGTTGGCTGGAGGCTGTGGGGTGGCTTGGCATGGAGGGTGCCATCTAATGGCCATAAACGCGTGTAGTCAATGCTAATGTGGCCATTACCATCGTGTGAAATTCATGATCTCATGCAAATCCACACAATCCGCATGCCGCGCACACATCCGGCCGATAAAATTTGCAACTTTTTGGTGACAAGCGATGGGCGCAGCAATCAAAATGTAGATAGCACTGGGGCAGGCCGGGCAACTGGAGCCATCTGACGGCAACAGTGTGGGCTGGGGGAGAGATAGCGCCTTTGGCGTTTGCCAGTGCCGCACTGGAAGGTGTCATAAAAATCCTATTATGCACATTACAATATCAAAAGAACATCGCAATGGATGCCACGGAATCCCAGGAGGAAGTGCGTAACATGCGAAACGACGACGACGAGGACGAGGATGACGACGACGACCACGCAAAGGGGCGCAACTGGCAATCGACAAAAACTGGAACGGGAATGCCAATTTGGGGAGTGGGTTTCGGAAACGGGAACAGCAGCCAGGCAACCAGAAAGGTGGCTGTAGCCGGCGGCAAGTGGGTTGCCTCTAACAATTGAGCAAGCTCCAAAGAGATCCACTTATATAGGAAATAAAAAATTATTGAAATTGAAAATTGAATATCTGAAGATGTGTTTAAAAGACGAAAGTTATATATGATATACTTTTATTACATATCATAAGAGGTTCATATTTTAGGGAACTGTATATGAGTCTAATGATTCCTTAGTAGTTGGATACAGATAGATAGATGGAATAGTGAAGTTAGATAGGATGGACAAGAGATATATAAGGTGGGATCAATAGATAAAATAGATAGATAGAATAAATGGATGAAAGAATTAGCAGACCTACCGAAAGATAAAATAGGTAGGATTGATGTGATAGACAAGATGGATAGATAGAAGGAATATTTAAGATATATGATATAAGTTGATAGTAGAGATAGGATATATATATGATATAAATAAATGGGATATATAGATGAAATAAAGAATACGTATAATAGATAGAAAAGATACATAGTTAGAATAGATAAATAGATATGATGACACAAGACACAAGACATATATTAAGTACAGTATATATAGGAAATTCTGAGGGGATAGGTAAGGTAGACAAGACAAATAGGATAGATGGATCAGATATAAAAGACAGGTAAATAAGATGGAGTAGGTTGGAGAGTAGAGAGTATTGGATAGATAGAAGAGCTATTATAGAAGCTTCTACCCGTCTTTGCATCTATCTATCTTCTTTATCTAACTCAGAAAGATACAAAATGCTGACAGCTTCATAGCTTTTAAGTAAATTAAGTAATAACGAATAAAAACTTCATCAGGCTTTCATCAGGCTTTCATCAGACTCTGCACTTTGGCACCCTCTTGCCGTACTTCTGTGACAGCCCTCGGATGGGCTGGAAATCGCGTTCGCAGTGTCTTCTGACGGATATGCCCTAATAAAATGAAGCAACCAGAAGATTTTTAATAAATTTGCAAGCAAATCAACCACTGCTAAAAAAAAAAATGAAAAATAAAAGGTGTCCTGGCTGCGGCTGCGGTGCCTGCGCCGGTAGTGCCAATGCCGCAGAAGCCGTGGCTGTGGCTGGGGTGAGTGCGGGGGGGTGGGGCGGTTGCTTGTGGCCCGATGGCAAAGTTAAGGCCGAGGCATCAGCAACAACACCCAAAGCGACATAAATTATGACAAAATATGAACCATTGACGATGCTACCGGGCAAGGGGCCAAGGACCACGGGGTCCTGGCTGCCGCGACTGTTTCCGTATGGTTGCAAGGACGGCAGGATGGGTCGTCAACGTGGACGCGAAGAAGGAGAAGGAGAATGAGGACGCGTAAGCGTACGCGTATGCAGAGGGTGCGTATTTTATGCTCTGGGTGCCGAGAAAAAGTGGCAAAACATAAAAGCGAGCAGCATGAAGCGCATAATAAGCAAATTATAGAACGTTTAGAAAGGACAAACCCACCTAGGCCTAGGCATAGGCCTAGGCCTACACCGACCCCAGAGTTCAAGGCAAACAGCGTAGACGCTCCGTCATTATGGCCAGAAGGAAAACTGCTTCTGTTTCTGAATCGAGCAAATTTACATTTATTTAAGCAGCAACAGCAGCAGCAGCCGGATGGCCATCATGGACTGACTGGGGAGACGCGCCGGAGTGGGAGTTGGTGTACAATAAATTGTTTCTATTACTTATATATACATGGCAATGAAGCGGTAAACACACAAATTTTATAACCCAACGCAATTTTCAAATTACTGACTGGCTGCTGGTCCACCTAGCCGCATATAGCTCCCGAATTTAAGTATTTTTGGGGAGACTCTGAGCAGCAGCTGTCAAAGCAGATCCGAATTACTGTCTGAAGGCACAAAGTATGAACTTGAGACACAACTTAAGATTAAAGAGGTATGGAATCTGCTAGGGAATATACTTATATATTAGCTGAGCTGAATACTTTAGCCTTAACACCTTCAACAGATCCCAACTATAATATTCATGAAAAGCAATCAAATTATGTTATATATGCCCTATATACCATATAAATGTATGCATCGAACAATGCAATACAAATGCTGCCCAGCAGCTCGAAATGAATGCAAACCATAAAGCATGAACTATAATGCGTGCATGTGCACAAATGTGAGATATTTGCAGATGGAAATGTGTTTTGCGAAAGGGTAAAAATGGCAGAGCGAGCGAGCCAACCCACCATCCCACTCCCCAACTCGGTTGAGGCCAACATAATTTGCGCCGAAATTCCTGCAAATTGAAAATCTCAAAAAATTCGAACGAAACGAGAGAGAGAGAGAGAGGAGCAGTGGAATTATTTCAAATTTGGGTTTGCAAACTTCGAAATGCTGCTTGCTAGCTGAGAGAGTTTCATAATTAAAGAGATTTAAGAAAAATCTACCTTGACTCTACCTCACATTACATGAAATTCTCAGCATTAGCCCGAAAAGTATGCAACAAAAATTATTGCGAAACTATTTAAGAGCGAAGTTAGCAATAGATTTATAAAAAGCAATTAGTTTTTATTAAAAAGGAGCAGTAAAAGTAGTAGTTGTATTATTAGGAGCAGTAGTACAGTAGTATATAACGAAGTGGTAGTAGAAAAGTAGCATAGTATAGTAATAGTAGTAGTATAGTGGTAGTGTAGCAGAAGAGTAGTAGTAGAATAGTAGTATAGTAGTAGTAAGTTTGTAATAGAACAGTAGAAGTAAAATAGTAGTAGTAGTAGAGTAGTAGTAAAGTAGTAGAAGTAGTAAAGTAGTAGTAGTAGTAAAGTAGTAGTAGTAGCATAGTAGTAAAGTAATAGTAGTAGTAGCACAGTAGTTAAGTAATAGTAGTAGTTAATTAGTAGTAGTAGCAAAAAAGTAGTAGTAAAATAGTAAAAGTAGTATAAGAGTCGAAAATAGAAGTAGTTAAATAGTAGTAGCAGAATAGTAATAGTGGAATTGTAATAATAGTAGTAGAATAGTAGTAGTAAAATGGTAGTCGTAGAATAATAGGTTTAGTAGTTGTATGTATAGTAGTATGAGAATAGTAGTAGTAGGAGTATATTAGTGTAAGAATATTAGTAGTAGGAGTATAGTAGTGGAAGAATAGTAGTAGTAGGAGTATAGTAGTGGAAGAACAGAGGTAGTAGTAGAATAGTACTAGGAGAAGTACTCCTAGAACAATAGTAGTATTATAACATTAGTAGTATCTACAGAGAACGTAAAGATCTATAGAGTATCTAAAGTATCTATAGAGTATCTACATAACATATATAGAATACCTCCAAAATATCTACAGAGTATCTACAGAGAATATACAGAGTATCTACAGAGAATCTACAGAGAATCTACAGAGAATCTACAGAGTATCTACAGCATATCTACAGTGTCTCTACAGAGTATCTACAGAGAATCTACAGAGAATCTACAGAGTATCTACAGCATATCTACAGAGCATCTACAGAGTCTCTACAGAGTATCTACAGAGAATCTACAGAGTATCTACAGCATATCTACAGAGAATCTACAGAGTATCTACAGCATATCTACAGAGTATCCATAGGGCTTCTACCCACTTACTATAGTCGAATATATATATTCTTCGAATATTTAATTTATTTAAGCTCCTGGTAGTCCCGCTTGAATATAAATTCATAAAGCCCGCTTGATTGGGCCACAACTATGTATAATAAATTGAAAAGGATCCCTTAAAAATCGAATACAATTTTTGTTTTTTTACGAGCTTGCATGTGCCTCTAGATATGTGTGAGTGGGCGAGTGGGTGAGCGGGCTAACCACATCAGGCGCTCAAATGTCGTGGCTCTTACCTAGGCATCATTGGCATTGGCCGCACTCACCAATATCCCATCGATGCGTCGTGTGCTGCGCATACTAAACACATTTCGGCTTTGGCCTCTGATTCGGATTCTGGCCAAGATTTATACTTAACGGCAAGTGGCATTTCAAGAGTAGAGAGAGTGGGTATGGGTGTGAGTGTGGGTCGGGTCGTACGGCTGTCTGTCCGAGTGACCAACACCCGCTTCCCCAGGGTGTCGTAATTTCCGAGATATGAATGTAAAACAATTTTGGCGCTACGCAAACTGTCGAATGTGCGTGACTTTTTAATTTGTTACTCTCTCGATATTTGCCGCCGCACAGAAATCGATATCCATAAAGTTGCTATATATACGCACATATATACATATGTATATATATCCTACACGTGATGTATGCTAATATTTGTGCAGTGTAACACAAATTGTTTCTCTATCGCAGGCATGAATCAAATGAAAAAACAATTACAAAAAACAAACAGTCGTGGAAGGACAGGCGGAGCGCCCTGTTGGCATTCCACAACAAGTCACGTGACCCAAAAATCACAATAAATCCGCTAAAACTCCATGAAAATACTTTGCCTAAATTTCAATAAGCAACACGACCCCACTCACCCGCGCCTGGGCTGGCACATTATTAACTTGTCATACAAAGATAAAAATTTATCAGCCCAGATGCGTGTGCCGTGTTACTTCACAGCACGAGATCAACATCAACGTCGTCGACAACATTCCAGCAACCGCCGACCCACGTTCAAACCCAAACGAAAACTCCAACCCAGCCCAGGCGAAAGGAAACCCAAGCAGAAACCCTCCCAGTTGCCTGCGTGTCCTTTCACGAGCCGCTGAAAATATGAAAAATTACTATAAAACGTTTTGTGGCATTTTAATGTCCACAGAATACGCTTGGCGCGTCTTTATGAAAAATTCAAAAGAAAATAAAAACAACAAGTAAGAAAACTCTAGTCGGCGGTCCCGACTAGGAGATACCCTAAACCCCGCGCTATCTGCGTTAAAATACTGCATAATTAGCATTTCGTATAAACGCACAGAAAACTAAATTCAATTCATTTCAATTGTTTAGCTAATAGCGTCATCTATGGTTCGATCGAATAGCGCCATCCAAGTTTCGAACCAACTGAGCAGCTGATAATTCGCAAATCACAGCGCCATCTATTGGAAATATGTACACTAAAACTTGCGGGTTTTAGAACTTGCTAGATGCACGCAGCTCAATGTGTATGTGTGTATGTGTGCACATGTATAGGAAAACAGTTTGCTTTGTTTTGCTGGTCACGTGTTTGGCCGATTGGCAAAACGTTTTGTTTAATAACTTCTGCGCGAATTAATGGATTTGAATGAAATTTTCAGCCTATGTTCAACATATTTTATTACATTTTTTCCAATTTTTAAAAATGTAAACCCATTCATTTACTGGCTTTGAGTGCAACTAACCTCAATTTAAATATTTGGGGAAATTTGGAGCCGGTATCCAAAATTTAACAAAAATCAAAATTAGAGAAAATAAATATAAAACTTACAAAAAAATTTGGGGACTCTAGCTATAAAGACGTGGGAGATATAATTTTATAACTAACATTCGATATTGTTTTTAATCGATAACAATAAAATTAAAATAGTTATCGACTTTTTTTAACAAACTCGATCTTTTCGTGCTATTCACGGACCTACATAAAAAATTTCAAGTCTCTAGCTCTTATAGGTTCTGAGAACGACGCGTTCATACATACGGACAGACAGACGGACAGACGGACAGACGGACAGACGGACAGACGGACAGACGGACAGACGGACATGGCTATATCAACTCGGCTTGTCATCCTGATCAAGAATATATATACTTTATGGGGTCTGCCACGCCTCCTTCTGCCTGTTACATACATACGCCCTCCAACAAAAACATTATACCCTGATTTTCCCATTTTCAATGGGTTCAGGGTATAAAAACGAAATATGACTGACGGACAACGGACGGAGCCCAAACGGCGCATAAAAAAAAGATGTTCTGCGGCATTAACGAGGTTTACTCTCCTAGATTTGTAAAATTATAACAGATGACATTTGTGAGAGTAGGAAAGCCAGAAAGCCTAGAGAAAACAAATATTGTCTTTTTATATATTTAATGGAAATTTATAAAATATTATGTTGTATATAAGAAAATTATCTGGGCTAAGATGTGGAATATAAGTCTTAGAGAGAGGGACTATACCATGTTGTATATGCTTCATTACTTAAGGCAAATTAACTATGGATAGTGCTTGAACATATGGCTTTAAAAAATATATACCTAAATATATTAAAGAATTATTTCCTGGATGCACTAAGGCTAAGTTTCAAAGTCCTGAACTAAGTAGTTCAGCACTTGGGCAGTTAGCCTTATGTCATCTGTGGTGACCGCACAAGAGCCATAGCAAAAAGAAATTACACAAAATACATAAAATACTAAAATCATTTAAGAGTTATACTTAGATTTGTGTCATTATATAAAAAATATGTAAGGGGCAATTCGAGCTGTCAATAGAGTCTTCCTTGGGATGACTTGAAGCTAATGTTGATAGCTATATATATTTGTAGTTTGCAATTGTAAACGTTCTTGTATGCTTTACATTTTAGAGTTGCCTTAGAACTAGTCTATCAATATTGGACGATAGTTCAGCAGTGCCAGAAAGCTCATAGGCCAGACATCTAGTCTAGTCTTATTGTGCATGTGACGAGTGACTTTTCTGTGTCTTCTTCAATGGGGTGATTACTTTTGGCCCACCCTGTGGCTAATAAGAGTGCTATAGTTACTATATTATGTTTACATATGATTTGGGGTCAAAAGAAGTATTTGGAAATATCCGTCAGTGCAATGAATTGCCAATGATATCGATGGATTTAACAAAATAGTTATGATTCCTATAATTCTTAAATTCTTTAATTCTATAATTCTCTAATTCTTTATATGCCAAAGAATATTTACAACTAAATGGCAAGTCTTATAGAATATTTCAGTAATTCCAGCTCATTGAACTTAAACAGTTACCCAAGTATAATTATCGCAAACTGTATCACGCTTGCTCGGTCAGCCTAAGCCTCACTCAGCTTGGGCTGTACGTATAAGGTCTTCTCTCGAATGCTTCCGCCTGGATGGCTGCCTAAAGCTCAATAACTTGGGTTTCTACTCCAACTGTACTTATTTCTTGATAAAGGTATGGATATCTATAAATATATACTATAGGATATTATAATCTTCAACTTTTTACGGCAATTTCATAGTCCAGAGTTCCCATTATATCACAACTTTAGCTTAGAACTTTACCTATGAAGAGCATCGCCCACGCATATGCCACAAAACTCTCTAAGAGTTACATAAATCACGTCTGTTTTCATTGCATTGCCCGAGCATAGATAATTAACCGTTGTCCTTTTATTGGCTTGTTGACTCGCTTTGCATTGCAATTAACTGGGCTGGGCCATATGTTGTACTTAGTGGCCGTTGAAGTGGCCTACAAAGGTGGCCCAAGCGCCACCTCATTGGTATGGATGGCGGCGCAGTTCTTGGTCGCTTCGAAAAATCAGGCATTATTCATTAGTCGCTGCCATTCAATGGAGGCTCAATAGTTTTCTCGCCCCGGAGTTCAGTTAAAGAGCGAAGCGCTCGCTACATTTTGATTGAATCCTTGGCAGTTGCTTGGTTAATTGAGAGCCTCACAGATAAAACTGTGGGAAAACTAATTTCAAAGGCGAGGCGCGTGGGCGTGGGCGTGGGCGTGGGCGTGGGTGTGGGCGTGGGCATGAGTGAGTGGCACACACACACATGAACGACTGTTAAAAGTTGGGCTCGGGCCTGGACAGGGGCTCGGGCCTGTGCCAGCTGATAAGCATTTCATGTCACATCCTTAAGAGCCTCACAGAAGGACGACACATACATCAGAGTTCACATGCAGTCGCCCTTCAGTTGCTGCGCCTGCTCCTGCCTCTGTCATCGTTACTGTCACCGTCAGCCAGCGCTTAAGATTGCTTTCAACGTCCTTAATTGCTTTTTTTTGTGCTCTGCGTTGCGTGTGTGTGTGTGTGTGCGTGTGTGCGTGTGTGAGTGTGTATTGCCATTCTTTTGATGTGCCTGTGTGCGTTTCGGGGGGCTCGGCTAGTCAAGCTTTTGTCATGGGACGTGAACGTGAACGTGAACATGGACACTGCGACGGCTGACTCTTTGGACGTGCCGCTGCTGCTCGCTTGTGCGTCGTCCTTATTTTCGCAGGAAGCGTTATTTCAATTTCCGCCTTTCCGCTTTTCCTTTTCCTTTTTCGCCAAACAGCCAGACACGCCATTATTGTTTGACGTGTCAGTGTTAATGAGTCATTGTCCATTAAGTTTGCTCATTTCAAACGGGCAATTAAATTCGACTTTATTGCACTTCAACAATATCGAAGCGAACGAACGAACTCCGACACACAGATGGACACCAAAGCCGACATTGAGACCGCATCGAATCTGAGCACAGCACACTCACATACCTCTATCAATGGCCATATCCCAAACTCGCATCGAGGAGGCGTGGAAGGCGTCTCTTAACTAAGTAGAGCAATAAATCAGCATCTTCTATGTACAACTAAATTATAGAGCTTCATTTAGCCAGAGACTCTTATGTACATCGCTGAAACGAACACAGTTTCCAATGAGTTCATATAAAACGAACAATATTTGAAATATTCAAGAAATCGGAGTAGGAAACGTGCAAAATAATGGAATAAAAGTTACGGAAGATAGTGCATAGATGAGAACTCGTATTCAAAATGGGAATTCGAGGATTATGAAACGAACAGAAGGAGGCGCTCTTGAACTGAAAAAACTGAGTCAATAACCTCTCCGTCCGTCCTTCTATACCTCCGTCCGTCCATCCATCTGCCCGTTCGTCCCTTCATCTGTCTGTCGGGTCGTCCGTTCGTTACTCCACTTGTCTGACCATCCATCCGTCCGACCGTCGATCCATTTGTCCGTTCGTAAGTGCTTCAGTCTATTCGTCCATCTATCCGTCCGTAATTCCATTCGTCCATCCGCCTGTTGGTCTGTTCGGGTGTCTGTACGTCTGTCTATCCATTTGTCTATCCGTCTCACTATCCGTCTGTCTATTCGTCTGTCTATCCGTCTGCCCCTGTATCCAGCTGTCTATCCGTCGATCCATTTGTCATCGATCCGTCCGTCCATCCACTTGTTTTTCCGTCTGCGTGTCCCTTTGTCCACCTATCCATCTATCCGTCCATCCGCCTATGTCTACATCCACCCGTGTGTCCATACGTTTATCCGTTCTTCCGTCCATTCGTCCACCCGTCTGTTTGTCCGTCTGTTTCTCTGTCCGTCCGTGTGTTCATCCGTTTATCCGTGCATCCGTACGTCCGTCTGCCCGTTCGTCCATCTGTCTGTCAGTTTGTCCGTTTGTCCATCCATCTTTCCACATGTCCATCTGTCTGTTCGTCCGTCCGAGCTTCCGTAAGTCTGTCTATCCGTCTGTGCCTTCATCTGTCTATTCGTCGATCCATTTTACATCTACCTATCCGTCCGCTCGTCCATCCACTTGTTTATCCGTCTGTGTGTCCCTTTGTCCATCTATCCGTCCATCCATCCGTTCACAGGTCCATCCAGCTATCCGTCCGTAAGATATCGGAAAATAAATTTCAAAATTAATTTCGCTTACTTTCCCCAGCTGCAAAGCCAAAGATCAAATTAAGAGTCGCCGTTCGCTGATAACAAATCGAACTAAAACTTTCGAGTCCCCAAGGCAATGCAGTGTCACATGTCAGACAATCTGATATATATATATACCACACACATACATATGTATATATAAATTTTAGATATGTATAGTCAGTTATGTGGGCATGTGTATGAGTTGTCTCCGCTGCCATAAATCAGCTGCAGCGGGCACCAAAATATGAAACATGGCAGCATAAATAATTAACAAACTTGGCTCAAATGATAAATTTTTTCGCAAACAAAGACGAAAGAGATAAGTTCGTTTAATATTTATGACAAAAGAGCAGAGCAGAGCTGAGCACTGGTCGACTTCATCAGCCTATATCATATACTAAATATATGTGTATATGCGGAATGCCCTTGGCACTTGACACCAGCCCAGCGCTGGGCGGGAGAGCAGTTTGACTTGTAGTGCTCTAATCAGAGCCAGAGGGGTGTTTGCTCGGCTCGGCTCGTTTGGCCTATTGTCAGTGATTTACGAGCGCCCCAATCATACGGGACAGCACACACACACACACACACACACCCACACATTGTATCATAATTCGTCATTGCATTTGATTTTATTTCGGCGTTATTTATTTGAATTATTTATTTATCCTATTATACGCACTGGAGCTCGTCTCGCTGTCCTCTCTCCCTCTCTCTCTCTGTCTCTGGCTTGCCCTTTCATATCTTTTGACAATAATACAACTGCCCATCCATATGCATAATATGTGTTTCTCCATATGTCCATTTGCGTGTAGGCCACGTTCCACGTCCTCCCCCACAGCCATGCTATGGCTAGCGCCAATCAATAATGTGTTCTATCAAGATTTATAGGTTTTGCATTTGCCAACACACACTCACACACACGGACACACCCGCTCACACTCACACTAATACTCGCCTGCCACACCCCCTTTGGTACACGCAAGCCTAGGCTGACCAAGAGGGTAATCGACACGTGTTTTTCTTATCAAACTCTCATATTGCTTAGCAACACTGGTTTGCAGTGTTGCTTAAGGGTTGAAAATTTAAAAAAAATTAAGAGTTTAAGTTTATATAAAATGCAGTGAAGACTAAGATTTAACTAGCAAAACTATGAGAATTTAATGGAAATCCTCTTTTCACATTTTTAAGTTCTTATTCTTGTATATCTTAATTTATATATTATTATATTATATTATATTATATATTTTGTCCATCTTCAAATTATATAAAAATATTTTATTTTAATTTTTATTGAACTTTTTTTAAAATATATATATTTAAAAATTAGAACTTATATTTTTGCACTGGATATTTTAAATTTGCAGCTTAAAACGCTTAATTCGCACTCAGCTTTAAATACTAACAGTTTAATAATCTGTAATTATTGCAAAATTAATTTATAATTGTTCTCTATTCATCAGCTTAATTGTATGCTACGAGGTGTGTTTGAAAAGTATTGTTAACTCTGAGCTTATATAATAAAAATATCTAGATTTCTTTTCATATATATAATAATTAAAACAAATAAATCAAAATAAATTAAAAAAATGTAATTCGAATATTTTTTCTATATAAGCTTCTTCAGCTGATGAATCTTAGCTAAGCATCATCAATTTGGGAACAAGTTAGATTCATATGGAATCGTAGCTGAGCCGAGCAAATTAAAAATTTTCCATACTTTTAGAGCACACCTCGCACAAAGTAAACTTACAAAAAAACAACTTTTTTATGCATTTTTATTCTATGAAAAAATAAATAAATATTGACTTTTGCATTTACTAATTACTTGTAGCTTATAGATTAAAGCTTCATATATATGTAAGCATATTTATATACTTATTTAAATAAAAATTTATGTGTGTGTGTGTGTAAGTGTGTGTTAGCTGTTTGCATCGCACAAATAAATTTGCGGTGATTTGTAGAGTTGCGTTGGCGAAAGCGCATTAAACTGGCTGCAACCCACACAAATATAGCTGAACAGCATTTAACTACTCAGCGATTACACACACAGGCAGAGACACATATATACACACACACATACATAGGTCAACAGCAACACAAATACTTCATGTGCTCAAACAAAGGACATCTTTGTGTGTGCTTAATGTATGTCCCCACCGAAATGTGCCCAAAGAAGTTAAAGGTAAGCACAACACTAGCGATGAGCGCGTGACACGATCAAGAAAATGTTGCATACTTATGGGGGCACGAGTTTGAGTGAAAAGGGAATAGAGAAGTTGAACTTAATATATAAATTTTGCAAAAATTCTAATTCTTTTTAAATATTCAGAGCTAAAGAAATAACAATAATAGTAATAATAATAATGATAATAATAATAAAATAAATAGCAAAAAAAACTTTAATATACAAAAATATAAACTAGCAATAATAAATATACAAAAAGATATATATGTATACATAATATATTACTATAAATAATCTAAAATCATATCAAAAAATTTTTTTAAAAATACTTAAAAATAAAAAAATACTATAAATAAACAAAACTCATCTAATTTGATTATATTTATTAATATTTTTTATCATTTCAGATATCTAAAAATATCTGAAAATCGTGCTTTAAATTAACGCCACGCCCATCTCTAATCGGCATCGAAACTTCCGTACGCAGCGAGCGAAACCATAAAAAAAACGAACTTCATTTATTCGCAAAGAAATAAATCTTTTAATGCACATCGGAGAGTCGTTATTCGGGCATTGTTTTCTCATTTGCCACAACACCTCCCAGCACACACACACACACACACACACACACACACACACACACACTTGGAAGAGGTCATATGTCGTGCGAATGGACACTTTTGTACCGTGCTGCCTCACTGAGCAAATGAACTTTGAATGCTTCCATGTATTTCAATGATTCTAATTATGGCGACGCCCCCCCGTCCCTCATCAGCTGCGCACCGCCCACTACCCCACGCCCTGTTGCTGGCACAAAACTTTCTTAAGTATCGCGTGCATCATTGTTATTGTTTTTGTCCTTGGACGAGCCGCCCAAATTGCTTTGTTGTATGTCTCGCCATCCATTGGCATGTCCTACCTACACACACACACTCACACACACAAGTATAGCTGTGTATATATGTGTATGTATCCTGTAACTGTTTCAGTGCGTGGGCGGTACGCTCATTAGGTTTCCTGTGCCGCCGTCGCTTCAGCTCAGCTCGGCTCGGCTCGGCTCGGTTATGGCCCATGCAAAATGTCCCACAAGGGGCAGCCAGTTGTCGCGTTTCTCCTCTTCCAACTTTATGTTATGTGTTTATGTGTCCATTTCGATGTGTGTGAGTGTGTGCTCGCTGGTGACCTGCGAAAATGTCTGTGTCAAGTTGTGAGTAATAATGCGGAAATGCCAAAGAATAGAACAACCAAAATAAGCTCGTAAATAGCCAAGCGAGATGAAGCTTTTGAGTGAAGTCGAAAACGAAATACTCTGAAGTCAAATTTAAGAGAACTGAACATTAACTGGATCCTTTATAAGCTCTACAGTCACATTTGCCAGCAATCATATTTACAAGGAATATTTTCATTTAAATTTTCTGAATAACTTTTCCATGAAGTTTACAATGAGCTTAATAAACCCTAGTCAAAAACTTTAGCATGAGCTTTAACATGGGCTTTAACATAAACTTTACCATACACTTTCTCACTGAAATCCCACAAAAAAAGTAACCATGAACTTTAACATGGACTTTTTCATTAAAATTGACCAGAGAACTTTATTACGAAGCTTACAATGAAAACTTTCTATGAAATTACCAAACAAACAAAATTTAACAAGAATTATAACATGAACTTTAAAACGAACTTTTGCTTTGTTATTCACCAAAGAACTTTAACTTTTTACAATGAACTTCTTCATTGTAATTCACCAACAAAATTTAACATGAGCTTTAGCACCAACTTTTATCTAACTGTAATTGGTTCGTAGTTCAGATTCCAAACTTCAAGATTTACTTGAACCTGCAACTTACAATGAGCTCTACTGCCTGGCAAACTGCTTGGAACACAATGGCCCCATTCATATTGGCCACATAATATTCGATCATATTTCATGGTGTTTTGCCAGCTGGCACGTAACGGAACACATTTACCAGCTGACATGTGTCACAAAGTGGATGACATATGCGATTAGATCGCTTAATTCGCAACTGACAAATGTGGTGGGAATGAAAGGCACATTAATTAGCTGTACGTGTCCATGCATTACAGAAGCATTTGTTGTCCTTTTCGTAGTCCTTTTCGTTGTTGCGGGTTTGTCAAGCCGAACCAAATGACTAAAAGCTGTGACCCAAGGCGCTCTCTCTCTCTCTCTCTCTCTCTCTCTCGCTCAGATGCCTCTCAGATGGATGTGCTCATGGACCACGTACATAAGCACATAATTACGAATCTTTCTTGTTCTCTTCATTTATTTTATTTCGTTTGTTTTGGCAGCGGGAAAGTTAAATTGCAGAAATCGCAAACTTTACTATCTGCAAGCAGAAAAAATAATGGAATTGTGTAATTAACGAGACTCCAGGGTAAAGACTTGATGAAATGCCTCTGCCAAGAGTTATGCGCTCTGGCCAAACTCAGGCCATTGAGCGCACAGAAATTGTCGCCATTCAAGCTTCGGAGAGGCACTGGGAATAGCTGTGAGATGGAGAGTGAGAGAGCATGAACTAACATAAATGTAGTTCATCAATGTATGATGCAAAGTTTGCAGCTTAATACATACTCATTCAGGTTTTCTTAAGAATTATTATGGATATATAGACTTATAGACTCAGCTTTAAAGAGTCTTGGTATAATGAGTCTCTTATCCATATACCGCCTTAAGTGTATAGCTCTGTTGAGTTCTTCCCTCAGCTGTTAGAGTGATGTAAGCTAAGCAGCTTTATCAATCAAAGTTTTCGAGCTATGACCAAATCTTGAGATAGATCTGGCATGGAAATTTGAAAATATCGATTTTTTAATACATAGATTTAGTTTAGTCTTAGCTACTTCTGCTCAACTGATCAGGTCAGGTTTTTAAAAGCCAACAGATCCCAATTGCTCTTCCAGCAATTACTGCTTAGTCTTATGCTAAAAACTTGCTCTCCTGTGTCTCTTCAGTTCTTTGGGCACAAAACAAGCCTAATATCCTGCTAACAGGACCTCACTAGTGTACTTAACTAAAAGATATTTTGTAAATATTTTTATTTTTAGAAATTTTTAGCTATTCCAAAAAATAAAGCCAAGAAACTACCGAGTCAGAACACGCATATAAGAATATTTATTTATATGTAATATACATATATATATATGTATATTATATTTTAGTTTTATTTTAGGATAATGTTACTTTGAGAAAAAAAAAACTGATTTATAAAAAAAAACTATTGTAATTTTGGTTAAAAATTGTCTTAAAAACTAAGCTTTAATCTCGGCCAAAAAAATGCTTGGAAAAAAATGTAAAATTAATAATAATAATAAAATATAAAAAAAAGAATATAGAGTAAAGAAATCTCTAAGAAGAATACAAAAATGCCCTTGAAGCTTAAGCCACTTAGAAGATTTGTTTATAGTTGGTCGAATTGTCGCTTCGTTGCAGAGTTTTCGACTTCTTTTTGTTGGGCTTGAAGGACGCGGGCTGAGCGACGAGCGCTGCGGCTGCGGCGGCGACGGCGGCTGCATTGCGATCCGTACGGGTGACGGGCATGTCGTACGGCGTACGCACGATCTCCGGCAGGTGGGCATAGTAGACGACGCGTTCGTTGCGGCTGCGGGGCGAAGAGAGCTGTTGCGGCAGCTTGGACGAGACATATTTGTTGCTGTAGGAGTCGAGCACGGGCATGGCCATGGGATCATCGACATAGCCACGCCGTGACTTGATATAGTCGGTCGCTGGCGGCGTGTCCAGCTGGCGGTCGGGATACATGAGATAGGGTTCCGGATATTGGGGCACGCGTGGACTGTAGCTGTCGTACGGATCGAAGCGCTGCCGATGCACGTACATGTCCTCATAGTACGGCGGATAGGCGCGATGGTACTGCTCATCAAATCTTGAACGGAAAGGTATAATGCCAAATCAAGGAAATGATACGGAGGCCAACTGAGCTCACCTGTCGTAGCGCCTGATGTACGGATCGTATGACCTGGACGGATACATGGCCAGCGACTTGCCCGTATAGTGTCCATACCAGGGCAAAGGGTTGGCAATCCTGTCATCCCCGGACTTGCGTATGTAGCCCAAGCTCTGGTCTCTCCCAGACGTACGTATCGCTGCGGCGCCACTCAGATCGTTCTCACCTGGCGCATTGTCATTGGATCGCCGACCTGTTGTATAGTAATCGTAGTCCGCATAGCGAGCCGAGGATTTGCCAGCTGTTCGCAGCTGCTTGCCCGCTGCTCCGTGCTCCACCGACTCAGCCGCCTCCACGTCCATAATGCTGTCCGCTTGCTCGAGCTCAGCATTCCGATTGCCGTGCTCGTAGCCAGGCTCTGCGGCCACCAGCATCGGCAGTGAGCATAGTAGGAACAAACTCTTCAATTCCATCTCGATCCGACGCCAACTGCAGTGGCCAGTTGGCTAAAATAGACTGATGCCAACCTGCTGCCACTGGCCAAATAGGCGAAGCCACGCAAATGGCCAACAATAATCCGGCGACATGGTATGTTAAACTTCAATAGGCAATTGTATTATGATTCTATGCCCGTTCCATTGAGGCAGTCCGCGAAGCGCAAGAGTGCACAATTCAAGTCAAGCAGCAAACTACCCACTCGAATACCCACTAAAGAGCCAAATGATGTGCTGCGGAGAGAGGTATTACCTGCTGCTCCAATCCCATGTCGAAAATGTTAGATCTAATGATGACTGCATAAATCTCGTTCACAGACCAAAATCTGTTACCTCTCGGCATCCTCATTTATGGGTCTATCATCATCTATAACATTGATCCAAACACAAAAATTGTTACGGTTTACTCTAAAACTTAAACAAGACAAAGAAAAATATGATTAAAAAAACTTTTAATTCAAAAAAATGTATTTAAAAAAATATTTTATTATAAAAATATTTTAATAAATGTATTGAAAATTTAAAAATTTTTTAAATTTAATTTTAAAAAAGTTGAAAAAAATGTTTTTTTTTAACATATGTATAAAAAATTAATAAAAAAAAATTATTTAAAAAAATGATTAATTATTAAATTAAATTAAAACTTGTTTTATTAAAAAAATAAAATATTTTATTTTAAGAAAAATTTTATTGAATAAGACAAAGAAAAATTTGTATATAAAAAAAAATTATTTATTTATAAAATATTTTTTAAAAAAATATTTTAACAAATGTATTGAACAAATTTTATTAAAAAAATATTAAATAAAAATAATTGAACAAAAATTTATTTAAAAAAAAATACATTTAAAAAATGTAAAAAAATTAATAAACAAAGGTATTTTTTTACAAAAATTTATTGACAGAAAAATTATTAAAAAAATATTTTATATTAAAAAAGATTTTATTGAATCAAATATTTTAATCCTTACAACAAAAAATGTGCCCAAAATGCGTCTTCAAGATAGCGCATTGAAATTCATTGGTGGATATCTCTCACAGCAAAATACATAAAAGAAAGTCATACATAATGATGACATACATATATAATATAAAAACATATATGTATGTATATGCCCGAAATATTTACAGAGTAGCTCAAGTCAATACTCTAATTGGAGTGCGGATGCGCCACCTAGAATTGATAGCACTTTGTACACATTTAACACACAGACGCACTCAGTTTCGCACACACACCCACCCACACAGAGCCATACACACCCATACACACACCCACTCACACCACATAAAACTGCATTCGCTTTGAAGTTCAGAACAAAAGCAGCTCGAACTTGTCCAAGCTACGCTCCGTTGACTGCGACAAAATGCATTTTGTGATTTGCATGTGAAAACAAAGAGAAAGAGCGAGAGAGAGAGAGAGAGAGAAGAGAAGAGACACAGACTCCAACTAACGGTATATCTAAGCCATTAGCAATATGGTCAGGGCTTTCTGCTCAACGGAAATTCAATAAGAATTCAATTAATTGTGATTTTAATTATTATGAAATTTGTATTACAAATATATATTTCATAAAATTTCATAAATTTAAATTAATATATATATAAATATATGTATATAATATGTATGTAAATCATTTGTAATGCTGGACAATTGTTTTGCTTTTTCTTTGCTTTGTTTAACTAAGTTTTTTTTCAATTACTTTTTTTTTTTTGTTAAAAAATAATCATGTTTTGTAGCTGTGACAGCGTCGACCCGAAATGTATGGATTCGGGCAGATTTTTGATTTGCAACAACCATCTTTGGCATTCCAGACACTTGCGCTGACGATCCTCGCGTGTCACATCGACACCCAGCCCGTTGGCAGCCCAAGAGTCCAGATTTTCTTGGATCGTTGGCAAGAAGTTGGATAATATGATGCGCAGCGTATCGCAGGCGCGCGTGAAATGACTGCAAATAGTCAAATTAATATTATTTGCAATCAAAGTTAATTGAAATGTGATTTGCTTACAACTTGTGTTGGCTCTGCAACAACTCATACAGTTCTGGTAATACAAATGTACAAAAGTCCAAGTTTAGCGAAGATCTACACAAAGAGAACGATAGACAATCTAACGAACGATCTAATATAAACACACACAACAGCAACTTACGGCTTCTCCAGTATTGCACCCAAAAGATCTATAAAAATGGAACGTCCTGCGGTTTTGGCCAATCTAAGTGCACTTAGCACATCATTCACACTGCAAACAGATAAGAAATCTATAAGTATTCCTATATATGTATATATAAATCTAATAATTCACCGTGTCGAATTGCGTAGCAAATCGAGACTCGCTTGCCGATTGCTCAGCTCCTGGAGCACAGCCTCGTGTGAGCGCGAGAGCATATCGAAGTCATATTGTTCATCAATGAAATTGCGATTCATATTCTTGCCCGAGGTGGGTATCAAATCTGGACGGTAATTCATTGTTTGCTGCAATTAGATAATTATTATAGAATATATTTGTAGACTATTCCAGGCAATACATACATGCGTTTGCTTCTCCTGCACCTTCGTCTGCTGCGCTGATGAGCGCATATCGAGGGTCGTGCGGGATCGCATTGGCGGCTTCGTTATAATCTCCACGCTAATGTTCTTCTGCTGTGCATTCTCCTTGTAGAACTGGCTCTGCGTGCCCATCATCGTGCGCTTGTTCTTGTTGACCACCGTTGTCGACGTCGACTTCTTGAGTACCATATTATCGTCGAGCTTGTGCAATTCCATGGAACTGACCGAGGACGCCTGGCCCAGCTTATTGCTGCCAAATATTGCCGTCGATGTCTGTTTGGTATTGCTCATAGCTGTATTCCGTTTGTGCATAGTGGTTGTTGGCTTCTTAATTGACTTCGATGAGGCGTTTATTGTCGATGCAGGTACTGTCTTGTAGTTGCTGGCCGTATAGTTCTGGTTGACTGGGAAGTCTTCGGCCATTTCACAATTATCGTAGTTATTCAGAATTGGCGGATTGCTGTCGTTGGGACTATACTCCAAATCGTGTACACTCTCAGCCTTATCCATTGAGTAGATGTTGTAGTCGTCCGCCACGTGCAATGAGCTATGCCCATAAACGTTCAGGACGCGACTGGAGCCCATGTCTACGCCGTAGCTATAGGGCAGATTATGCAGGGAGGACAGGGACGTTGATTCGATATGTTCCAGTGCAGCCTCATTGACAACTTCCAGACTCAAATTTGGCGACGATTGGTCGTCGTAAGTTTGACTCTTATTGTCTTCTATCTCTTCCTCCACTTTGGCCGGCTTGCCGCCACCCATCGATATTCTAAACTTTTGGGTGCCGCGCGAGAAGCTCTTGCGATTGGTTGAGTTATGCTTGAAATTGGGCTGAGCATTTGCCGGCTGATAAAACGGTATCACACAATCAAGGCTAATTGTATTAATTGACACGGTATCAATTTCATGGCAGCCACAGATCTGTAAAGCAAACACATATTAATATAGCTATATGACTCACTAGCTAGATAACTTACAATCTTATTTTTGATCACTTTCATGTCAGCCAATGAGGCCCAACTACTTTTGATGTGATCTAGTTCACGGTCTGGTTCCCATCCAATCACAGATATTCCCGCAGCGCTGCCCACAAACAGGCACTCGCCATTCTCGCTAATGGGAGATTAGTCAAAGAGTGTAATTAGTTAAGTACTACAGTAGATGTATGCTGACTTACCTAAATGTTATGCATCGGATAGCCTGACCATAGAAATGAGTTGTCTGCGAGACAAGCTGCTGGTGCTCCAGATCGTAGATGGACACTGTGCCATCCACTCGGCCCGCAGCTAGCAGAAACTCAAATGGGTGGAATTGTATGCATGTGATGGCTGTAACGGGTGGCTCGGCAACAAACTCCATTATCTGCTTGCTTTTGCGTATATCCCATATTAATATTGATCCTTCCAGGCCAGCGGAAGCGATCCACAGTCCATCAGGTGAAAACTTTACTGAATTCACATGCGATATGTGTCCTTTGCAAACTTTAATGCATTTATTTTCGTTCTGCACATCCCAAAGTCTAAAAGTATAACCAAATGCACGCACAAATAAATTAATATGCAACAGTTCAAAATTCGCGCCTTCTCAATATCGATAAGTGGCAGCACTATAAAACACTGTTCGATAGCATCGGCTGGTCTGTTAATATACGCTGTTCAAAGTACGCGCCTCATCGATATCGATATACAAGTGGCAGCCCTGTACGATAGTATTGAGTGAGTAGAAAATAGCGACTATCGCCTGACGTGCCATCACTTCACACGGTCTGGCAATATAAAAATTGCTGTGAACCTCTGTCCGTAATCCAGTTTTTGTTTTCATTTTACAATTGGCTTATCGATAATTTAAAGTGCACTTTGTACCGGCGATGCAAAGATAATTCTTCACTTAAACAGCCAATACATGAGATAAAGGTAAATTATTCTCGCATTAGGCATTATTAATATATGTTCTGTAAGTGTGTGTGTGTGTGTGTGTTGGTCATTCATATATGTATATATGTATGTATATGTGAGTTTAAGTTAAACAAAAACGTATGTTTCATTCAATTGGCATCGTTAAAATTGTATATGCCCACATAGGACTTCGATCCAACATTCAACAGTTTTCAGACACGTAATCAAAGTTTTCTTAATGTAAAATCAAAGTAATCTATGCATTAACACACACACAGAGACAGAGTTATCTGTGTGTTTAATGTAACTAATCTTATCTAAAGCTGATATCCTATCAGCTAATATATTCCTAAACATATATATATAGAGCTCAGTCTGAGGTTGAAAGTTCGACGATCATTGAGAGCCAAGAAACTGTTTTTTCATTTATAGCCGTCTCACAGTCCAGTCGAAAGTTGATTGCATCGGTATCCGGATTGGAGAGAACAAGTTTCTACCGCAGACAGGTGTCTATACGTGCAGAGAAAATGTCTTCAGCTAAATTGCGTTTTGATGGCCGTGTGGCGATCGTTACCGGCGCTGGTGCTGGCCTCGGACGGGAGTACGCCCTGCTGCTGGCGTCGCGTGGCGCCAAGGTGGTGGTCAATGATCTGGGCGGCAGTCATGCGGGCGAGGGCGCCTCTCAGCGGGCCGCCGATGTGGTTGTCGAGGAGATACGCAAGGCCGGCGGCGAAGCGGTCGCCGACTACAATTCCGTTATTGACGGTGCAAAGGTCGTCGATACGGCAATCAAGGCGTTCGGACGCGTCGATATTCTGATTAACAATGCTGGCATATTACGTGATCGCAGCCTGGTCAAGACCACGGACCAGGACTGGGATCTGGTGCTCGATGTGCACCTGAAGGGCAGCTTCAAGTGCACCCAGGCCGCCTTCCCGCATATGAAGGCCCAGAACTTTGGACGCATCATCATGACGGCCTCCAACTCGGGCATCTACGGCAACTTCGGGCAGGCCAACTACTCGGCGGCCAAGATGGGCCTGGTGGGACTGGCCAACACGGTGGCCATCGAGGGCCAGAAGAACAACATTCACTGCAACGTAATCATTCCAACAGCAGCCAGCCGCATGACCGAAGGCATCTTGCCCGACATTCTCTTCCAGGAGCTGAAGCCCAGCCTCATTGCGCCCGTTGTTGTCTATCTGTGCCACGAGTCCTGCGAGGATAATGGTGCGTATGGACAGTCCATGTATATTCCTCTTCTCATGCTCAGCCTTCTCCCTTGCTTTGCTCAACAGGCAGTTACATCGAAAGCGCCGCCGGCTGGGCCACCAAGGTGCACACAGTTCGCGGCAAGGGCTGCGTGGTGCGTCCATCGCTGGAGGAGCCCTCGACGCTGGAGTACGTGCAGGATTCCTGGAACAAGGTGACAGACATGTCGCAGGCAGCACACACCAATTCCATAGCCGAGGCGTCTGGCTCGCTGCTCGAAGTGCTCGAGAACCTGAAGTCCGGCGATAAGGACGCCATTGAGGATAGCTTCTCCTTTGGCAACAAGGAGCTAATTCTCTACGCTCTGGGCATTGGCGCCTCCACCAAAAACGCCAACGACATTCGCTTCCTGTACGAGAACGACGGTGACTTCTCAGCGATTCCCTCGTTCTTCGTGCTGCCCGGCCTGCTGCTGACCATGACCAGCCCGCTGGTGTCCACGGCGCTGCCCAACAGCAACGCCGATCTGACCAACATACTGCACGGCGAGCAGTACCTGGAAATCGTCGATGAGCTGCCCACCAGCGGCAGGCTGCAGACCAAGGGCAAGGTGTTCGATGTCATGGACAAGGGCTCCGGCGCCGTCGTCGTGACCAGCTGCGAGTCTTACGACGAGAACGGCCGCCTGCTGGTCAAGAACCAGAGCGCCATCTTTGTCGTTGGCGCTGGCAAGTTCGGCGGCAAGAAGGAGCCCATTGCCGGAGTTGTGCCGCTGGCTGTGGCCCCCAAGCGGGCGCCCGACTCCTCCCTGCAGTACAAGACGAGCGAGGATCAAGCGGCACTCTATCGTCTCTCCGGTGATCTGAACCCACTGCACATCGACTCCAACTTTGCACGCCTCTCCGGCTTCAATACGCCCATTCTACACGGACTTTGCTCTCTCGGCTACTCGGTGCGTGCCGTGCTCAGCAAGTACGCGGACAACAACAGCGCCCTCTTCAAGGCGGTCAAGGTGCGCTTCTCGGGCCCCGTGCTGCCCGGACAAACCCTCAAGATCGACATGTGGAAGGAGGGCGCACGCATTCACTTCCGCACGCTAGTCGTCGAGACCGGCAAGGAGGTGATCTCGGGTGCCTATGTCGACCTCAAGGACTCCAAAGCCAAATTGTAAACTTGGCACGAGGCGAGACAATCATCATATACACATAAATACACACTATATATATATATATATATATATATTCTATCACATATATAATATGACAACATAACCAGGCGGTGGTATAAAAATATTGCAATCAACCCATTTCTAAATCTGATATAACTCTATATGTAACTGTCCTTTTGTCTAATTTTAATGAATAAAGATTGACGTTAAACTATTTTACATAATAGTCTAGAAGAAGAAATAGTGCAAATCATGATTCAATTTCCGTGACAACTACGGCGGAGTATCGCCACTAACAAAAAGATAATCAGCGCCAAACTTGATATGAATATATATATATAAATTTAGATATAAATGAATGTAAAAATAGCAAATAGAGCTGATTCAGAGCCGGAGAGAATTGCGTATTGGCGTATATACGTAAGTGACATATAATAGTATATATATAATTATATAGTATATATATATATTATAATATATTGATAAATATATTTATAGACTTGCCCGGTTCAAAGTGCTAACCCTATTCAAATTTGTCATGAGTGAAAAGTCTATAAAACAAACGAAAGCGAATGGAATGGCTTATAATATAGGCATCTGTATATATATAAATCAGCTAGATCTCTCTCTATATATATAGCTGATAAAGACTTTAGTGCACTATAACATATATACATATGTATAAACATTAAGCAATGCAAGTCTCTATCACTTCCTTATAAAAAGAAGAAGATCTCCGTGCATTCTTTCATGAATGACAGTGAGACGGAAAATATTGTTGTTGTCGCACTTCAAACCAAAACTCGCGGCTCATATAACCATAAGTGAAGTGCGACATGATATTGATATGGAATGAGCGCATTATGTCAGAGGTAAGACTCGACTCGAGTTGGCATTAGGGGAGCTGAGTAGCTGTCGACTTACCTAACCGTTGTATCATTGCTGCCCGATACGACGTACTCTCCGGACGGATTGAAATCTAAAGTGCGCACGCTCTTCATGTGCCCATTCAGGGTTGAATAGATTTTCTGGGCATTCAGATCCCAGCGACGGATAATGCCAATGTCATCGGCTGAGTAGACAAAGTTATCCTTATAGGCAAAGCGAACGCATTCAATGGAGCGATTGTGGCCAGTCAAGGACTAGAAAGGGAGAGCAAACATATATGAAACATACTTTCTATATATATCATAGAGATCCAATACAAACCATAAAGCATTCGTCTTGGCCAATGGCCCAGAGATTGACGTTGCGATCCTCGCCGCCAGTGACCAGCACGCGACCCGTCTCGCCCAAATCGAGGCTGGTGACTCTGCCATCGTGTGCCTTAATATCATCTGTGTATATATAAAGAATAAACGTTTACAGTTAATGGGAAAGTAAATATTTGTGTATAGCTTCAGGTTCATATTACGAAAAGCATTCGATTTCCTTAGACAGAAAGCATGTGCCAGCCAGACCTGGCCACGGAATATCTCCACTTCAGGTGAAATTGAAAGATATATTGTTTATGCTTCAAGTCGGAAATTGTCTACATTATGATCATATTACTTAAGGTGAAATAAATATCTAATAAAAACAATTTATTATTAAATTTTCAAAAATAAAAAAAAAATAATTTAAAAAAATTTAAAAATTATTCAAGATTTAGTCTAAAAAAATCTTATAAAAATTATCAATATATTTTTAAAAATTAAAAAAAAAATTATGGATATATATCTATTTCCATTCCGGAATATAATTACTGAAGACTAAAAAAAATCTAATAAAAAAAAATTTTTTTTAAATAATTTAAGTAAAATAATTAAAGTATATTTAAAAAATATATAAAAATAAATTATAGACTTAAGATGAGTTTTATATACCGCAATATAAACATATGCGCCATATATGCACACACACACACACACACATGTCTGTCAGTGTGTGCAACAGATACGGCATGTGCGACATAACTGTAATGTGTTTCACGTTATTTAGGAAGTTGTTTATGTTAATATATATACTAGTGGAATGTTTATTTGAGCTTTTTATGGTTGTTTGATGTCGTGACCTCATCTTAACCTAACTCCAATACATATGCACACACACACACACACACACACACACACAGCTACATATGCACGCACGCACTTTACACAAACACAAACACACACGCACACATGTGTAACTGCACAGCTCCTTACAAGGGCTGAATCCCACATGCAATTATTTGCATGTTATTGGCCAGGTTGACACACAACACACACACAGGCACACTGTATCTGCTGTGTGCGTGTGTGGGACACTGTGTCGGCCAATAAGTATGAGAGAGAGAAGAACTACACACTTTCATAGAGTTGGTATTCTATTTTACTTACATATCTTTGCCACTAGATTTCTCGGCAGCGCCATTTCCATGAAAATTACCGTTACAGTTGCCTGCTTATGTTGACCGCAATTTAATTGGCCTCAACTAACGATATTGTGAATATTTTATTTTATTTTGTCGCAGGTGTGATTATTTTTTGTGGGTTTGAGTAACTCGGATCAGCTGTCCGCTATCTCTTTTATGTGAGTCTCACAGACAACTTGATTGAAACAGACAAAAAATCATAAACGCATACGAACAGGCGTAACGAAACGTCACAGATTTACATGATTATTACCGTAGTATGCCATTATACAACAAACGTCACTTAAAATAACGATAAACTTGACGACATTCGTAGACTAAACAAATGCACATCATATAAGTACATAAATACACACACATACGTTTACATATATACAAGACTGCCAGGGCTGGCTAAGCATTCTTTGACTCATTCCGGTGGTGCCACCTCGTTTTTGAACGTTGAGTCAAGATTGATCTTTGCAGTATATGGCAAGTCATCGCGAATTTTTATCGATACCTTAATGCGTATGACAACTCTGCGCTTACCATCAGGCTTTCATCAAAAAAGCATCATCATTGCCTAGTCGAAAATTTGCCGACTGCATTATTTGAAAGTTTCAATAAGTTGCTTAGCGCTGAGCTGTTAAAGAAAAAAAGAATTAAAGATGTCTTCACGTTACGATCGTGCTGTTACTATTTTTTCACCCGATGGTCATCTACTTCAGGTCGAATACGCACAGGAAGCGGTGCGCAAAGGCTCCACGGCGGTAAGTGGCCGCAATTTGTTGTGTTTATCGACGGCGGCGCTGAAATTTGTTTTATTAATTTTCACAAAAAGGTGGGCGTGCGTGGCGCCAACTGCGTCGTCCTGGGCGTTGAGAAGAAATCGGTTGGCAAACTGCAAGAAGATCGCACAGTTCGTAAAATTTGCATGCTCGACCGTCACGTACTGATGGCCTTTGCCGGACTCACGGCGGACGCACGCATCCTGATCAATCGTGCCCAAGTCGAATGTCAGAGTCACCGTCTGAATGTCGAAGATCGCGTGTCACTTGAATATATAACAAGGTACAATAATCAAGGATTTTCAACTATTTAAATTTTATTACTGAAATTGTGATTTCCAGATACATCGCGCAACTGAAACAGAAATATACCCAAAGTAATGGACGCCGCCCGTTCGGCATATCCTGTCTAATTGGGGGCTTCGATGCCGACGGCTCAGCCCATCTGTTCCAGACGGAACCTTCTGGCATCTTCTACGAGTACAAAGCCAACGCCACCGGCCGCTCGGCGAAGACGGTGCGCGAGTTCTTCGAGAAACAGTACCGCGAGGAGGATGTCAGCACTGAGCGTGGCGCCGTGAAGCTGGCCATTCGCGCCCTCCTCGAGGTGGCCCAGTCCGGTCAGAATAACCTGGAGGTAGCCATCATGGAGAACGGCAAGCCGCTGAAGATGCTGGATCGCGATGTAATATTAGATTATGTGGATATCATTGAGAAGGAGAAGGAGGAGGAGCTTGAGAAGAAGAAACAGAAAAAGTAATACCAATTTCGATTCCATGTTGTCATGTTGGTATTGGTTGAATCCTGCGTTATTCTTTAACTACAATAAAAACAAAGAATTCTTTTTAATTTCATACTTTTATAGAATTTAAAAAGGAGTAAAATGGAAAACAAAAACATACATATGTATCAAATACATGGTCCTCACAACAAAAACTCAGCTTTGTATATATTTAATGAAGGGGAAGTGAACTAGAGTGGGGAATATATAATAAAAAATAAGGCATATCCTCACATAAATTTCTTGAAACATATTGCTACCAAAATAATTAACTCTTAATTAGTTAGTCATTCCCCTTCCATATTAATTAAACATAAATTGCAAATATTTCAAATTAATTTAAAGCATTTCAAAGGCCAAGTCGCCGCAGTGTTGTCAGTACCGATAATTGATGACCTGCTGACGGCGATAGCAGAAGCTCTCTGCCTAAAGTTCATGCTGAACGATATTTGCTGGGCCATCGCTAAGGCGCGCAAGTGCTTTAGAACACTGGCCGCGGCAGTGCTGCAAATTGCATGCCTAAATTCATATGAGAATTTCGCTTAGTTTACTACTACCACTGTCCGGAGTCGGAAGTTGTGCCGAAGAAAGAGCCAAAGCAAAAATACAAAAAAGAAATATACAAAATACAAAAAAGAAAAAAGCAACTGAATTGAATTGTACAAAGCGAATAACGAGAACAAGAATATCAAACACTTCAGCTGCTATAGGATAACACGAAAAACAAAGACCAACGAAAACAACAGAAACAGAAATAACTAAAACGCCAGCAGCGTTTCGCTTTTCCATTCCCTTAGCCTGTCATTCCGAACCAAGCAACACCATCAGACTAAAATCAATAATTTAGTTGTGTGGTTTTCGCGGCTTTTTGTGTTTTCTTTAAAAAACAATCAATACCCGAAGGTAACGTGTGTAGCAAAATAACAATTCACCTCTCAGTGTGCGTTTGCATTCGTTGACGCTTGACATATTGGTACACAATTTATTTATTTATTTATATTATTTGACTTTTTTTTTGTTATAAATCTGTTTTTTGTTTTTGTTTTTTGTAATGTTTGTTCTATAAACAATTGCAAACATGAGATGATTTCTTGTGGCATCCTTCGAGGCACTTAGCCCAGCCCACCCCTTTTCTACCTCCCGCCCTCCCCCTTCACACACACACGCACGCACTCACACGCATAGAATTTAAGAAAAACCACGTACTATTTATGAAATGTACATGCCTATGTACCTAAATACATACATACAGATCTGTTGAAACATCCACACACACACACACACACACACATACCTATGCATCAACTTTAAAGTTTTTTATTTGCGCTTCCGCATATATTGGGAGAAATAGAAGAAAAAACAGATTTCAATTCAAATCGAAACGTTTTCAATATATAGAAATGTCTTACATATATTAAAAAATATATATATATGAATGTAAATGTCTAGATAATATATTTCATTTCAATATAATTTTCGGTTTGTCTTTTATAATGCACCCAATTAGGTATATATGTATATATATATATATATATATATATATATATATATATATATATATATATATATATATATATATATATATATATATATATATTATATATACATATATCTGTATACCTATGTACACACACTGACGTTCCAATCTTATCTTTGGCATAAGTGGTCCGCAACGGTTGGAAAAGGCCTGTCCTCTTATCTCTGTTCCGTTGACGGTCATAATCATCCAATACACCGTATTACAAACCAACTCACGCACATGCCAACACACACACATACATACATACATAGATATTTTGGTATAATTCCATAAAGATTTACACTAGTTAATCAAAGCTCATAAAGAATCTTATATACTATATATATATATATATATCATAAAATCATAAGTCATATATAGCAAAAATATATATATTTAGAAAATAGACATAAAATCACATACAAAATCATGTATATATATCACATATCATTGCCAGATATCCAGATCTCAAGATTTCAAGCAAGGATCACATGAAACCCCGACAAAATATATCAAGAACTCAAGCAAAAACTTCATAAAATCTTGTAAATATATCAACATTGTACATATATAAGAGAAATCTATCTATATATAAAGCTTGACTGCCATTTTATCATGTATTATATGTATTGATCTTTAGATTTTCGTTTTCGTTCATGCCATAAACCCATTCGGCTCTGCTCGAATAGCAAAATTTCCCACATTTTGTGCCCTCTCTTTATACAATGTTTGCTGTCCCTCTGTGTGTGCCTGGCTCTGCCTGTGTGTGTGTGCGTGCGTGTGCGTGTGTTGACCCGACCTGACACTCTCCGTATTTCACATATATAATACAATAGAATGGGCACAGAAACGAAGAGCAACAGTTACACAGGACAGATTTCAACAAGTGGCGGCAACCCCAAAGTGATGAAAGATTCTTTATCTTTAGTTCGTCAAGCGGTCAAACAGCAGCAATCGAATCAGATCAATTTGAATTTAAATTCGAACACCAATTCGAACGCCAATTCGAACTCCAATTCGATAACATATTCGACCGAACAACAGCAGCAACTGAACAATTCGGGTGATATTGACAGACAAACGGCCAGGCAGGAGCAGGATAACACACGAACCACAGCCGCACACAAGGATACGTTTGTGCCGTTCGTGCCGATATTCGTGGAGGAGGCCGATGTCATACAAGGTGCTAAGGATATACTGAAAGTAATACGACCAAACTGGGACCTCAATCACGTTGACTTTAAGGTAATACCTCTAACAATACGAAAACGTATATATTTCAAACTTAAGCAAAGAGCGCGCTGTGTCTATGTTCCTTTGTTAGCTGTAGCTTATAAGTATATAAGGTCTATATAGCCTAAGATGATCCATTGTCCATTGTGCTTATCAGCTCTATGTATCTCTCTCTCTCTCTCTCTCCCTGTCTCTCTCTCTCTCTCTCTCTCTATAAATATATATTTTAAACTAATTTCAAATGGGTAGAACTAAGTAAAGGAGAAAAACTAAAGTTTTTATACTGTCCCTTTGTTAGATCTACTTTATATAATACCCTATCGTTCCATTGTTGATTTTGATCATGTACATACATATATATATATGTGTATATATATCCAATTAGAGCTGCGCCTATGGGCAAATACTTCATTTGGCATTCAGAAACTATTTGCGACTTATTCGAAAACTTTGAAATACAGACTTTGTATGCATGGACAACAGTTGAGAGAGAGAGGTCTACTAGATCTATATATTATATAGATTTATGTATGCATATAAACATCATTTGATAGAGATTTATGGATGTATGCCAATATGGACATCATTCGATATAGATTTATATATTTACATTCAGTTCATAGATAGTCTATATATCTTCATGATGATCATTTGCTATAGTTCTATATGCAACAGTAATCATGAATAGTCGTGCTCAGTCCCACTAAAAGTTGGTCAACAACAATTTAGTGCTAAAAACAATATTTTGAAAACAATTTAAAACGAACTTCGCAGCTCAACTATTAAATACGTATCTACAGCGCTGCTCAACTGAATAGGTTTACCAAAGAAACCACTTGTATCTACTATTTATCTACACTTTTCTATTATTTTTTTCTTCTTTAAACCAAAACATAGCAGCAAAAAATGACGAAATATATAATTATTCACTTCAAAATTTTTTAAAAATTTTCTAAAATTTTTACGCTTTTAATTATAAAAGAAAATATTCTTTAAAAAATTCTTTTAATAGGCAAATCTAGTCAGTTGAGTCAAACAAACAAATTTAATAAATTTTTACAAATTATATCAAGTCGAAACGTAGAGAGATCCAACTTTTTTTTTTCATCATATTTTATATTTATATTTATTTATATATTTATGTTTTTTGTTTATTGAATTTATTTAAATTATAAATATTTTTAAATTAATTTTTTATGTTTAATTTTTTTTATTTTTGTTATTTTTCATATGTATTTTATTTATACACATTTTATTTATTTATGTTCTTAATATTTATTTTATTCATTTATATTTATTTCACTTATTCATATTAATTGTATATATTTTGATATTCTATATTTTTTTATTTATATTTATTTTATTCATTTATATATATATAATTCATTTTAATTTAAATATATATATTTTTTTTTAATATTTATTTATGTTTAATTCATTCAAATTCACATTTTTATTGAAGAGCCTTTTCGAGTACTCGCAAAAAGCCAAAGCTAATCAGCTGAGCCGCATTGTATAGATGTATGTATACATTGTATGTATATATACATTTACATATACATATGTATATGTATGTATATCTATATTAATGTACACAGCTGTAATTTGTAAAGGTTTTTTATATTTATTTTCTCTGTTGTGTGCAAAGCGCGTTGCATGATTATAATGCACGGCACGAGGTTTCAATAAGTAATTAGTTAGTTATTATTTGCTCGTTAAATCGCGACTCAATAACAACTTTCAACACGTATTTGAGTATAAGTATAGCAGAGACATGCATATATATGTGTATATACATATGTATGTATATATATATATAAACTATATTTGCATTAAAATTCTGAATTGAACTTATCGAAGCGGGCGAAGCTGATTCAAAGTTTATTTAAAATATGTAAAAATATATGCATATATGTATATATATGTATGTACATATGTGTATATATAGTTCATAATCAATTTTCAAGTCGTCACAGCTTTGCTTTGTGTTTAACAATTGCCTCCAAACGTGGAACTATTATTTATACATAAAAAAAAAAAACAAAAATCAAAACAAAGCAAAACTTTGCTTCAAGTTTTGCGCTTCAGGTTCAAGGGTTTCCGCTGAATATATTTAATATTTTTATAATTTGAAGCAGTAATTGCAGCCAAACCAGTTTGAACTATTATTATTACTATTATTGTTGCTAATTGCGTTGCTATCAAAAAGATTTAATTAAGTAAATCCGTGAACTATACGGCGTATACGCAATATATTTGGTGCTTAGCTTAGGGGTGGCTATATGGAACATATCAGTTAAGAACTGTACTGATGTTGATAATGTGCTATATATGATGATAGCATACACACACACACATACATACATACACACATACATACATACAGACACACACCATCAGCTGGCACTTAAATCACAAGAATTTCATTAAAAATTTGTTCGCTTCTTACTTGCGGCTTATCAAAACTATTACGTCTGGACCCCCATTAAGCACTTGGTGTTATTTATGTAGCAAACATCTGTATGTATGTGTGTGTGATTGTGTATGTATGTATATACATAATATAGTTTTAATGAGCACATGCATAGGAGTACTTGATGTATGTGTGTGTGTGCGTGCGTGCGCGCGCTCTATAATTTCAAAAGTCACAAAGTTTATCAAGTTTCGATTACTAATACAGAAGCAAACACACACACACACATATATATATATATATATATATATATATATATATATATAACAGATATGTGTTTGTCTCAAAATCTGTTTTTCTCTTTGTGAGCATTCGAAAACTTGCCTGATTTGCTACCTAGATTAACTGTAAATATAATACAAACCCGATTCAGACTTTGAGCATAAACAACTTGACGGCCTATATAATAAAAAAACATGCCCTATATATGTATACGAGTATAATCTATATACTCATACAAACTCATAGCGGAACTTGCCATATATGACTTTGCCTTCGGAATTTGCTAATCCGTTTGTAAATCAATTAACAACTCTGATAGTTAGCAAGTTTATATTACTCTCTACTCGCTGTGTGTATATGGTAGACTGAGTGTAAGAGTTACAGCAACCAGTTTTGACTAAGATAAGATATATGTACATACATATATGCAGCTATAGCTATATATTATATATATCTATATCTATTATTATATTTATCTATATATTATGTACACATATCTATAGAATACAAAAGAGAAACGATTTGATTTCTTTGCTTCTGTCCCATAATCTCGAGAAGTACTGGACCGATTTAAACCATTTCAAAACCTATTTGATCACTAGAAACCTACATTATCTCTGATGAATATAGGCTATAGAATATGTAAGGGAAACATATGAAAAGCAACGTTAATATAAGCAAAAGTGTTTTCAAAAAATACCAAAAAATAACTTATATTTCTTATTTATTTTTGTAATAATATTTTGAAATAATATGTTTTTTTTGGGTATTTTATCTATATAAGATTAATTAGGTATTTTTTTGGTATTTTTGCACTTTTAAATATATATATATATATATATATATATATATATATATATATATATATATATATATATATATATATATATATATATATATATAATATCAATATTCCACTCTTCTCATAAAAACCTTGTGAAAACTTTGTCAGTCGGACATATCCAGCCGCTTAATACTCCTTCATTGAGCTAAATTTGCATATGCACGCGTTTATATACAATTTGAAAGCAGGTCAACTGCAATTGATGTGGCAAAACTGGGCTCTGCAGCTGCGAAAGATATTTTACATGCGCCCAAGGGCCAAAGCTATATATACTATATATTTATAGCTAAGATTGATATGCCAGAATATGTATAAATATATATATATAGTTTATATATCTACATTACCAATTGCAACTGTCCAGTTTCTTCGCACTTCATAAGCGTGGCGTCTTTAAGTTTAAAGAGCGTATATAATTCAAATTTCACGTAAACAACTTCAAGTGCTTTGGCAGTCATAAAAGCGAACAGACGCAAGCACATGACATACCAAGCGAATATGCTCGCTTTGTTGCTGAGCGAGCGAGTATTAATCTTTATATGTATAATTGAAGGTGAAGTGAAATTTGAAGTGGAACTTGAAGTAGTCCGATATTGCCAATATAAATCATTATATAATATATATATAATAGAAGGTTAAGTGATATTAAGGACTAGATTTCGAAGAGTGAAAATGTTGATCTATCTACGACTACAGCTAAATGTAGCAGATATTAGACTTGCAAAGAAACTTTGCTCTTCCCTGCTCTACCTCTAACTGCTGTAGTTCTCTCCATCTCTTTCCCTCCTTCTCTACCTCTCTCTCTCTCTTTCTATATATGTAACACCTTCTCCAACTATCGCTCTCTCGCTCTTTCTATATATATCTTTCCCACTCTCTCTCTCTCTCCATCCCACTGTAACCTCCCTCTTTCCATCCCACTTCCATCTTTATCTCCCTGCCTTTACTATATCTCTTTCTAGCTCTCTCTCTCTCTCTCTCTCTCTCTCTCTCTCTCTCTCGCCCTTCTCTATCTATCTCTCTTGTTCTTCCTCCCTCCCTTTTACACACTTAGTTTATAGTTAGTTCCCTCTCAGCTCTAATTACCCCTCCATTAACGATTCCAGGGTATGCACACGCACGAGGGCCTCTCGGGGGCCACTCTCGCACCTGCAACGCCCCCAAAAGTTAGATCGATATTTTTGCAATTACTCGTAATCTTGCAATCAAGTAATTATATATAATATATGTCTCTCTATATATACACCCTCATTCGTAGATTATCTGTTGGTATTTATAAATAAATAAATAAATAAATTCAACTTCTGTTTTCTGTTCTGTTTCGTATCTTTCAGAAATTTACAGATGGCATAACAAATAAGCTAGTCGGCTGTTTTCACAATGGCTCCAAGTTGGGCAACGACAATGACGAATCCTATTTATCAATCAATAGTGCGACGCGAATTTTGCCAGTGGCATCGGAGGATCCGGTTATCCTGCCCGATGAATTTCCGACAATTGATGGCGAGATCACGGATCAGCAGAAGCAACTACAATTACCTATACAATACTCCGATAACGTAGTGCTCGTCCGGGTTTATGGTAATAAAACGGACCTATTGATCGATCGGAAAGCTGAAACGCAAAATTTTCAATTACTGCACACGTACGGCTTGGCGCCATCCCTCTACGCGACATTCAAGAATGGGCTCGTCTACGAATACGTACCTGGTACCACCTTAAATACAGAGAGTGTGCTATGCCCAGATATCTGGCCCCTGGTCGCCCGCCGCATGGCCGAAATGCATCGTGTGGTCAGGAAGCGCAATGCGGAGGCCAAACCGATGCCAATGATATGGAAGAAGACGCAAAGCTTTCTGGACTTAGTACCTGAACGATTTAGTGATGCTGAAAAACACAAAAGGTACGAATGATATATATCAGATCTATGGCTATATCAACTATGTATATATGTTTATCTCGATTTCTCTTGCAGAGTGAAAGGAACATTTTTACCTATTGGACGACTGCGTGAGGAGTTTAATAACTTGTACAAATACTTGGAGGCTCTGGAGAGCCCCATTGTTTTCTCACACAACGACCTGCTATTGGGCAACGTCGTCTATACGAAATCGAAGAATGCCGTTAACTTCATCGACTACGAGTACGCGGACTACAATTTCCAGGCCTTCGATATTGGCAATCATTTTGCGGAGATGTGCGGCGTCGATGAGGTCGACTATACCCGCTATCCGCAACGTGAGTTCCAGCTCGAGTGGCTGCGCGTCTATCTCGAGTGCTATCTGCAGCGGAATAATATCCGGAACGATGAGGTCGATCGGCTCTTTGTCCAGGTGAACCAGTTCGCCTTGGCCGCCCACATCTTCTGGACCGTCTGGTCTCTACTACAAGCTGAGCATTCCACAATTGACTTTGATTATGTTGGGTAGGATCTAAATCCTATATCTGACTATATATGGATTGCTAACTGATCTTCCTTTATGCTTTCAGCTATGCATTTCTTCGTTACAATGAATATTTGGCTCGCAAGGAGGAGTTCTTATCGTTGACTGCATCAAAGAACAATAAATGATTTTTTCCCAGAAATTTGCAAATAATAATAATAATAATGAAACGAAATACACACAGTTTTGTGTCCAACCCCAGTGATGTACTTATATATATAGATGTATGTATATGTATGTGTATGTATACGTGTATCTATCTATAAACTATGGCTAGCATTGGTATATATGTACTATATACTATATATAAGTACATAGTATATACTTATACATATATATGCATGCGTATTTGATGTATACAGGTGTATATATATAGATAATGTGTTCACAAAACTTCATTAATTGGTGCCGTGTCCATACCAGCCGTAGTCTATGCATATATGCATATATATACATATATATGATATATATATACATATAATGAATTTGTATATGTTCTTTAATTTGTATATTGATATTTTGTAGTCATAAATAAATAAACAAAAATATTTAGTTTTCATATTGATGCATCTATATCCACACAATTCTATCATTTCAAAGCGAAAAGGTACAGAGTACAAGGTACTTGGTACAAAATCCCCTTCGCAACTCAGAGAATATCCCCTTTTCAAATTGGAGCTCTAAGGCTCAGTGTGGAATGTGCTCTATCCCAAACACACGATGCAGAAAGAGATGGCCAATAGGCAGTATCTCATGCCTGCCTGCTCACACCACTGGCAACAAGTGCGCATTAATTTAAAGCCTTTAAACAAGAATGAACGTTATATAAACTCTTAAAACTTGGCTATCTTTTACGGTTTATTGTTATTTCTTGATGATTGTGAATGCTAGGCAAAAAAAAAACAGAAAACAAAACTACACATATTTTTTAGACATAATAAATACTTAGGAATATATTGTAACGAACCTTCGGTTTGCCCCGAGTTTAAGCCGGGCCGCACTCAGCCGACTGTGTGTTCGTGCCAACAAATTTATATGTTGGGCGCCTGCCGATAAATAATAAGTCCTGCTTTTAGATTTAATAATATAAACTGGTTTATTCACGTTGGTATATAACTATTTTAGTACAGCAAAAGTGATTTCTTAGGCTATAGCTGTACACGGCTAAGCCCGCAGGATTCGTAGGTGCCGTGAGGAGCACTTCGGCTAACGAGCGGTTAGCCTCTGAGCCGTCTAGAGGTTGCAGAACACTCCAGAGTACGCCAGGATACGCGCTGTGATCTCTAGCGGTTCGCCGAGAGTATCACAGGCACTCCTACTGCTGGATTCGCTCGCTGGCACTCTAGACCGCGCCTCAAAGACGTGCGCTCTTCCGCACGACTACTCTCACGTACCTCTTCCTCCTGGTTGTAGGGCACGCCACTCCTTGGAACGCTTTCCGAGCACACCTTAGAGCTGGCTGGGCTAGCGCACGCTGATCTCCACAGGATCGTCGTTTTGCCGTGAGAAGCACTCCGGCTAGCGATCGATTAACCTCTGAGCCGTCTAGAGGTTGCAGAGCACTCCAGGGTACGCCAGGATACGCGCTGTAGACTCCAGCGGTTCGCTTGGGTCACCACACGCACTCCTACAACTGGATGTACTCGCTGGCACTCTAGACTGTGTCTCAGAAGGCTTACGTTGCTTTCGCACGGCTACCCTCACTAACCTTACTCTCCTGTTCAGGTTACGCTGCTCAAGCACCAGCTGCCGGCCGTACCTCTGTCCTCGAGGATACGGTTTGGTATGCGTCCAGGATATTCCTCTGAATATCCTTGTATGTATCCCACGATGTCCTTTATGTCCCTCGTTGTCCTTCGTTGTCCTTCGTTGCACTTCGTTTCACTTTATACTTTCACTCCGTTGACGCTCGGCACTTTCACTTTTCACTGGAATCGACTGACCCAGTGCCGAGCCGTGGGCGCCTTTTTATAGCAGCGCCGCAGGCCCTGCTTCGGCTCTGGAGCGGGGCCTGCCTCGGCTCTCTGTAGCGGGGCCTGTCTCCTCTTCGTTTTCTGCTTTAACGGCAACATCGCCTGATTTTGCGCGACGCCAAATACGCGTGATCGCGTGGCAGCCTCTCATTGGCCGAAGCACCGTTACACGCCTGCGAGTGAAAGTAATAGCTACTTTCTCGCGGCTACGAACGGCACTTCGGCTAGCGGTGCACGATCAACGCAGAGAGTGCGACGCGAGTAAATCGCTGAATTGGTAAGAGCGAGCGAGACAGCTCATCGCTCGCCTTTGACCCTTTCCAGTCGCGAGGGTCGCTCTTACCGTACTCGCGTCGCTGTGTGGAACATTTATATGCCTGCACGCCCACCCATATAAATGCACAGCAAATACATGCAAGTATACAGGTTGTGACGTGCCTGCATATATTGTTCCTCACACTCCCCTCTTTCTTCGGTAAACACGAAACTTTCGTGTTTTAACTTTGTCCGAAGTTTTTTTTTTTAAATTTGGCGCCACTCAAACCGTTCTGCTCCTCTTTGTTTTGCTCCACCGCATTGCTCAGTGTTGCCACCTGGCACGCGATGCCGATCCACCCAGTGGCAACGCCGTACTCACTGCTGATCGACACCCTGCTGGCAACACTGTCACAACAACAGGTAAGCAAAACAAAGTGTTTTATTAAAATATTTACCAAATTCTAATAAAACTTCCTCGGTTTTTAGGCAGCTTCACTCCTTGATGCCCCTTTGGCCATGCTCCGTCCGCCGCTGCAGTAGATGACCCTGTTTCCTGTTACACGCGCCGCCAGCCACTCGGCTGTGTTGTGGCCGTGTATTGGCTGCAGTGGCGGCGCCTCCAATTTTGTGCGGCCACTTCTAGGCGAGCTTTGCCAGCTTCGGACCCTGGCGACTGGCTCCTCTCACCCTCGGGGACCCACTAATGGGGATTCCGGGCTCCGCGGGAAATTTCGGTGCACCAGACGACGTTCGTGAACTGGCTCTGGGGTGTCGCCACGCTGGCACCGGGCAGATGGTTTGGCATACTCCTCATTCGCGCACAGCTCCAGCAGATTCGCTGGCCAGTGCGCGAGGATCGGCCTCATCTATTCTGCCGATGCCCTAGCTTCACTACCCAGACCCTCCAGCTACGTAGCAGAAGTCTGGTGCTGAAACTTCCCCCGGGCCCATTCCCGTGAGTCTGTGTACACGGTATCAGTTTTGATTTTGTTTGGTTCCCTTGAGTCTGCCAACACTCCAGACGTGCTTCTCTCCCACGTCGATGTCACTCCCTCGTCGCTATCACCTTCCACGTTGCTGTCGCCCTGGACTGCCACCAACACGCCCTTTTATAGCCTCTGCCGCCGCTCTGCTGGCCGTGCGGGCGGCAGCGCTTAACGGATCCTGTGCCCTCTACTGTTCCCTTTCTAGCGCGGGGTGCACTCTTCTAACCACCCATCCTTAGCGCTGACTTCCAGCTCCCTATCTTTGCCGCTTAATTTACGCATTTGCCCTTTTGCCCTTGACGGTCGCATATGGTTGTTGTTGCCCGTTTTACATGTTTGAGCTATGTTTGCCGATTCCAGCTGTTTTGTTGTTGCCCGTTTTGCATATTAGGGCTATGCTCGTGCGATGCGCGCTTGTTGTTATTGTTGTAGCCGCTCTCTCTCTCAGCACAGCTGCAGGCGTTCGCTTGCTCTCGCGAGCTTCGGCTCGCCTCGGCCGTAGCGATCGCCGCTCAGCTGCCCGAGTTCATTGGCCTCTGTGCCCGGCCGCATTGTTGTTTTTTTTTTCTTCTCTCTCTCGCTCTCCACTGTTCCAATGCTCTCGCCGTGGCTTGAGCGTGCATGTGCATTTGCAAGTGCGTGGGCGTACGCAAATCTACGTGTGTGGTGGTGTCCGTTTTCGCATATGCTTTTGCGCTCGTCTTCATGAGCCGCGCTGTGCAGCCGAGATTGTTGTTGTTTGTGACGGCGCTCTCTCGCATCACAGTTACAGCTGACACTGTTGTTGTTTGTTGGCGCGGGCTCCCTACAGTTACAGCTGATACTGTTGTTGTTTGCCCTAAAGAGGGCTCGCCTCAGTTACAGCTGACACTGTTGTTGTTTGCGGGGCTGCGATTGTTGTTGTTTTCGGCGTTATTTCGTGCGCGCGCTGATATTCTTAATGCACTTGCGCTGTTGCCGAATTTATGCGTTTTTGTTTTGAAGTCAATATATAAATATTGCACACTTTTTAACAAAAATTTTCTAATAAACTCGGGTGGCAATAACAACAACAATACACATAGCTATGTGTATTCACCCTTTTTTTTTTTTTTTTTTTTTTAAATAATGTGCTCAGACTCACCCGCCTCCGCCTGATATGGCTTCAGATCGGACACATGAGCCGTCCGGCTGTGCTTATCAGTCTCCGCCTTGATCCGGCATATGACCGGCGAGATGAAACTGACCACTGTATACGGTCCTCCGTATCGTGGAGCCAGTTTTGCCGCAAATCCTTCAGCGGCATTAGACAGGTGGCGCTCTTTCGCCCACACCCTGTCCCCTATGGCGGGTTTCCACTGTCGCCGCCTCAGATTGTAATGCCGCGCCTGATCCTGAGCCGCCTTTTCCAGATTTCGCCTTACAATCTGGTACACTTCGGCCAATTTGGTGGCTCTCTCCGTGGGTGCTTGTGTTGCCTGGCCTGTTCCCACCGTCTGTGCGTCAAACAAGGCCTTCGGTAACCTTGGCTCACGCCCTTGAGTGAGGAAGGCTGCGGAATACCCTGTAGAGGCCGAGACGCTGCTGTTGACGGCCAGTGTCAACTCTGGTAGCGCCTCGTCCCAACAACGTTGATCGCTGCCCGCAAATTGAGCGATCATCGTCTTGACCGTGCGATTGGCCCTCTCCGTGGGATTCTCTTGAGGCGTGTATGGCGCCGTCAACTGATGATGCACTCCTAGCTCATCCAAGAATCCCTTGAAGGCACGGCTCGTGAATTGAGTGCCGTTATCCGTGATGAGCACTTTCGGCACTCCAAATCTGGCCACGATCCGCTCCCTGAATGCCTTTTGAAGCGCCGCTGTATTTGCGCTTCTCAACGGCACCATCTCCGTCCACTTGGAGAATCGGTCGATAAACACCAAGAGCATGGTGTTACCGTGCTTCGACCTGGGTAGCGGTCCGACAAAGTCGGCGCACACCGTCACCCATGGCTCCTCAGGGATCTGGGTCAGCATCTGTCCGGCCGCCTGGAGCTGACTGGCCTTGTAGCGCTGACATAGCTCGCAGCGCTGCACGTATCCTCGCACGTCTCGATACATACCGGGCCAGTAGTACCTTGCTGCCACTCGAGCAATCGTTTTCCGGCTTCCCAGGTGACCGGCGGTGGCCGCATCGTGGTTCTCTTCCAGAACCTGCTTGCGCTGCTCGCTCGGCACGCATAGCTTCCACGCAGCCACATCTTCATGGCCAGCTTGATGAGGAATGTGCCTGTATACATTCCCCGCCTCTTCCCGGTAGTCTGGCATCTTCTGTGCGTTTTGGTGGAGATCTCGGCGAAGCTTAGCCATCCAGCGACATCCCGTCCCAGCTGATTGGCTTTTGCTTGCGACCAAGCGGCAAACTTCTTCCTCCAGAGGCTGTCGCGACAGAGCATCGGCTACTACATTTTGCTTGCCCTTCCTGTACCGGATCTCGAAGTCAAATTGTTGTAGCTCCAATGCCCATCTGGCGATTCTGCCTGAAGGACTCTCAATGGAGTTGAGCCACTTCAGCGCCATGTGATCGGTCACCACCACGAAGTGATAGCCTTCCAAGTAAGGCCTCAACTTCCGGATGCCCCAGACGATCGCTAGGCATTCCTTCTCCGTTGCTGAATAGTTCCGCTCCGCGCTATTCAGTGTCCGACTGGCATAGGAGATGACCCTCTCTCCATCCTCTGAAGTTTGCGTCAGAATTGCGCCGAGCCCATAGTTGCTCGCATCTGTCTGTAAGCAGAACGGCTTCGAAAAATCCGGGCATGCCAAGACTGGTGATTCCGTCAGCTTGGCCTTTACCGTGTCAAAAGCCCTCTGACGCTCCTCGGTCCACTCCCACTTGACTCCTTTCTTCAACAGCGCATTGAGTGGGTGTACTGTGGTCGCAAAGTCAGGCACAAAGCGGCGATACCAGGATGCCACGCCCACATATTGTCGCAACTCCTTCACGTTTGCGGGAGGCTTAAGTTCCGCAATCGCGGCAACCTTTTCTGGGTCCGTACGAATGCCATGTTCCGTCACCTTGTGGCCCAGATATTTCAGCTCCTTTTTGAAGAAATCGCACTTGTCGATGTTGATCTTCAAATTGGCAGCTCTCAGCCGCCGGAACACCTCTCGCAGGTTGTTTATATGCTCCTGGCGGGTCCTCCCAATGACGATGATATCATCGAGGTACGCAAAAGCATGCGGCATCATCTCTGGGCCAATGACTTGATCCAGAGCCCTCTGGAAGGTCGCTGGTGCTGAATGAAGGCCGAACGGCATCACCTTCCACTGGAACAGCCCCTTTCCTGGAACTGTAAATGCCGTGAGTGGTCGGCTGGCCTCCTCCATGGGTATCTGCCAATACCCATCCTTCAAGTCCAGGCTCGTTATGTAGCGAGCCTCTCGAAGCTGGTCCAGAATGTGATGCACTCGAGGCAGCGGATATGCATCTTTTACAGATCGGCTGTTGAGCTGTCGGAAATCCACGCACAGCCGCCACTTGCCGTTCTTCTTCCGCACCATCACTATGGGAGCGCTGTGTGGGCTCTTCGAGGGCTCTATGCATCCTTTAGCCAGGAGCTCATCTACCTGGCTGTTGATCTCCGCCTGCATCTTCGGGTTCTTCGGGAAGTATCGCTGCTTTATTGGCCGCTTGTCGTGCATCGTGATCCGGTGCTCGGTGATGTCAGTGGTGCCCTTAATCTGCTGGAATTTGGCCAATTCCTGCCTCAGGAACGCGTCCACCTCCACATCCTCATGAAGTGGGTGTGCCGATCCTGGATTCGCCTCCATTTGGCTTCTGGGCTCCACCTCCGCACTGGCGACTGCCACCGACAACTTCGCCTCCACTGGCTCATTGGGCTGCGAATCTCTGGGCCCGATCCTCAGACTCAAGCCGCCGCATTCCAGCGTGCAGCCCATCCTGGCCAAGAAATCCCAGCCCAGTACCAGATCATCGATCACACCTGGTAATATGAGCAGTGGCATGACGACCTGCTGTGCCCCCAGCCTGATTTCCAACTCCAACGCTGCCTCCACTTGGCAACAACTGCCGTCCGCCAACCGGATGCGCCTCCGTGTGGGGCGCAGCACACCAAATCCCCGGAGCCTGCCTGCCAGTTTCTCGCTCACGAAACTGCTGGTGGCTCCCGTGTCGATCGTAGCCTTAAGCTCCTCTGCTCCGATGGCTACGATCGCCGAGATCTGTGTGCCTTCATCTACGAGCTGGCCTATCAGTGCCTGGGGCCGCCGCGACGCTGCTCCCGCTCGCCCCTGGATGGCGGGTGCCTCAGCCCGTTTCCCGACTGGCAACAGGCAATCGTTCTCACCCCAATGCGCCCACATTGCCAGCAAAACTTCAGCGCTTCATTGCGGCATTCCACGGCGAAGTGGCCCTCTTGGCCACACATACGGCACGCCCTGGCAGGATTCGGGATGTGCGTCCTTGGCCCTGCCACACCAGTTCTTGGTGCCGGCCGTGGACACGTTTCTTCGGCGGCCATGCTGCGGTGGTAGGTGGACTCACCTTCGCATTCAGCGTCGCCCATAGCCATCAATCTGGGCTTGCTCTGCCTTTGTTGCTGCCTCAGCTTCTCCCGATCCCTCTCCAAGTCCTCGAACTCGTCCGCCAGCATCATCAGCTCCGTCAGGCTCCGGAACTGGTAAGGCCGAGCATAAGCGCGCAGATCCGGCAAGCTGCCATTATATATCAGCTTCATCTCCCGATCCGCCGCATAGCGTAGTGGCCTCATCAGGGTCTGCATTTCCACCATATACAGCTTGAACGCCTCACCCAGCATCTGCTTCCGCCTCGAGACTTCCTCCTTAATGTTCTCCAGGTAGTCTCTCGGCAAGAAGAATCTCTGGAAGCTGCTCACGAATGCTTCCCACGACGTCCAGTGTCGATTATTGGCCACGTACCATTTCAAAGCCATGCCTTTGAGCAGCTCCGGCATCGCCCTCGGAATCAGGTCCAGATCTAGGCCATATGTGTCGGCCGACCACTCCACCTGCTCCAGAAATTCCAGAGGCTTCGATGTGCCATCAAATCGGAAGCCCCATTCGCGCACCTGTTTGGCCACCTTGGAATACTCGAGCCCTGCCAAACTCGGCTCTCGCGTCCTCATTTCGGGCTGTGGAGTGGATGTGGCTCTCCAGGGTCCTTGCTGGGTCTCATTAAGGCGGGCAGCGGCGGCACTAGTGGATGGCAGTGATACTCGCGGGCCTTGTGTCCTCTCCTCTCGATCCTCCAGATCCTCTTCCTCGACGGCGGTCAACATTTCCTCTCTTCGTGGCGACCGTCGCCCATGGAGGGCTGCTATGTCGGCGAGCCTCAGGGAAAATGGAATCCTTCCCTCGTGCTCGTCGACCCACTCGCCGAATTGCCTCCGCATTGTGTCCAGAGTGCCTGACAGGCTCACTCCGAACTCCAGGCCGTAGCGTATTACCTCCTCTTTCTTAAGGTTATATACCCACGCTCGCACCATATTTATATTTGTCTAAAAGCAATTAAATCGACTCTATTTATCGCAGGGCCCCACGTTGGGCGCCAGTTGTAACGAACCTTCGGTTTGCCCCGAGTTTAAGCCGGGCCGCACTCAGCCGACTGTGTGTTCGTGCCAACAAATTTATATGTTGGGCGCCTGCCGATAAATAATAAGTCCTGCTTTTAGATTTAATAATATAAACTGGTTTATTCACGTTGGTATATAACTATTTTAGTACAGCAAAAGTGATTTCTTAGGCTATAGCTGTACACGGCTAAGCCCGCAGGATTCGTAGGTGCCGTGAGGAGCACTTCGGCTAACGAGCGGTTAGCCTCTGAGCCGTCTAGAGGTTGCAGAACACTCCAGAGTACGCCAGGATACGCGCTGTGATCTCTAGCGGTTCGCCGAGAGTATCACAGGCACTCCTACTGCTGGATTCGCTCGCTGGCACTCTAGACCGCGCCTCAAAGACGTGCGCTCTTCCGCACGACTACTCTCACGTACCTCTTCCTCCTGGTTGTAGGGCACGCCACTCCTTGGAACGCTTTCCGAGCACACCTTAGAGCTGGCTGGGCTAGCGCACGCTGATCTCCACAGGATCGTCGTTTTGCCGTGAGAAGCACTCCGGCTAGCGATCGATTAACCTCTGAGCCGTCTAGAGGTTGCAGAGCACTCCAGGGTACGCCAGGATACGCGCTGTAGACTCCAGCGGTTCGCTTGGGTCACCACACGCACTCCTACAACTGGATGTACTCGCTGGCACTCTAGACTGTGTCTCAGAAGGCTTACGTTGCTTTCGCACGGCTACCCTCACTAACCTTACTCTCCTGTTCAGGTTACGCTGCTCAAGCACCAGCTGCCGGCCGTACCTCTGTCCTCGAGGATACGGTTTGGTATGCGTCCAGGATATTCCTCTGAATATCCTTGTATGTATCCCACGATGTCCTTTATGTCCCTCGTTGTCCTTCGTTGTCCTTCGTTGCACTTCGTTTCACTTTATACTTTCACTCCGTTGACGCTCGGCACTTTCACTTTTCACTGGAATCGACTGACCCAGTGCCGAGCCGTGGGCGCCTTTTTATAGCAGCGCCGCAGGCCCTGCTTCGGCTCTGGAGCGGGGCCTGCCTCGGCTCTCTGTAGCGGGGCCTGTCTCCTCTTCGTTTTCTGCTTTAACGGCAACATCGCCTGATTTTGCGCGACGCCAAATACGCGTGATCGCGTGGCAGCCTCTCATTGGCCGAAGCACCGTTACACGCCTGCGAGTGAAAGTAATAGCTACTTTCTCGCGGCTACGAACGGCACTTCGGCTAGCGGTGCACGATCAACGCAGAGAGTGCGACGCGAGTAAATCGCTGAATTGGTAAGAGCGAGCGAGACAGCTCATCGCTCGCCTTTGACCCTTTCCAGTCGCGAGGGTCGCTCTTACCGTACTCGCGTCGCTGTGTGGAACATTTATATGCCTGCACGCCCACCCATATAAATGCACAGCAAATACATGCAAGTATACAGGTTGTGACGTGCCTGCATATATTGTTCCTCACAATATATGTATTTACATATATTTTGGGCGTTTAACAAAAGGTTTTACACATCAACGAATTTATTTAATTTATACAATAATATTGTGTTTGTATAATTTCAAATAATCCCTAAAAATATTTTAATTTTATACAGTTGTCCGGTTCCCGTCGCCACCAAGCTTCTGCACAATCTGAAATATAAGAAGAACACAAATTGAATTTAACGATATTTATTAATTCGAATTGCCGCCAAGTTGTTTCTGGCAATTTAGTCAACTGTACAGCACTGAAATTTAAGTCTTTCGATTGTGAGCAAGCAAAAGCATATCGATAACAAAAATTTTGAGGTGATTGCCATCACTAGTTTGTCAGCTGTCATACCTAAAATAAAGGGAACTGGTGTCAAGCGAGCGACTTCCTAAAATTACGATTTATTATTAATCATGGCGAGTTATATTGCTAGGAAGGGACCTTTGGTATTCTGTAAGTATGCGCTTAGTGCGCCAATCGCTGCATTACAAAATCAGCAAAAGGCGCAACCTTAACCGCTGCACATTTGGCTGATTACGTAAATATGTAACTAAAAACTTTGCGCGATTCTACATTCCAGCCAACCTGGGCAAGTGGGCCTACAATCTGTCCGGATTCAATCAATACGGTAAGCGCACAACTCGAATTTGAATGTTTCTTATTGAATAAGCGTCGTTTAAGGTCTGCACCGTGACGACTGTCTCTACGAGAACGAAGATGTTGCCGAAGCCGTGCGCCGTCTTCCACGCAAATTGTACGATGAGCGCAACTATCGCATCATTCGTGCCTTGCATTTGTCCATGACTAAGACCATTCTGCCCAAGGAGCAGTGGACTAAATACGAGGAAGATGTCAAGTACTTGGAGCCCTATCTGAAGGAGGTCGAGAAGGAGCGCGAAGAGCGCGAGGATTGGAACAAGAATCATTAAAGATCTATTTGTAAATGTTGGAAAATACATAGATTAGAATCAAATTGAAACGTCTCTCGCGAAAGGAATTCATTTGGGCCCGTTCGACCACCACATTATGTGCATATAACTACAATTTATTTATAGGCCTTAAGTAAAATGTAATTTGGACGCACAGCTACGGGGGCACCAGATAGATATTCGACGTGTTGCGCTTATAACATTCTATTCATATATATATATATATATACTATGTAATACTAGCAGATTCAGATTCGTCTCGACGGCTCTTGGAATGTTAGGCTATGTCGTTAGTCCGGGGTTTATCTTACCTTTTGCATAAACGGTAGATTGAATAACGAGCCCAAGACGGGCACGCGTCCCAGGAAATTAATGGCAACAGGGAAGAAGCCGCTGCAAGCGAGAGAGATAAGGAATATACATATAGAGTGAAAACAGTTGTGTGGAGCACGTGCTTCTGCGTACCTGAATAGTGCAAAGAATCCATAGGATTCAATGATCATGCCGATTATGGGAAAACCGAGCAACACAATCACAATGCCGCCGAAGAACGCTGTGGTCCCTTTGACTTTGTGGCGCTGGAAGAAAAAGCGCAGAGTTCGCTCGACGCCAATGACACAGCCAAGGCCGCATATGAACAGAATCTGTAAGAAATGGAATCTGCTATAGCATCCACAGAGTTAAGTCTCATATTCCAATCTCACGCACATTTCCTATGGCGAGCAAGCCCTTGTCAAATAAAAGCAGCATGCCAAGAAATAAAAACGATATGCCGAAGCCAGCCAAGCCGATGCCAATTTCTGCAAAATAGTGTGCAATAATTAATATATGAGCTGTGTTAATATGCCAATAACGTATATAGCTTATCGTCTAACGTACTTTGCAGATCTGTTATTTCAATCATTTTGCTTTAGTTTTTGCTATTTATGCTTAAAAGGATAAGAAAGTGCATTGGGTGTTTTCCACGTAAACACCAAATGTTTCGTTATTATGAATATAAACAATCATCGCAGGGTTGCATTAAAAGCGCAGTGTTGCGAAACATGCAATCAAAAATATCGTACTTACCTCGAATTCAGTCTTTGTCAATAAAATATCTTATCAAACATATACTAGTATGTCACAATTTTGAAGTAAAATCAAAATATTACAATAAAATATATATATATGTTTGAAAAAAATATTTGTTAACGGAACTATATTACTGAAAGAGTATCGACTAAATTTTTAGTTTATTATATTATAAAAATACAAAATACCATTTTTTTTATTTTTGCAATTAAAAAATAAGAAATCGCCGTTATCTTGTCTCCCAGCTAATCGATTATGTATTCATTTGGTTTCCGATTGCTTAGCAGACGTGCGATAACTAATTGTCTTTCATCCCTAGATTCACACGCCATTTTTACAATAAAAAGTCAGGTCGAATTTTCGACCGACGCTCGAGTTGAGGAAAAAACGCAGGAAGTGAAAGAAGTGCAAAGTGTTAAATTTTTTTTTCCCAAAAGCAACCAATTAACTTATACGCGCTTTAGTTATGGATCGTAAGTGTGCAGAGAAGCAGTGAAGGAAATATTATTGAATGTGCAATTTTTTCGGTAGGTGGTGGTTACGGCGGTGGTGGCAGCGGTGCCGGGCAGTACAATAATTTTGCAGTGCCCCCGCCAAATTACCAGCAAATGTCAAATAAAAGTGGTAACTATAACGAGCCCCCTCCGAACTATAACAAGTCAGGCGGTGGTAAGTTCTAACTGAAGTTTTTACCACATTTCCGTGCAGCAAAATAACAAAGTATTTTTCTTTAAGGTTATGATTCGGGCCATCGTGGCGGCGGTGGCAGCAGCGGCGGCGGCGGTGGATCATGGAACGACAGAGGCAATTCTTATGGGTATGTTATTATTATTATGATGCTATCGTACTTTAAAGACAATGGGGCTACGATTATTACAAAAATCAGAGTGTGTCGCCAAATAAGAATTTCACAAAGAAAAAATGCTGATAAAAATACGTAAATAACGTACAAAAATACGAGCAAAAATTCAAATAATATAAAGATTTATTCACAAATTGGAACTATGATAAAACTTCGATAAATTTGCCAATTGGCAAACAGAAGGACAGAGAGTGAGTTTATCGTAATAAGGTAGAGCAAATACTGTTATATACATATATAATTATATATATTTCCAATATAAAAGTCCAAGTCGAAAGGACATTCGTATTAGCAAGTTGGTATTTCAATATTAAATAACTATTTCTTATGTAGAGTTTTGGTCTTCAATGAATCTCACGTCTGCGAATGCACACCAGAGTGGTTGCCCTATATGTATATATATAATGATTGTATGGTTGTATATAGAAGATATCTGAAAGCTATATATGCTAACGTCTACTCAGTGTACAGCGTAATGAGGGAGAGTGATGCACGAATCTGCACTGGTCTATCTATAGGTATATATATATATATACTACTAATCGGGCGTAACATATTTGATTGAACATATATCTGTATGAAATGCGTAAAGGTTGATTTGCTCGATGCGACTTGACAACAGGATATACACATATATATAACTCCCTCTCTCTCTGTGAGAGACGGACGCCTGGAATCACTTTTACTCTGTCTCTCTCTCTATATATATCCTCTCTCAAAGTGTCTCCCTCTCTGTAAAGAACAATTCGTAATTTGAGCACACATTCTGCATATTCGTATAGAGATCATCTGCGTCAAGCCTATAACAAATAATTAACTAAAATTCATTTGGTATTTGATAAAATAGTCGACGCCGTTCAAATCGCAACTGTTATACGCTAAAACGGGTTTTGTATAACACTTGGCATGTCCAGTACTCTTGAAACTCTTAATCGTTAACGACTTTGTCCCAGTCAATTAGATCATAAAACCTGGAAGTTATCCTATATTTGCGCGCTTTTGGATAATACGAAACTAGATCTAAAGTAGTTTACATCATAAATACTGTTGTATTAAGGTTTGCTTCACAAAAGTATATATACATATATGTATCTTCCACTATATACTTAGTATTTGTGTAATGAACGTCGAAATCACAGTCCATAATTATATTAGACTAAATGTATGTGAATAGAACGTAACTAATATCATGTTCAACAACTAATCGGAGATTCAATTTAATATATACATATATATCACTTAAGTAGCAAATCAAGTTAATATGAATGTATGTGCTTTATCGATTATATAGACTAAGCAAAAGTCGAGACAAATTTTGTGTATTTTAGTACATTTTTAGTGACATATATTTAAAATAGGGGCTTTGTGTGTGTATATAAAATAATTGAACAATATATATACATATAAATTTGGAATATTAGAAAAAATAATGAGAATTCTATCCATGCTAGAAGATTGAAGACAATCTGAAACTGATAAAAACCAACAAAAATTATACAAAATTAATAAATATAAAAAATATATATATATATGTTAACATATATATTTGTATATATAAACAAAATTTAAATATCTATAAAAGCTTTATAAAAAAAAGAAAATAAACTTGAAAAACTTGAAATTTTTTACATATGAAAATAAATATATTTTTTAAAAATATATAATATGTATATTACATATAAACCTTATGATAATATACATAAAGCAATATAAAATATTTTGCAGAAAAATGAAATTGAAATTGAAATTATATATTTTATTAATATTTTTATATACATAAAATCTATCAAAAAAATATTATATATATATATATATATAAACTCTATGCAATTATTTGTAAACTTTCTGTAATTTAAGAGTATTTTTTGTTTACACGTAAAGCGTCAAGTGTCTGCATGGTTAAAGTGAAGCACGGGCGACTGTCCCTGATTATAATTGGCATTTAGCATATATATATATATAAGCAATAAAGTAGCTTTAAAGATATCTGTTCAAACGATCCAGTTTAAGGACTATTTGCCAGAGCACCTTGATGGCTATCTCGCCTCAAAGTGCGCTGGCAAAGGTCACATAAATTAATTGATTTTGTAAACCAAATACACACACACACAGACATATATCTATATATATATATATATATATATGAATCGATGTATATATATGTATATAGAGAGAAACACATAATATCTATATTGTTGTACGATGATAAAAAGCGGCGGCGTGCGTGGGCGTTAACTTCCATCATAATGCATTACAAACCAAAAAAAAAAAAAAAACAAAAATTCAACATCAAAATCAAAAAACATTAAATAAGTTATTCAATATCCTCTTTTAGAAATGGAGGCGCCAGCAAGGACAACTACAACAAAGGTAAAATAATGCAAAACAATTTGCAAACCATATCGAGTAATGTATAACATTAATTTACTACAAATCAAATCAAATGAAAATATCAAAGACATAACTAGAGAGAAGAGTAAAGAATCGAAATTTCTGGTAATTAAGTTAATCAACAGAAAAACAAACGAGATCGAAAGCAAATGCAAAAAAAGAAAAACGAAAGGAAACTTCGTCCTTTCGAGTTGTTTAGGCTGAGTGTTTAAAGTGTGTGTTCTAAACAATTAAGTTTTGGTAAACATATCGACTCCGGGTCGCATTGGGTCATGGGTTACGTTTATCTCGGTTCTGGTCACCTGGTTAATCTGGTTACGAAACATTAGGGCCATTGGTGTGCGAGTGTGTGCGTGCGTCTGTGTGTTGCGTCAATATATATATATATATTATATATATCTACTTATCCTGTTTGAGACAGCAGCTCAAGCTTAAGTTATATCCAATAGGTAATACGAGTAAGAGTCAACAAATCGGTATATATAAATATATATATATATATTTCTAGAGAATCGTTCTAGAGGTACGCATACTATATAAGTTTATCTCTATCTACCCATCGTCCAGATAAGATATACAACGACTACAAACTATACATAGAGTTTAAGAGCGTGTGTTGCCCTATAGCTGCCCTGCGAATTGATATGATGCGTGTTGATTATTGATACGACGAGTGTCCAGCAGTTCCACACTTCGATCGATCTAAGGGTCCTTTAATCATCCGTTTCTTCTCAAGACCTCTAAACTAACTGTCTCTCATTCGAGTCTTGCTAATGTTGTCTTCTGTTTTGTAGGAGGATATGGTGGAAACAATAACAGCAGCGGCGGTGGCGGTGGTGGCGGCGGCAACGACATGATCACACAGGAGGATACGATCTTTGTCTCGGGCATGGACCCATCCACCACTGAGCAGGATATCGAAACTCATTTCGGAGCGATTGGCATCATCAAGGCAAGTGGAATCTCACAGACTTACCATATATATTTAGTGTGCTAATCCCCATTTGTTGCCTCTTGCAGAAGGACAAGCGTACAATGAAGCCAAAGATCTGGCTGTACAAGAATAAGGAGACGGGCACCTCGAAGGGCGAGGCCACGGTCACGTACGATGACGTGAATGCAGCTCAGTCGGCCATTCAGTGGTTCGACGGCAACGATTTCAATGGCGCCCAAATCAAAGTCTCGCTCGCCCAGCGTCAGAATAACTGGAACAAGGGCGGCGGTGGTCGCGGCGGTTTCGGTGGACGTAATCGCGGTGGAGGCGGCGGCGGCGGTGGTGGTGGTCGTTTCGATCGCGGTGGTGGCGGCGGTGACTTCGATCGTGGCAGCGGAGGAGGCGGCGGTGGTCGCGGCGGCGGCGGCGGTGGTCGCTTTGGTGGCGGCGGCGGCGGTGGTGGCGGCGCAGGAGCCGGCGGCAATGTCCAGCCCCGTGACGGAGACTGGAAGTGCAGCAGCTGCAACAACACAAACTTTGCCTGGCGTAACGAGTGCAATCGGTAAGGCAGATCCACTTTATCTATGAATTCCTCCCACTACAATTTCATCCTTGTTTCAGCTGCAAAACACCAAAGGGCGACGATGACGGCAACTCTGGTGGCAATAGCGGATATGGTGGTGGAGGCGGCGGCGGCGGCGGCGGTTATGGCAATATGAGCGATCGTGGCAATGATCGCGGCTCCGGCGGTGGCTACCAAAACAGAGATAGAGGCAGTGGCGGCGGTGGTGGTGGCGGCGGCGGATACTCGCGTTATGGCAATGACAATGGTGGTGGCGGCGGTGGACGTGGTCGTGGTGGTGGCGGCGGCGGTGGTGGTGGCCGTCGTGATGGTGGTGCCATGCGCAACGACGGCGGCATGCGCTCCAGACCATACTAAACACCGGCTGCATGCGACGCAAAACTATTTTTTCTAACGATTAATTATACAACATAGCGAGTACTCAATTTTAAATGTACTTTTATATTACGGACCGCTCCTCACCCCCTCCCCCCCACCACCCTACCTAGCCCTCTCACCAGTCAAAACACCTAAAACAACCAAGAAAGAAGCAAACAAAACAAAACAAAACCACAATGCAGATCATGCATTCGAGTCATTATAATATCCATTGATTTCCGATTTCAGAACTTGTTACGAGACAGTAGCATTTTATCACTCGTTTTGACTTTAGCATATTATGATATGTATATGTAATCTAATTTTACAAAAAAAAAAAAAAAAACAAAACAAACAAAAAAAAAAAACAAAACAAACAAAAATAAAAACATAATTGTAATAGATACATACAAATAAAAATTAATGAAAAAAAATACGAGTTAAAATACTGGGACGGCTTAGAATGTGGGTTGAGCCAAGGTTTGCTGAAGTTGGGACAGAACAGAGCCAATAAGCTTAGCACATGGCTAAGAGAGAGACAGATATACTGACGAGGAAAGATAGAGAGAGACAGATATACTGTGAGTGAGACAGAGAGAGGGATATGTCAGACTATCCATGGTGCTCAACAGAAACAGATACTAGATCTGCTTGAATTCCTGCTGCTCGAATACTATCCTCTAATATATGCAAGAGAGAGATGGATGTATTTAGGAGAGAATGAGAGAGGGAAAGGGAAGGACTTCTATCTTAGGTCTAGTAAGTCCTCAGTAGTCCTCGAAAACTATACTCTAATAGCCATTGGCTTAGTATATACTAAACAATAATATGCTTATATAATCAGTGCCAAATAATAATAAACAAAATCAAATCAAATTCTTCGTTTCAAAGTTAAACTTTAATGGGCATTTAATAATTTAATTCCTGACGAGCTGCTCTCGATTAATAATTATTTATATGCGCACACCGCACACACACACACACTGAGAGAAATTGGTTTGTAGTGTTAGTTGCGTCATAAAACAGACGATTTAACAATTGACTTGGATTTTATAAAATTTTAATAATTATATTTAAATGAATATACATTTGTAATATTACAGTTCATCTTTTTCCAGCAAGGTGTAACGATGCTTCGATGGACCCAGCTCCTTAAATTTAGACTCGGGCGGTGAGGTACCCTTGCCATTCTCCGACTGGATTTCATTACTTGTGGGATCCGGCCCATAATGAAACTCTCTGCGAATAGGAAGTCGTCATATAGTTACTATATATATATAGTTAATCAATGACTGGTCATACCTGTGCAGTTTCCCACTGTAAAGATCCTGCAGGAATTGCTTTAGCTTGCCGGGCGTATACATATCATTGAAGTGGGGGAAGAGATACATGTGCTTGAACGAGTCGATGGCAATCACGGGTAGATCATCTTCGGATTTGCCCAAGTGGTGCAGCGGATGCGCAAACCGTTTACCGTCCGCAGTGAGGAAGTTAACATTCTCTGATTGAGTATAAACAAAGATATAGATAGTATATTATATAGCTTATCAAATGTCTGGCCAACATACGCTTCTCGTCCATCAGCTGTTGCTCAATGATTGCTTTGTAGTCTTTGATGGAATTAAGATCATCGGGTTTGTAGAACAGGATCAGGAACGGCAGTCCTTCTTCCGTCAGCTCCTCGGCGCTCTCGAATGTGATTTCCCTGACGAGCGGCACGCATTTCTCCTGTATCCAGACCTTTAGCTCATCGAAATTGGTCAGACTGCCCGTGTAGGTCTCATCATTCTCGTGCGACAGAGCCACGTCCGGCCTGAAGACGATAATGGGCGTGCCTGGAAGGGAAATCATTGTATTATTATAGGAAATGAGCTCTCTCTCTCTCTTTCTCTTACCTGGTGGATGCATTGCCTGCGATGCTTCGCCGAATCCCACATGAAATTGGCAATCCTCCTTGAGGTTGGTGGCCACCTTGCGGAAGACGTTATATTCGTTTTGGTCGCGCCTATCGAAGTAGCCCATAATACTACGCTTCTTGCTGTCCAGATTCTCCAGATCCTTGAGAGAATGGAACTCCTTGATGGGATCCTCCAGCTGTTTCTTCACAAACTCCAAAAACGCATCCGCCGATCGCTGGCCGCGATACTCGCGCTTGCTCAACTGCCCATTGCGCACGATCTTCAGCGTGGGATATTTGCTAATATGGAAACGGGAGGCAATTGCCGTCTCCCGATCACAATCCACCTTGCCTAGCACCACTTTCCCGGCGTCCGGGAACTCCGCCTTAATCTGCAATTCATTTGATTGAACGAAGATCAAATTAGCAAGAGCCAAAAAGAGTTTCAATATCCTAAGTTTACACAGTTGGACTTCGGCTCAACCGAAGCCAAACTAAACAAAAGACGTAAGTAAAATAAAGAAAAGACAAAAGTATTTCGTGCTCTACATATATTTTTTGTGTGGTTTTTTCCTGCAGCTGTTTAATTGTTTACCCCAAGCAGGTGTCAGCTCGCCAGACAGCTAAGGCAGTATTCAACTCTTTTCATTCGTTATATGAGATATTTAAGCATTAATAAACAATTTTGGAGTTAAAAATAAACCTGATAATGCGAATTACTTAATAAACAGACCTCGCTCGCATGCGCGCCCTTACAATATCAAATTTAGCTTTGAAGATTTTCCTTTGTTTATACATATATATGTATATGTACTATCGACTCTCGTTATTGTAAACCTGGGATATTTCGAATCTCTCACTAATTCAAAGTTATCACGAATCCCAACAAAATCTCTTTATATTTAATATTTCAAACATTCGATTATTCGTAATATTTTAAGATTTCCTCGAATTTCGAACTAACGAGAGTCGACTGTATATATATATATATATATATATATATATATATATATATATATATATATATATATATATATATATATATATATATATATATATATGTATTTTTTTTTGTATATATTTTGGAATATATTTTTTATATATTTTTTTATTTAAAATTTAAAAAAAAACATTTTTCGTTATATATATTTTATTTCTCGATTTTTTTATTTTATATATATATACATTTTAATTACATATATTTAATTGTTTATTTAATTATATATTTTTTTTTATATTTATTTTTATTGATACATTTTTTTTTAAGTTTTTCTATTTTTTTTTTTTTAAATTATATTATATTTATAATATAAATATAATATATTAATTTGTAGTTTATATTTCTCATATAAGTTTCTTATGTTTGATGCCTTTCACAAGGTTTTATATGTATTTCTATATACATATTTTAATATTAATATATATATAAAATATCTCCTCTTACCTTATCCGCCGCTTCATTGAAAATTGGCGCTAAAATATTACTAAACCGACACCATTCCGCATAGAAATTAAGGAAAACCAATTCGTTAGAGGCTGCAAAAAAATAATAAAAAAAATATATATATATAAAAATATATTGCTAACTCTCAAGACAATCATATAAAAAAAAAAAAAAAAAAAAAAATATATATATATATATATATATATATATATATTTGTCTGCTCAAGTGAAAAGGAAATCAAGAAATTGTTCGCTCTTCCTTAACAAGTTTTGTGTTTCAGCTAGTTGGAAAGTTATCAGCTGACAGCGCTTTATCTATAAGATAATGACTAGGAGGCGTCTATATGATGGAAGTTCGTGTCACTGATAGAGCAGCGGCTCTGGACCAACGGCAATTAATCTTATCAGCCATGGCCAAAGCGTGTAATTGAGTCAGTACAAGTTTTCTATGCTGATTAGCTGATAAGAATATTACGAAAAAGCAATATTGGCAACAATTCGGGTTAGCAAGAGATGTCTCTAATGGACAACAAATGCGGCTCAGTTATTTAAATTGCGATTGAAATTGACCTGTTCGATAGGTGTGCTAATTGATCTATGACTAATTACAGTTATTTATTTAGTTTTGCGAGCGTAACGAAAATATTTGTGGAGCTGCGTACCACGCTGGCAAATTCTGTGAAATTTATCGAGCTTCAGATTTTCAATTTGTGACACGTCAAGCGACACTTACACACGCGCACATATAGAGGTGTGTGTGTGTGTGTGCGTGAGAGTGCGTGTGCCTGTTTGTATGTATGCATGCGTATTGGTGCACCAGCTGAGATATTAAGTAAATATATGTATGTATGTATGTATGCGTGTCCATGCGGCTTTTAATGCATTTGGCTCGAGCCGTGTTTATGTTTCGTCTTAGCAGTTCTTATCATCTCGCTCTGGGGCTTACCTAATGTCATATCAATATTTTCACTGGTCATGGGCAGCGCACCACCAGACGCATCTGTTGGCTGGTAAAGGACATGAAGAACCTGAAATTAGCATAAGGCAGAAAATAAACATTGCACATTAGTCGCTCATTCAGTGGTTGTGCGCCTGCGGTTGATTCACATTGGCCATTGGCCGTGGATCATGTCTATTTCCACGTCTTAGCCGGCCGACTCACAGTCGCTCTGATTCGAGCGGGTGCGGGTAGAACACGTCGACTTACCGCAACAATGGCTAAGCACGAGCCCAGCAATGGCTTTATGGACTCGGTCATGTTGTTGCTGTGGGCGGCAGGCTTGGCCAATAATTATAAACTACTGAAAACTAATTTAATTTAATTTTAATTCACTTTTTACATTAGGTGGAATGAAAACGCAGTCACGACGTATCTATATATATAATAATTATAACAACTTCGTTGATTATCGTACAGTGTTGGTTAACGTTTGAATCTCGAAAAGTACTCGTTTCGTGTAACGATTAAAGCAGAAGGTGATTTCACTGCTTTGTTATTTTTATTTAAAGTATAATCGAACGCACTAAATATAAGTTTTTCATCCAATTTTTATTTAAATAAAATATAATAAAAAACATTAAAAATGTATAAATAAATATATATATAACAAATCATATATTTGTAGATAACATATGTAAATAAAAATATCGCAACAAAGTCTAAGCTAACTGCTTAGCTAAGTAATAAAAATATTAATAGTATTATTATTTACATATGTTAATTTTCCTATTGTCATGCAAAAACCAATTGGGCATATTTAGAGACGGAGTTCAATTCAAATAGCAAAAGGCTCGATAACGATAAGTACATATTCGATTGTAAGTGACAAAAGTAGTCGGTTTGTTAACGACTACCAATTTGTACGTATGTGAATATTGTACATCTACATATGTATAAGCAACAATATCTGCGAATCTTTGTTTATAATAGCTGACGTTTATGGAGTTTACGGTGCTACAGAGGAAAACCACAAAACGGGTCTTTTAATTTTCAACTACAACTACAAGGAAACTAACCGCAATTGTTATCTAAAGGTGTTCAGCATAGTAATGTATGTATGTTTGTATGTTTGTTTTGGTGTTTTTGTTTTATAAATATTGTGGAATCATATACATATGTGTGTGTATGTGTGCATATACAAGTTTAAGTGCATATGTGTGTGTTTGTGCCTAATTACTTTGTTTATAAAACATATTTATTTATTTTCATCATATTTTTTTCTTGCGCTTGGCATACGTCCAACGGCAAGGACTCAGCGAAAAACCAAATAAATTTGTTCATCCATATGCAATGTACACTCACACACACATATATATGTATATATATATACACGCACACACATACATATGCGTGTATGTGCATAATAGAACGCTACGCAATTGTATTAAAATGTATGTATGTACATATGTATGCAGTTGTACGGACGTATGTATGTGCGTATGTATGTATGTGTATATATACCTATTATCTACACTGGCAACCACCACAGACGAAAATTGTATTTGTTCATATCTAGTATAACTGCTAATAAGGTGTTTGGATGTTTGAAACATTTTGCATTTAATTGCTTTGCCTTGAGTTCTCGTTTCGAGATATACATATATGTATGTACGTATGTGTGTGTATGTACATATATAGCTGCATGTTTGTATGTATGTATGTGACGTCCTGTTTAACTGGTGTCATAAACGCATAAACAATTTACGAAATTTTTCCACTGGCCGCGCTGCAACAATTAATGGAAATAGTAACCCTGAGAGGATCTCAGGTGTTCGAACCTAAAGCGCATATACATACATAAAATCTATAAGTGTATTGTATTTACATACATACACATGCAAGTGTGTGTGTGTTTGTGTTTGTTTTTGTGTTTGTGCACTAATTGAATCTTTTATTGCAGTCGCAACACATGATGTCAGATGGATCGCCGCCCCCATCGATTTGTTTTATTCGAGCCGCGGAATCATATCCCAAATCACAAATGGAAAAGGAAGATTCACAGCTGTCGGTGCCCTTTCAGGAGCGTAAGTCCCATCGGCATATATAATTTAATGCATATAAATAATAAATGTCCAAATTTCAGTTTCCGGCGAATCAACAAAATATCTGGGCCGCACCGATGATGGCGTTCTAGCTCTGTCCAATTACCGCATATTCCTCTCGAAGAAGTCAACGAACGAAACGTATGTGCCACTGGGCCTGATCGAGTCGGTCCAGGTGCGCGATCCCTTCCAGCTGATTGTCAATTGCAAAGACGCGAGCACCGTGCGCTGCTCGTTCCCCACGGCCGAGCAGTGCCTGGAATGGCAGCGCCGCATTCAGCTACTAATCGGCGTGCCCGAGAATCTGGAAGCACTCTTCGCCTTTCCATTCTACTCCTGGACCTGCGACATCATTGGGAACAAAGAGCGCGCCGCTCTCACCAACGGCAACTACAGCTTCAACAAATCAACGCCAGCGCCGGACAGCTCCAGCCTGCAGGCGGCAAGCGAACATTTGCATCGCTTGCAGCGGGAAATTCGCTATGAGAGCGACTTCAAGAACGAGGTGGCGCGCCTGGGCTTCGACCTGAAGGGCTCGTGGCGCATCTCGACGGCGAACACGGACTTCAAGCTGTGTCCATCGTATCCGCAAAAGCTGCTTGTTCCGTGCTGCATTACCGACGAAATGCTGCACAATATCGCCAACTTTCGGGGATCGCGCCGTTTGCCGGCCGTCGTCTGGCGCCATCAGAAGTCGGGTGCGATCCTGGCCCGCTGCAGTCAGCCCGAGGTCGGCTGGCTGGGCTGGCGCAACTACAAGGATGAGCAGCTGCTGAAAGCGCTCGCCGACGCTTGCGCCTTCGACAGAGGCGAGCATGCGCGCCGACAAGCCAAGGAGACAAACGGCGAGGCGGGATCCTCAGGCAAGAGTTCGCCCTCGCTAGAGGATTCCTCGCACGAGGAGCTGGCCTTAGACGAAATCAGGGTAAGCTTGACTGAAGGAATTCTGTTAAATAATCATGGACTAATCACAACTTGAAATTCGTATTTTTAGAAAATTCTTATCGTCGACGCACGCAGCTATACGTCAGCGGTCACAAATCGGGCACGCGGCGGCGGCTGCGAGTGTATTGAATATTATCCATGCGCCGAAATAGAATTCATGAATTTGGGCAATATACACGCTATACGAAAAAGCTTTCATGCCGTGCGCCATCTCTGTGCTTCATCGCCCGATGATCCAAAGTAATTATCCAAAGACAGCTGCCAATTGCGTGAGCGAATTGTTAATTAAAAACCTTCTAATTTGCAGCTGGTTTGGGCAGCTGGAGAAGACGATGTGGATGCAGCATCTGTCGGGCCTGCTGGGCGCCACAATGACTGTCGTGCATACTATTGAGAAAAATGGTCGTCCAGTGCTGGTGCACTGCTCCGACGGCTGGGATCGCACGCCCCAAATTGTGGCAACAGCGCAAATTTGCCTCGATCCATACTATAGAACCGTCGAAGTGGGTTTGAGCTTTATATGCCATGAAATTCCAACAGATTTACATTAAATATATAAATTCCTCCAGGGTTTCCGTGTGCTGGTGGAACGTGAGTGGCTGAATTTCGGCCACAAGTTCGCGGATCGCTCGGGCAACGGACCTAATTCGGATGAGGTGAATGAACGCTGTCCCGTGTTTCTCCAATGGCTCGATCTGGTGCATCAAATACACAAGCAATACCCATGCAGCTTTGAGTTCAGCACAGGCTATTTGGTAAGTTGACTTAAGTTACTATATGAGAGTCAAATGTAATGAGATTGTATCCTTGCAGATAAAGCTCGCCCAGCACTCGTTGTCGTGTCTGTTTGGCACGTTCCTCTGCAATTCGCTAAAGGAACGCATTGAGAATTCGGTTTTCGATCGCACATTCTCTGTCTGGCCATTCTTGGCTGAAACGATGTATAGAAATCCGCTCTATAAGCACGAGACTGAAAAGGTAAAGTCAAAGACATTTTGTTGCATAACATCTTTATTTATCCAATTGATTTATTTCAGGTACTGTGGCCCGCCCACAATGTGCGCTATTTGCACTTCTGGTCCGATGTATATCTGGGTAATCTGGGCAACAAGAACGGCACCGATCTTCCACAACAAAGCACTGAGCGGCAGAGTGCACACAGCGTGAATGGTAGATGAGATATTACTCAATTTCTTACTTATTTATAACTAGATTATATAATTCTTGTTGCAGGTGCGACAGCAAAGACTCGATCGACAGAAAACATCGCCACAAACGAGCTGTCCCAGAGCACCATATCTCGAAGATCAAGTGATCCCAATTTAACTGTGGATTCAATGTAAATATCGTAATACTTCTAGCTAGACAATCAATAATCTAGTCTCGTAATTTCAGTGTTACGGACGGTATCAATTTGAATGCGAACAGCAATTCCATGTTTGATATACGCTTGGAGCCAAAGGAATGCATTATGGAGACGAAATCAGATGTCAAACAGGAGAGCGATTCGGTGGACAGTCCCAAGCTGGCACAAAATGGTGCCGCAAAGTTGTTGGCCGAATTGAAAAACAATGACCAAAGCACTTCATCAACAGTTCAACGTGATACATTGAGCGAGGGCTCCACAACCATAAATGGCAAGATTACCATTCAGCGCATGGACTCCAAGCCCATTGACTTAGCAGTACACACCCCTTGTGATTCCCCAAATGGTTAGTTAAACAACAAATTAACGATCTTTTGAATACTAACTTTAAATTGTTGGCTATTTAGATTATGCACCCTCCATTTGTGAAAGCTTTAGTGATAATAGCCAGACTCAGCGTCAGGGTGCTGGCCAAATCGATACTAGTACGGATACCTTAATTCCTATAGAGACGACACAACAGGAGACAGTTGTGGTGTCGAAAGATCCAATTAAAGACAGCGACGTGCCTTCAGAACAAGATGTACAAGCCGATGTCATACCTCAAGAAAAAAAGACCGAAGCAACTAACGTTGCGCACACCAATAAAATTAGTCAAAGCTATAGCAATTTGCCCCGAGTACACATGAAGCCCAACAATCTGAGATATTTTCAACAGAACCCCAGCGCAGCTATGGAGAAGAGCAATGCATTCGAGCAGCCGTTGGAGCATCACAAAACAGCCAACGAGGAGACGAATGCAGCGAAATTTATTTTAAATGGAACAGTGACCTTAAACGATGGCAGCAACGCCAGCGAATCCCTACCACTATCGCCCGAACATCACAGATGCAACTCCCAAACGCATAATATGTTTGCGCCTTTCGATGAGTCGGCGCCAGGCAGAAGAAACACGCTCTGGTCGAACCTCAATCGGGAACAAGCGCATACAAAGTATGCTGAAAATGTTAGGTAAATACTGAAAATGGAAACTATTTGACTTTGGCTGGGAAATTCATAAATTTCTGCATATTTTAGTGCACTTAATTTTCCGGCATCTGGACTTATATCATTGCCTCCGACACCACAAGGTGCGCAGGAGCGCACACAGTTTACAATCTCCTGTCCAGATGGCTTGTCGCATGGCTTGAGTGAACAGAACATACGGCTACATCAGATCGTTCAAGAGCACAAGGTTTTAATGAATAATAACATATATCAAATTAAAATGTAACAGCAAATTTCTAATACTATCCATTTCCATTGGCTTAGCTACGCGAGGAAGTTCTGTTGCGCGAGATACATGGCATGCGTTTGGCGTTGTTACAAAAAGGTTGTCCCAGCTGCAACAGTGTCGTGTCGACAAATGTGGAGCATGTAATTATGTCCTTAAATGTTATAAATAATATCAACAAAATGTTTTCAAGTTACACAACAAATTTACACACATCTCTAGAATGCTCAATGTGTATGTAAATTTGTTAATATGTTTATTCTAAAGTGAACACAAAATGAGATGAGAATATATCCAGCCACATCTGCGCACTCACCCACAATGTCAACTAACAAACAGCTCAACTCTGGCTGGATAGTTTCGATGAATGATAATAACAAGCAATATTTAGGCTAAACACACATTTTAAATGTTTAATCAGTGCAACGAATGGTTTTTGTTGCTGGTCTAATTGTTTACATTTCTCCAGGAAAACGGATCGGATATTGTTGAAAATGCATCAACATGTTCGTGGGAGGCGGTCGAAGAGCGTAGTGGTCCATCGTCGTATGCCACATCCTCGATACAAGAGAAAAAGGCTTCCAGTGTCCTCTGGGTGCCCGATCATGCCGTTTCGCGTTGCTCCCATTGTCAAATCGAATTCTGGCTTGGACGAAGAAAACATCATTGTCGGTGCGCATTTCAACATATTTGTTTTTATAATTTGTCCTGTACCTGTACCTGTACTTTGTACCTAGTAGCTAGTATCTTGTATCTATTTATTGTGTTCATAACATGCCTTAGTTACCTTAGTCACACACACACACACATACTTACTCTTACTCTCTTTGGGCCAACAGCCATTTGTAAGCAATCAATCTGGCACAGTTCGTAACTAATACCTTAACTTATCTTATACTATATTATTCCTATGTATTATTTATTATAATTTCTTTTATGTTTCTTTCATCACTTTCGTGCAATCTTCTGTTGTCATTAGGCCCTTTACTTGCGCTTTATTGATTCTCTCATTGCTGACGATGCCAGATTTGCAGACAGCGAAAGTGAAGAACTAATGTCAGATTGGCTGTGATAAATATTTTCTCATTTTGTAACAAATTCAGATTAACATATATACATATGCTAAATATGGTTGTGTTCAATTTGCGATTGTTTTGATCAAACTTTAAACTACAGTCAATTGATTGTTGGTATTATCTGCTTTCTTCCAGATCATGTGGCGAAATTTTCTGTGCTGACTGCTCTGAGTTCTGGGCACCTTTACCATACGAAAAGCTTTTCAATCCAGTAAGACTTTGTGGTTCTTGTTACACGACCGTTACGACACAAGTGCACGACTGTAGCGTTCCTTCCAATACAAATTCAAATTCAAATTCAAATTTCAATACACACTTAAATTCGATTGGGATTTCAAGCGATGGGGCTGCGACGACGATGACGGCGACGAAGCCATCTGCAAGCTCTCAAGAGTAGTTTTCCATTAGCTTTAGGGTTCTGACGTTGAAACAATATGTAAATATAATATACTCAAATATTTATTGCATATATATAAATGTTAACACTATTATAGCAAAGAAAATATATATATATATTAAATAAAATTGTGTAGGAGCAACACACGAAATTATACAAAACAAATTTTGTTAGACATCTATATGGGTATATGTTATGTGGACACAATTGTAAATACAAATACCAAACTAAAACAATTATAACAATAACAACAGAAACATTCCGTTTTTTTTTTTAAATTAAGATTTGCTGAGAATTGAATAGAAGGGCGAGCTTGAAGGAGAGAGCTACAGTAAAGCAGAGAGAGAGAGCTATACCATTTAGGATGCTTTCTATTAGAGATTTGTTTATGAGCTGCTGAGATTTGCATAGAAGGGCGAGCTGTATAGGAGAGAAACAGAGAGAGAGAGAGAGAGAGGTATATTAATAGCATTTCCCATATTCTTGTCTTTTTTTTGTGAAATTAACAATCTGTTTATGTACATCAATCATATAACATATAACATATTCAGCAACAAAAACAAATTGAGTATTTTGGAGTATGCCAGCTCGCAGGCTACTCGCTCACTCGCTCTACATGATGATGAGGCAGCTTTGGCGGCACTTTATAAGGCCGTATATATTTGACATTGGTCTTAAGGGTCTCAGGTATGGCATTCGATAGCAGGCAGCGCAGAAAGAAATATGTCAAGTAGCCTGTAATGCCCCAGACGCGATTCTGATCCACGACGAAAACGGGTCCGCTGTAGCCACTGCGGAATTGCGTGTGCCGCGTGACTTGCGGAGAGATTAGCGTGTTGATGGGTATGCTGAAAGCCTCCTCCACTTCATCCAGATTGAGCTTCAGCTGGGAGACATGGAAGTCTGGCACTACGCCCACCACAGGTACGATGGCGGCGGTGCGTGGTAGAATTATGGGATTGGCTTCGCCCCAAATCTGAATGCGTTCGCGTGGCAGACCGATCTCCTCCTCCGTTTCGCGCAGCGCACAGTCTACATAGCTCGCGTCACTTTCATCCCGTTTGCCACCCGGAAACGATATCTGCAGACTGTGGCTACGCAGGTGCCGGGAGCGACGGGTGTACAACAGTGAGAGCTCATTCCTGTGGAAATTGAATCTCATTAAATTCTAAAAAGCCGTAAATATTTAGACTTACGTGTCTCGCTCCTGGCATAAAGCTATCAACACTGAGGCTGAGTGTTTCTCGTGCCTGTTGGGCGGCAACGCTTTGGGCCTAGGAAAGGTCGGCAGCTTGCACAGCAGATCCATGCAGCGCTGTCGCTGCTCATCGCCCAGAAGTACCTTAAAATCCTCCGATGTTAAGGCTTTCACATTGGCATTGGTACTTTTATCTCTCGTTTGTCTGCATAGCCGAAGACTCCTTCTCAGAGAGCTGAAGACGTGAGCTTTCGTCAGGCATATTTCGGTGAGAGTCATTAACTAGTTTGTTAATAGGAAAAAGTGATGTAAACAAAAACGAAACAGATTTGAACTTTGGATTGCCATCTGCATGCTCAGCTGTTTGTGGTTCAATCTGAGATGGGACAAGGCACAGATGTATCGCTTACTAAAACCTATCGATAATATTTCACTTAATAGCTACATATATTTTGTTTAATCATATCGATATATCGCCCTGGTCTACATCTCTAATCGGCAAGGCTTTTGCATAAGCGTAAGTTTCAATAACAACAAAAAACTCGGCAGTTTCATAAAAAGTTCATTAAAGCCATTAGAGAACTAATACGCACTCGATACGTGTGCATACAGAGTAAGCAACTGTTCCATTGCACACACCTAAATGAGATTGACAGCTGTGTTTCATGCATTTCCATTACGTAACCCGAAAAAATAACAAAATCGTAGCCTTTTTAACACGTTCATGCCGTTGCACTCATTTAATTGTTGTCTGTTTACAGTTTCATTCGCACTGACCAACACACATACATATGGGCAGTAGCATCATCTCGCAGCTGGCGCGAAAGTACGGTGCAGTGATATTCTTTCCAACTGTTGCAGTCGGCTCCATCTACGCTGACTGGTCCCATACACGCGAGTGGAAGCGCCAACAACATTTAGCAGCACACACCGCGGCGCTGAAGAGTCAAAGCTAAGCTAAGCACAACAAATACGATGGTTCTCGGTCTGGATAAACGTGCCCTTTGGGCAGCCCTTCCCCTGCTTGGCTTAGCCATCGGCCATTACTTGGACAAGAAGGAGACGGAACGCATGACCATGTTCAGGGACAAGAGCGCCCTCTATGGCCGCCCTGGCAGCGAGGACAGGCCACCGTCTTGGTGATTAGGCCTTAGAATCACAACTAATTTTTTTTCTTCTCACTGTCGTTAAAATAAACTGTAATATGGCTATGTGAAATGTTCGAAAATGTGATATATGGCTTATTAAGTGGAATTTTTTTATGTGTGTGTACCTGTGCTTAGGCTCCGAAACCCAGAAATCATTACAAACCAATCTGCGGTGGCTGACAGCAGTGCTGACAACTTTTAGCGGGTTAGAGTTTCAGCTATGCTAGGACTAGCTATAATAGCTGCAATTCAAGCTAAATTTTGTAACTATAGCTATCATTTGTAATTCACTGAATCTCTGGGCAGTTAAAAAGGCTAAAAATCACGCCAAATTGGACGGCCAACTGAAGGATTTAGCAACACTGGTCACTGCGTACACACAAACAATGGTTAGCGATAAACACAAACCGCTAACCGTGGGCGAGACGTAGCTAGAATTTGTTTGTTAAGGATTACGTCGCTGCCTGTTTCTGTTGGCCATTGTTTGTTTAAGACATGAAAAACCATAAAACCATCAACACACACGCCAACGATAAGCCCGCAGATAACTCGTTTACTTAGTCTTCTACCTGGTACTGAACATACACAGGCACACACGCACACACACACTTGCATGGAAACGAAAATCACAGCAAGCATAAATATTGCAGCTGGCGTGGAAGCGAGATAGCATGTGCGCAGCGTTCTTATGCGCAAAATCCGTTAGGATTTAAAACAGCTCGTGTTTTGCTGAATGAAAAATAAAATATCATATTGAAATTCATAATAACTAAGCTCACAAATAGAAATGGACACATGCATGTATGTATGTGTGTGTGGCTTTGTAACATAATCCGCTTGAGCGGCGCAAACGCAGACACCGAGCGAAACAACAGACAAGAGCACAAATTGAAATGCCAATGCAACAAAAGTAATTTATTTTTATGGTCACCGAGCATAGACAATTGTTCAAATTGCGGGCGTGCTGTGCCAAAGGACCCTTGTCCTCAGACACAGCCATCAATGCACATCCAACGGTTTTTATTTTGTACACAGGCTCGACGGCAGCGCAGCGACTGCGCAGCGTGCAAGATTTGCAAAGTGCGTAGTTGTTCCCTGCTCTAGCTGTGTGTGTGTGTGTGTGTGTGTGTGAGTGCGACAGCAATAGCGACAGCCTTCTAGGAACGTAACAAGATATGCAACTAGTGATGAGCAGCGCTGTGATTTTTGAGTGCACATCACTATGCGTGACTGTCGATGTGACTATCGTATAGGACTGCAGGCCTGCTCTAGTTATGTTTATTGCATATATTATGAGCTGTAAATCGTATACTCAGATATTGAATAATAGTTTTTAAAATTATTATTTAATATGTATATATATATTTATATTCATTCTTAATAGCGATGTTTTTTGTGGGTTTTCCAGTCACCGTGACACGTGCACGTCAGCCGTTCATCTCTAACGTGTGGACAGTTTGCAGCACTTGTTTTGGTATACGTGCTGTTGTTGTTTTTCGCAGGTAAAACTGTGTGTGTGGGTGCGCATGCGCTTGCACTAGTGTGCGAGAGTGCCTCTGCCTCTGTGTGTGTGCGTGAATTTGCCGAAAAACTTGTTTGCAGGAGCAAAGGCATGAAATCAGTTAGTTTTCGGCATTCAAAGCAAACAGAACGGGCGAGTGGCGCAATAGAAATTGAAAAGTGGAAAGAGTATTTGGAAAGTAAAATAGTTGTTGCTCCTTGACAGCCAGAGGATGAGCAAAGAGCAGGGCGCGGGTGGCGACTCCACCTCAGAGTTTGCCAACAAAACGCTGCAGGATTACGAGGTGCTGGCCGTCATGGGCAACGGCGCCTTCGGCACCTGCTACAAGGTCAAGGACAAGACCACGGGCGTGCTCTACGCCTGGAAGGGCATGAACTACGATGAGCTGGACGACGAGAAGTGCGAGTCCCTCATATCGGAGATCACTGTGCTGCGCCAGCTGCAGCATCCCAACATCGTGCAGTACTACCACCACCTGGTCAATCGCGAGGCCAAGTCCATTTACATTGTGATGGAGTGCTGCGACGGCGGAGATCTCGCCCAGCTCATACAGCGCGCCCGCTCGCAGCGGCAGCGCTTCGAGGAGCCCTACATCTGGCGCGTCCTCTTCCAGCTGTGCCGCGCGCTGCAGGTATGCCACAACAAGATACCCAGCGGAACGATCCTGCATCGGGATATCAAGCCGGCGAATATCTTCCTGGATGCCTGCGGCAATGTGAAGCTGGGCGACTTCGGCTTGGCGCGCGTCCTCCGGCGCGACCAGAGCTTCGCCGCCAGCTTTGTGGGCACGCCGCACTACATGAGCCCGGAGCTGGTCAAGGGGCGGCAGTACGATCGCAAGAGCGACGTCTGGGCGGTGGGCTGCCTGATCTACGAGCTGTGCGCCCTGCGTCCACCGTTCCGGGGACGCGCCTTCGAGCAGCTCTCGGAGAACATTGCCCACGGCCAGTTCAGCTGCATTCCGGCGGTCTACAGCGGCGACCTGCAGTCGATCATTGGCTTCATGCTGGCCGTGGATCACGAGCAGCGTCCGGGCATTGAGGTCATCACGCGTCATCCGCTGCTGGTGCGTAATATAAACCAGTTGGTGGCCGAATTTCCGCGTCTAGTGGACGCTGGCGAGGATTTCCAGCCGCCCGGCACGGGCAAGCTCTTTCCCGACTCACCCGAGCTGTCCAGCACGCTGTTCACGGAGCAGTATAGCTTCAACGAGGGCTACGGCCAGCGGCGTCTGAGTGTCACGGGCGTCTTTACGCCGGATCTGCGCAGCGAGCTCTTCTACTCGGCCAAGCGTCGCATCTTCGGCAGCCGGCAGCTGCTGAAGTCGGATCCGTCGCTCTACGAGAGCATCAAGCGGGAGCACAGCCCGCAACGGCTCACCCAGAACATCTTCGACGAGGCGCTGCAGAAGCGCATGCACGCGATCCGGGCACAGGAGTCGCTCCTGGAGCAGCGGGCGCACGAACTGGCGGCGGCCGAGCAGCGTGTGAAGGCCATGGAACGCGAGCTCCGAATTAAGCTGGAGCAGGCGGAGCAGCAGGCACAGGAACAGTCCCAGAAGCCGTGCAGCTGCCAGCTGGTGCCGCCGGTGCCGCCACGCAAGCCGCTGGCCAAGCGGCACGACGACACCTACTGCAGCATTGAGCTGAACGAGACGTCGCCGACGGTGGCCAAGATGAATCTGGCCCTGATGACGGCGCCCAAGCAGCTGCAACTGCAGAGCAATACACTGCGCAAGGTCACGTTCCAATCGCCTCCGAAGCAGCTAGTTGCTCCTGCTGCTGCTCCTCCTCCTGTCCCGCTGCCCATGCAGACGAGCGTCTCCAGCAATGAGTCCGCCGACAGCCAGGCATCCAGCACGCGTCGCAAGTCCATCCTGTCCTTGTTCGGCCTGAGTCGCGTGAGCAAGGCGCCCGTCAAGTCTGCAGCAACTCCTGCTCCCGCTCCAATTCCAGCTGCAGCTACGCACCAGCAGCCGCAGCAGCGCCGTCCGCCCTTGGCTGCCAAGCTGCCAGCGACGCAGCAGCTGCCGCCTCCATCCCAGCAGCAGCAGCAGTTCAACAACATGTGGACCAAGGAGCAAAAGCGCGCTGCCTTCGATCTGCTGGCGGCCATGAATGCGGCGGAGAAGGACTCGGCCAGCGTGGTGGCCGCGCGTCGCCAGCAGCTGCGCCAATCCGTGCGGGAGCGCAACACCAGCATGCAGCGGAATCGTGCAATGCGACGGTCCCTCGTCCTCACAGCGAGTGGAGCACAGCCGAAGCCCTTGCTGCTGGGCTCGCGCGAGCAAATGTTGATTTAAGGGGAGCAGGCTGAAGGGGGCGCTCAAAGTGGCCCGCCTTGTGATGTGGACTAAGTGCCAATTTTTTTTTGTCAACCATTTTTTTTTTAACACTCCTATTGTTCCTATTTTATGTGTATATCATGTATTTTTTTTAGTTGTAAGCAAAAAACTATTGCGCTTTGTGCAATTTATAACTTAATAAAAGAGAAATTAGTGCTAGAAAATTACCGCAATCCGTTAAAATTGAATTTCTGCGCAGTTCAGATCGATACATATCGGAAGCTGGTGCAGCAAATTGCTCAACACTTGCATTTTGAAATATGTATATCGAGTATTATCAATTGGTCGAAATTTGATTTTTAATTTAATTAAATAATTGAAAAGTAATCAGACGCAACTGTTAATTGCAAAAATTAAACTACTCAATAATTAATTTGCTCCATTAGCAGTGTTGGTTAATGACTGACCGACTGACCAGTGATTGATGGAAAATATCGATATTGGCTGCAGTGAATATCAGCTGCAGTGCTCATCTCTAGCACATCACATTTACCGGGTTTTTTGTTTTTGTTTTCTTTTTGTTTGTTTACATTTAAAATGCTGCCGCTTGTGGAGGAGGATGTGCCCGAATTTCTCTTACAACGTGACACTGTCGCCTATTGCAGTCCACTGCATGTCCAGAAGTCCAAGTCGAGCCTTGTGCTTGCCCGCAATCTTAAGTTTTATGAATTCCGCAAAAAACAGTTATTGCATCACATCGATCTCAGGGAGTCGAGCCTGCAGCAGCTGGAGACGGAGCTAAAGGCGTACAACGGTCCGCTCAGCAGATTTCTCATACGTGACGATGTGGCCGACAACAGCGGCGATGCGACCAGCTACAGCATGCTGCACGTGCCCGAGGAGCTGCCCCTGAGCATAGGCAAATACGTCTGGCTGGGCGAGCACATTTACGTGCTGCTCCAGTGCTGGCACAAGCTACTCGTCCTTCAGCGACCCGCCGAGCGAGGCGCCAGCTTTCGGCTAATAGCACAGCACGACAATCTGCAGGAGTACAGGCTGGTCCGGGGACCCGTCCAGTACCAGGCCTACGTAGAGCTGCAGTTCACCAATGGCAAGCGATTGCGCACGAATTTCCAAGCCAGCGATGCGCCAGAGAGTACGCCAGCTGGCAGTGCCAGCACTGTGGTTGGCTTCAAGCGCTTGATGCAGCGCGTCCACTCCGCACGCGCCGAGCTCCAGGCGCAGCGCAGCCAAACGCAGCTGGACTTTGTCCAGTCCCGCGAGCTGCAGGCCTTCGGCGTGCCCGGCCAGCGCTCGCTGTTGCTGGAGGAGAAGCAGCTGCTGCGCCGCTGCGGCGACATCTGGACGCGCATCTGCGGCGACTCCCTAGTGCTGGGCACACTCCTGACCAACGCGGCGGGCAGCTGCTGCAACAGCACGCTGCACGCGCTGCGGCCACTGCTGCGGCTGCCTCAAGGCTCTGGCTTGAACTACACCCATCGGCTGTACGAGCTGCCGCTGCAGGCGGATGGCCAGCCGCCGGAGGAGTACGATAGGCTGGCCCAGTTCTGGGCCATGCAGGAGCAGGAGTCGGGCCGCAGCTTGAGCTGGCTGCCCGCTGCCTGCGTGGCGCAGCTGCCGCCCGAGCGCAGCGCCGTGCTGCTGGTGCGCCTGCAGCTGGAGGATTTGATCACGCTGGACAGCATCCAGCTGCTCGCCCTCTACGAGCAGGGCAAGCGGCAGCTCCAGCTGCATCTGGCCAGCATCAATGTGGCCGCGTTGCTGCAGCAGCAGGAGCTGCACGTGCCGAGCTTTGCGCCGCAGACGCTGCATCAGGACTTCCTCGCCGTGATCATGACGCAGCCGGCGCAGTGCAGCCTGCGACTGGCGTTTCAGGAATCGGAGCAGCAGACGCAATTCGAGCAGCTGCTGCTGACCAAACTTGACTTTGTGGCGACGACCGTGCCGCAGGAGAAGCAGCAGCAGCAGCAGGAGTGTGAGTAGTCTAACTATTGATCCTGTTGAATCTCTCTAACAGCTCCTATCTATCTCCCCCCACAGCTGCGCAGCTGCTGGACGAGTCTTCAGGCCCGCAGCAGTTCGCCTTTGGCCATGGCAATAGGGGCAGCAGTCCCAGCTGCACTGCATCCGTCCATCGGATCTTCTACAACGCCAGCCAGCAGCTGCTGCTGCTGCGCAATGAGCCGGGCCAGCTCTGGCAGCTCTACGCCCGCACAGAGACGCAGCTCTGCCTTGTGCTGCGCCGGCTGCTGCGCGATCTCCTGCAGCTGCACTGCAACCTCTCTCTGCTCTCGCTGCAGGCGGAGGCATGCAGCGCGCCCTCGAACGCGTCGCTGCTGCTGAAGTCGGCGCTGCGCGACGAGCTCCAAGCCAGAGCAGATCAGCTGCAGCCCAAGCGCCTGCATCAGCTCGAAATGGCCAGCGATGCGCTCGTAACTGTGATAAAGGCCCAAATGCAGCTAGACACCAGCTAGCTAGCTGCGCGGGTGCCACTCGGTGTTCACTACCATCTACATTTGTTTTTTTTATTAAAACATCATTTTTTGTATAAAATATATCATGTTTCATGTTTGCAAATACATATATGGGAAAAAAGAGGAAAGCTTTCGCTTGGACGGACAGTTTTATACATATGTCTCTGATGATCCTAGACAGTCATATACATATACATAGATATATGTTTTATAGGATCTAACATGCATATATCAGAGATTATCCTAGACAGTCATATATATATGTTCTACAGGATCGAACTGCTTCACATTTGCATCTTGAACAATTTGCAATTTCACAAATTCTTTAGAAACATTTACATTTCATCAGTTATGTACAAAAATTAAAAAAAAAAAAAAAGAACGGTAAACTTAAAACTAATTTAATTTCTATGAAAAGCTCAGAGTTTTTCTGAAAACTTCTGAGAGCTGCGCGCGCTGCAGCTGCTGCGTCGCTGCTGCTCCTCGCCTTTGATGATGTTGTCGAGGACATTTTCGAGATTTTGTGTGGCCGCCGAGAGTTCGGCATTGTCGCTGTACGAGTCCTCGACAATCTCCTTGACCTTGTGCAGCAGCAGCTTGAAGTTCACCATTTCCGTATCGCGCATATCCACATTCACCACCGACTGCTCCAGCAAGGCGCCCAGCGGCAGCTGCTGCATGTTGGCTGCTGTGGGCAACAGGCTCGAGCGACGCTGATCGAACCACAGGCTGATGTCGCTCAAGGAGTAATCCGACTTGTTGGCCTCCAGATAGCTGCGATTGATTTCAGCGCCGTTGACTAGGGGGCGAGAGACAGAGAGGGATTAGTTAGGGTTTACATTTTGATATATATAATATATATACTCGAGTGTGTCAAATTGGCGCCCACCGGCGCGTACATGTCGTACACAGCTGGCAGGCGTTGCGGCGTGCTGGCATTCAGAAACGTGGAGCTGATCAGCGGCGCAGCAGACGAGGCGCGCTGCAGACAGATAGAAGTTATAGATTATTGTAGATCTATATATATCTTGCTTAAGACTTACCGCTAGCTGCCGCATGTCCTCAATGATTTGCAGCAAGAATCTCTGATGCGCGCTTAGAAACTCACATATTTGCGCGCTGGATGAGTTGGAGAGCTGCTGCAGTTGGGTTTCCAGTTTGCTGCGGAGAGTTAAACCAGGCGTGAACCGGTGTTAAGATTGGATTGTCTTTGCTACTTACACATTTTGCAGTAGCACACGATCGATAATGGACTGCAGACGCTCTGAGGCATTGCTGGCGAGACCGGTTAGGGAGCCTGTGGAAGGAGAGAGGAGAGATGTGGATTATTATTATGGAAGGCGAGTGTAGACGAAAGGATTAAAAAGATAAAGAGAGAGAGAGAGAGAGAGAGAGAGAGAGAGAGAGAGAGAGAGAGAGGATATAGGCAGGAGACCTTATACAGATGAAGAGAGAATTTAGATAGGATACATTAAGCAGACACAGAGAGAGGACATGGATAGGATACATTATACAGATACAGATGGGATACATTACAGAGATAAAGAGAGGGGATATAGATGGCATACATTATAGAGATTAAGAGCTAGGATATAGATGGGATAGATTATGCAGATACAGACACATGAGACAGGATACAGATAGGATACATTATACAGACACAGAAACAGCACATAGATAGCTTATGCCACACAGATATAGATACAGCATATTAACCTAATATTAACTTAAACTTTCGCTCTATTATCAACTTTTGCAAGATTCTTTTACCTTTCATGGACAGTCTGTCCATGCAGTCAGGTAAGCTAGACAAAAACATGCTCTGCATATGACAAATGTAGACAGACTATGCTTTTAGCTCTATCAGCTAGACGGGCAATTACAAATTAGAGATAACAGATAATCGATACTTAGATAACTAAACAGCAAACAGTTAGAACAGTTACTAAAACGTACAAAGTTCCTGTTGCGGTTGCTGCTGCGACTGCGACTGCGACTGCTGCTCCGACTGTTGCTGCTGTGGCTGTGCCAGCGCCTGCCCGTTTGGCGACGCCTTCAGGCGCAGCGTGGAGTTACTGCGAATGCTGCGCGTCTCGGCGGGAATGGGCGCCAGCTCAGTGGCATTGCTGGGCTGGCCAACGCCCGCGCCGCTTTCCTGGGCATTGCAGAAGCCGCGTCGCTCCTCCTCCTCGGCATCGGCGCGCTGGCCTTTCTGCGCATAGGGAAACCAGTTGCAGAGCCGTGACAGATAGTGTGTCCAGCGCTTCGGCTGCGGCTGATCCTCCACAAAGACCTCGCACATGCGATGCGACGGCTCGTGCTTGCCGCTCACGTGCACGGCGGCGGCAAAGCAGGGCAGGCAGAGCGAGACATCGCGGCACACCTGGCACTTGAAGCGTATGCCAATGATGTGCTCCATGCGGCAGCCGGCGCACTGATTGCTGTGTATCAAGTGCGCCGTGTCCTCGATGCGCTTGACCAGCGCCAGCAAATTGCCATAGATGAGGAATCGTGTCTGGGTGAGCGTCCACAGATTATGGAACTGCTGCTCGCTGAGGCCGGCGAGTCCGTGCGGGCAGCGTGCGAACGACTGCTCCAGCATGGGCTGTAAATTATGTGGGCCATAGGCTTTCGCCTCGCCTAGGTAGCTGAGCAGCTTGCTCAGCGTGTGCAGGAGCTGCTCGAAGGCGTAGCGCGAGACACACTGAGACTTGGGGTCCGCCAGCATGCTATAGAAGTCGCCGACCATATGCTCGCTGCTGTAAAGCTTGCAGAGCAGCAGAAACGTCACCTTGATCTCCAGCAGCGAAATGGAGTGACGACGTTGCCTGGAGTGAGAGAGATACATATAGGATATATATATATATATATAAACATATAGCACAGTCAACACCTACGGATCGTAGATGTTCCAAAAGAAGTTGGCCAACAGCGCTGTGGCCGTGTCCAGCTGATAGTTTTGGGTCTTGGTGAAGTGGCCCAGTTTCTCGCAGGCGAAGTAGACGTCGTGCAGAAGCGAGGTGAGCTGAAACGGCGGCACCATCAAATTCAAATTGCAGTTGCCGCTGCTCACGGGCATGCCATGCCGCTCCAGTATGGCCAGCACCAGTTTGTACGGTATTTTGCTGGCTGCAAATGCCCAAAAGTCAATTGAAATTTCTTTAAAAACTTTTTCGCTTACTGTGAAATATCTTTTGGAGTGCGACAAATTTGCTGGCGCAGCGATAGACGGTGTATTTGTAGTGGCCATAGTCCGATTGCAGTTTACTGATTATCTCCGTCAGGTTGGAGGCCACTTGTTGCGGCACCTGTTGCTGCTTTTTGCTTTCCAGTTGTTGTCCTTTGTTGTTCGCCAAGGACGCGACGGCGGCGGCGCTTGTGCGCAGCGTTGTCATTTGTGTGTTCATTGCACTACTACTCAGCATATTGCACAGTTATTTTGTTATAATTAGCACGTTTCTGTTGTATTATTTAATTCGTATTTGGAATATAGTTTAGAGCGTCGTTTTCTCTCGTTTCTGGCGTTCTCCACGACGTTCGTTAGCGCAAAAGTCAAATTTGAAATGAATGTGTGGCAACGCCGTTGCGCTTGCGCTTAACAACACTGCAGGGCTGCCAGCTGATGCAACGCTACGACCGTTGCGCTTTGAATTTCGGTTTAATTGAGTTGGCGTCGAGCATTTAATTCACCAAAAAAAAAAAAAAACAAAAAAAAACAAAAAGTTTGTAAATAAAAATGACATATGTATTATTATGCCAATTATTTAAGAAGTTAGTTTATATATGAGTAATGTAAAAATGTAATTGCAGAAGCGCCTTAAGCCAAGTATGTAGATCTCAAATGACTTGCGGGTGGCATTATCGATATTTATACATCGATTATTTGAGGTTTTGTAAATCGCCATCAATTTATTTAAATTGCTGAAAAAGGCCAAAGAGACAAGAGAGAAAACAAATATATATATAATTGCCTTCAGCTGTGATCAGCTTACTCTACCTAGCCATTCGCATATAATATTAACCGTCTCCATGTGTGTCTTTAAGATAATCTAAGACAAAAATGTCACAAATTAAGTATGTGACGCCCACACTGAAGCCGCTGATTGACTAGCTGACAAATTGTTGCAGTCGTGTCGTTGCCCCACCCATTTGCCACCTGTGCGAAATGGTTCAAATGTCATAACAAGATGGAGCACACATGTCATGGCCATACATACATACATATATATGTACATGCATACAAAGCAGACACAGTCACTCACACAGACACACACCTACAGCTACAGCTACACCTACACACAGACAATTGCAATTGCATTTGCATGCAGAGTGTACAATGGCGGACAGAGAAATGGGTCTGGGAACAATGAGAAGCATGTTGGGCGTCGTTGGCGTCCAACTGCCTGCACCAGGCAATAATAATTCGCCAGTGCCAGTCATTGACAATGTCGGTGCCATAATGGCTCTCCACTGACTGACTGACTGACTGCAGCAGTTCAGATACCCTGTAGTGATAAACCTGTGAAGGGGTATATACAGTAGAAAGTTTCCTAGGGCAATAATATTAAAAATATTTAAAGACAAAAATGTATTCTAACATAATAATGATCATATATTTATTAATTTATATATTATTTCTTATATATATTATTATTTATTTATTATTTATTTTTAAACATTTTTTGTTTAATTTTTATTTTTTATTACTTATTTTTTTATTTATTATTTGTTATTTATTATTTTTTTTTTATTTATTTTTTATTTATTATTTATGATATTTTATTTATTATTAATTATAATTAATATTTATTATATATAATTTTTGATTTATTATTTAAAATTTTATTTAGTTCAGGCAGCTTCTCATCTTTAGCTCTAATTACAGGGTATTTCGCAGTGGCATATGTTAGCTGCTCGCCTTTGTTGTCAATGCTGCCGACAGAGGGCGCTACACCTACAATTGTGAGAGTCGTCTAAATGAATGAATTAAGTCAGCCATGTGACATAACTGGAATGACCGCCCAGCTGCTGCTGCTCTGCCTCTGCTGCGGCTCTGCCTCTGCTGTTGCTGTTGTTGTTGTTGCTGATGCCCAAAGTCCCAGTCTCAGTCGCTGGCTTACGCTGAGTCCCTTAGTCCCCTGGCTAGAGTTGCTGCCAACGCCTCACGTTGAACATTTGCCACATTGTTTTGTTGCTGTCGTTCCTGACGCCTGCCTGCTCGCTCTGTCGCTGCCGCTGCTGCCTCTGCTGCTGCTGTTGTTGTTGTTGTTGTGATTACGTATTTGTTGGCCGTTGCCAAAGTTATATGGCGCACACGTAGAGCAGCTCCCGCTGCAGGACAATGGCAAATGCCAGAATGCAAATGGCGTGTGGACGTGAACGAATCGCTCACACGGCACAAAATGCTGCCGTTGTTGTTGTTGTTGTTGTCGTCGTTGTTGTTGTTGGCCTGCCCTCTTCAATTACATATGCAGGCCGTGGGAAGCTGAACTCATCACATTGCACTTAGCGATGAGCGCGACACGTGACACGAGCGAAAATTAAAAGGCACGTGCAGGCATATATATATCTATAGAATATACTGAATAATAAGAAAATCAGAAATAAATTAATATAATTTAATTAATTAATTTCTATTTATATTATTTATAATTAATTTAATTTAATTAATTTTCTATCGATATCTATGTATCGATCGTTTTCACTCCTTTGTCACTGTGCAGCTAACGCCCATCTCTAAATCGCATAACCAGTTACTCTGGTCTGGCGTCCAGCGCGCCAATTAAGCAACAAAAGGTTGGCCGCTTGGGCTGGGGCTGCGCCTTTGCCATTACCGTTGGCATCGTAGTTGGCCACGTTGACGACTTGGCCGCCATTAAAACGAAGCGACGTTGTGAAATGTTTTGATGAAGCCAATGCCCGCACCCCGCTCGGCAGCTCTCGGCCCAAAACGCGCTGTCTCTGCGCAACTTTTAAAGCGATTGTTTTTCTTTTTTCGCTTCTGTTTGTTGCACATTTTGCAACAAAGTTGCCTCGAGATGCCGTCGCTGGCCAATACGTTTGCCAAATGGCTGCAGCGTCCGACTTCCATGGCCCCGGGCATTCAATTTCTCTGAACATTTTGTAGTTGTTGTTTTCCATTTTTTACTTTTTTTTTTTTTTATTGTTTAAAGAGAAAGTAGGCGGGAGCAGGGGCAGCACAACTTGAAGTCTGTGCGCACAACAAGTGGACATGGAGTAGAAGCCAAGATGGCTGCCTGCGCCTGCTTGCCTGCCTGCCCGTTAGTTCGTATGTTGCTCGTTAACGGTAATGGGAGCAGAGGCTGGTCTATTACGGGTCACGTGGATGGTTTAATTATGACTTTCAGTGCCTTGCACTATTATCACATAATAAAAAATGCATTTGCTGCTAATGATGTGGATTTTGAACTGTGCCGTATTTCGTGTTCATTAGAAGCTGGCAAAACGCCTAAATCGGGCTTGGCTTCTATTTAACCTTTAATTGAAATGCATAATTACCAGATTAAAATCGTTTGCGATTTTAATCGGCAATCGAATGCATATATACATATACTATATATTCTTTCTCTTCTCTTTTGTTTGCTGCTCTTTGCACTGTCAGGCACAGCGGCTATTTATTTATCCGCGAAATGCACACCTCAGCAATGTGGCGGCCATTTATTTATTTATGCGTCAATAAAGCACACAATGTCACTGCCATTTATCGAGGCACGAAAATCGAATTGTATGCACAAATATTCATTGTGTTTACCCACTGCAAGTATCGTTTACGGCACTAATATCGATAGGCGATCGCCTGGCAAACACCCATCTCTACCGCAGATCAGCTGCTGTTAATACAAATGTCACGATTGCTCATTTCAAATTGAGCAACTTTTAATGGCAACTTTTCAGTGTGAGCGAGGGAGACGGAGAGAGAGAGAGAGAGAGTAAGAGAGTGGAACGGGCGCTAGAGCGAGAGTAAACATTAAAACGTCTGGTGATTGGCGTTCGCTGGTGAATGGCCGACGTCAATCCAATTAGTTGCGTACAGTGCAAACACGCAGCGTCCGGCATCGTCTACTCAGTTTCACTTCGAATGTGGCTGCCGGGCAATAAAAATGAAAACAACAACAAACAACAATATCAGCAGCAGGGACAGCAGCCAGCAGCCAACAGCCAGCAGGAGCAGCAGGAGCAGCAGCTGCAACAATAACAACAGCTGCCCAAGTAGTATGAAGAAGGAAGCAAAAGGACATGGATCCATGCCGAACGGGGACACATTCACACGCGTTGGCACGTGGACGAGCAACGTGTAAGTGTGTGTTGCTGTTGCTGTTGCTATTGTTGCTGCGCATTGGTAAGTTGATGCGGGTGATGGACGCGCACGAAGAGTAGCTCTTAAATACCTCGTACCTTAGCAGATAGAGTAGGGTATGATAAGCTAATGCGAGTTCTCAAATTGCTGTGGCTCTATGTCAAGAACCAACAAGTTCATAGTATAATATTATTTTCGTTAAAAATGTATTTTAAATCGATATTTATCGATTTATAGGTAGTTTCTTATATCTGAAAATATATATAGTTTGATATACACATTTAGCTTGATTGATTTAGAGTTCACTTATCAATATATTTAAATATCGATATTTATCGATAATAAGCTTAGGTTTCACTAGAAAAAGTATGAAGAGCTTTATGAATTTTGACTTGAATAACAAGGTTATCAACAAATTTAAACCTATATAATATAAATCGATATTTATCGATAGTACGATTGATTTTCTATATAAAAATGAAAAGCTTGATAGCTATTTTCCCGAATTTGGTAAAGATTGATACATAAAAGACTTAAAAATTAATAAAAATATAAATCGATATTTATCGATTAATCATTTTCTTGGCAGTCTTCGTATTTATATATTTTTTCGATTTTGATTGATTTGAAGTCCAAAGAGAGCTGAATATACTCATCTTGCAACCACTTACAGGGCATCCCCAAGTCGTTGCCAGCGCCACAGTTCCCTCACAGTTCCATTTTTTGCTGGGGCTTTTAACTATTTATGAGGTTGAGTTGTTTGCTTAGTTTTATTATGTTGCAAAAGGACTTGTGACTTGTGTCATAATTTAATATTGCCGGAGGGCTTTCAATGAAATCATTCTGCAAATTTAATAGTCGTTTCATTTTAATTGGATTTCAAATCGAAATGGGGAAACGCTCAGAGTTAGATACAACTTTTAATGTTATATCAGATTATTGTGGTAATAAATATATATGGAATCAGTTGATGTATTTACTTCAGCTTAAACTTAGTTAAAGCTCTCTCTCTCTCTCTCTCTCTCTCTCTCTCTCTCTCAGTGCATTCCACTACAAATTCCACGTCCTTTGTACCAATTAGACGCTAATGTACGCCAGTTCATGCTATTTTGTCGTCGTTTTCGAATACAAATTCCATTTACGCAAAACATTTTCAATAAATTCATTTTAAATTGAGATACGAATTTTTGGCCCATTCAGCTTTACGCATTTTTAGCTGACTGGCTAATAAATTGTATGCCAAACGAAAGTGCTCGACGTCTGAGTGACTGAGCGAAGGATACCCTGCAGAAGTTTGGTATTTGTTTAAAAAACTTTCTAGGGAAACGGAGAGATATGTATGCATATTTATATAATAAGTGAAAAAGACAAGCTTTTTCAAGTATAATATTCATTTATATTGTTATCGATTTCATGTGAAGTTATCGATTTGGTCATATACCTCTAGATTCTGCTGCCTAACTTATTAAACACAGGCTAGTAAGAGTTTTTCTAAGAAATTCTATTTTTGCTTTACAAACAAATTTTTATCGATTTCGATTAAGTTATCGATACAGATATGCACCCTCATAGAGCGTCCATTTATTTTGCGCCTTACCTTAAACACATATTAAAGAGCTTATAATCGATAAAAATAGTCATTTAATAATATGATCGATAACTAGTTATCGATAATTGACAAACGACATATTGGCAAAGATTCAAGCTGAGCATATGAGCTTCAAGCAAACGACCCTTCGCTCCACGCATTTCATAGACTGAGTATAGGTAATAAATGCAGATATCTTGTATATATGTGCATATATACATATATATGTATATATATATATATATATGTATTTAGAATTTCAATAAACTAATCAAATATGTGAAAATGCATGGAAAAGGAGGAATGCAATAAAACAAACGAAGCATTTTGGCTAAACCGCACACTCGAGTCCAACGCAGCGTTCAAATGGCCAACGGACGACTAACGACTGACTGTTGTTGAAGATTGGGGGAGTCGATTGGGGCGTGGGCGTCGGCGTGGGCGTGGCGCAGTGGCGCAGTGGTAGGTGTCTTCAGTGGCATCAGGTTTAATTAAAAAGTTACCTGCAAAAATGTATAGCTATTTTTGCCCGGCAGCCATTGCAAATGTTTGCCCGACCCGAGAGCGCAGGACGAGGGGAGACAGCCCAAGCCACCCATCGAAGCTGCCAGTCAATGGAATTTTGCAGGTTTTGCGGTGCTAGCTAAACTTTCTATTAGATGGCCTTGCACCCCCCCCCCCCCACAGCTCAACAGCCAAGAACTAACCCCAACCCCCTCAACACTTTTTCATTCCCAATTGCAGTTGCAGTTGCCCATCCCCTCCCCCCTTCCTCTTTCTCTCTCCCTCTCCCTCTCTCTCTGTCTTTGTCTTGGTTTTCAGTTGTATCCGTGTCCACATGCCGTGCAACTAGGTTAGCATAGCCGGCAGCTTATTGGGCCAACTTCGAGCCACCCAGCCACAGCCACTGGGCCACTTCCTCTCTCTCTCTCTCTCTCTCTCTCGGTTAGCCACTTGCCACATATTTCTTTATCAATTTGCGTTTACATATTGCATTTTAATGAATTCTCTAGTGCCACTTAAAATTGCTTTAAGCCTTGTCCGCAACTCATCTCAAGGCAAGCTCGTCGATTTCCAATTTTACACAATTTTCCATCAAATTTTCCATCAAGTTTGCAACTTTTGCATTTTGATAGCCAAAGTCCTGCAGTAAATGGAATTTGCATTGCTTCCATTTCAATTCGTATATTGGCTCGAGCTGAGCTCGAGTTTTATCATTCCAAAAATAAAGCTCTCATTCTGAGTATATAAATATTTCATTTCGATCAAGATTTCAGGCTCCATTTGCGGCCTAACGCCCAAAGGCAGGTGCTGCTCATTAGTTGTCCCAAATGGCTTCGCTACCTTTTGCATACGCAAGTGTCCCTGGTGGGGTATGCTTGACTGCAGAATACCTTTCTGGCAATTAGCCTAAGTACACTTACCCACAGTTCAGACCACCACATGCCAGATTGATTGGGAGTCAGATTCAGTAAGAGCTGATATGCCCTTTTGCCACTGCTACAAGGACATGCAATTAAAGAGAGTATCTTTCAATGCATCGTGTCTGCTGTGTCATTTCACATGAAGGAAATACTTCATCTTAAGCAAAGGAATAAATCTCTCTACTTACTCACTCTCCCCCCCCCCCCCCCCCTCTCTCTCTCTCTCTCTCTCTCTTTCTTTGTCCTTAAGCATATTGCAGCTTTATTTAGAGCGAACTCAATGGAAGTGCACATAATTTGAATACAAATCGTTGCATATTTGTTTTGATGGTCATTGCACACTTTTTCGGAGCTGGAGAGTGGACAGCGAACTGCTTGGCAAGTGGCGTCATCCCTATCTGCGTCAGCGTCAGCGTCAGGAATCCTTTTCGTTGCGGTTGCGGTTGTTATGCATACCCTGTGCACATGCATTCAACGCTTTGGGGTAGCTTGGTGAAGGGAAACGTGCATACTTAAAGAAAACTATTTTACAGGGTATCTTCTAGTCGTATGCTTGATACATTTGCCTATTATTGTATACCATAACTATTCATATCCAGATGGATCCCATACTTTCAGATATTCTTGTCATTACAATATGCAGTTAATTATAGGGTATCGGCTAGTCGTATATACTAAAAAATTGCTCGTCTTCCAGTTATATAAGTGTTATGTAATACTTTTTGTTGTCATTGTACAAATTGTTGTTTATCATTGTTTCAAATTTGAAAATAGGGTATCTCTCAGTCGTATATACCTGGTGTATATACTTGCCTATATATATTTTTCGGAATATATCCTTGTTTTGGACATATTTTGCTTATTCAGCGCTAGTTAACCCGCCTCAGTCTTACACATTACTAAAGTACAGGGTATCCGGCAGTCGTATACCCACGTTTTAAGCTCACTTACTTGTTATGTGAGGTGCTTCAAGGTTTTTATCTGTTTGTGAAAGGTTGAATTTGATTCGGTTGCATTTGAGAGGTGTATCAGTGCTGCTAAAACAATTTATAGCTGAAAACAGGGTATCTCATAGTCGCGCACATGCCACAACAAGTTGAAGTGGTTGGGCTAACGAAGCTGCTGTCATATTTCAGCTACTGTGCGAGCTTCACCTTGTGTCAGCTGTCTCTAGGGCATCAACTAGTCGGGCATACCCGACAATTCGCTGTTGTAGTTGTTGCAGTCTTTGTTGCCTGATGTATTTCATGAATTCTTTATCTAGTTGGTTGCCAGTTGCCATTTGGCAAGTTGCGAAAGTGAAATGCGAGTCCCACCGCACGACAGGATGCAGCTCCAGTTGGCCCATCCACAGAGCCACGCCCCCCTTCTGCCCGCTGTGCAGCATTATGACGGCTCGAACTTATTTTATGGCTTGAGTAAAATGAGCAGCATTCGTAGCATTCATCAGCTGTGGGCGGTCGCTGGCTGCAATTGTCAAGTGCAGCAAATGCGGCATGCGGCATGCGGCATGCGGCAAATATAGTCAAGGGGAGTCAAGGGGTATTTGCGGCTAGAGCGCGACCTGTGCAAATATTTAACGCAGCTGCCAGCATGTTGCATGTGGCATGTTGCATGCTGCATGCTGCATAGCATGTGCGCCCATGTTGCATGTCGCTAATGCGGCGTCAAAACGTTTGGCAAGTGTCGCCGCGTTGCGGCTTTACGTAAACACTGATCAATCTCAATCACGCTCTGGGGACTCTATCTCCCTCTCTCTCTCTCTCTGTCTGTCTGTCTCTCTCTCTGTCTGTGTGCTTGGTTACAATGATGATTGAGCAGCTGACAAATACCGTTACACGCGCAGTTCATGCATAATTAACGCTAATGCGCTTGCACATGCACACATATCGTTTATCGTTATCGATTAATTACGAAATTTAGTTTCATTGGCCAGTTAATGTATGCAGCAGTTGCATATATATATATGTTTCTATATATATATATATATATATATATATATATATATATATATATATATATATTTCAATTCACTTGACCGCAATACTTGCCGTTAAACCAGCAGCCAGCAAAAATAATGCCCTGGATTATGTTGACATATGCTGAATGTGGGCCAAATGGGCTTTGCAGCAGCATATTATATAAATAAATATATATATATATATATATATATATAATATATATGTAATATATACATACAAATCTCTCGCTCACCCTTCGTGTTGGGGTGCAATAGAAATTCATAGAAAATTTGTATTTATCGTTAAGCTTTAAATGTCAAAGGCAGTTCGAAATGCTCGTTAAAGTTGAGAGCGAGAATGTATGGCAGTCAAAGATTTAAAATTCTTTGACTTAGAGTTGACTTACTGCATATATTATTAAATCGATAAAGAAGTGCTAATATCGTGTATCGATAACTAGTTGCAGCTACATTTGCTTGCTAAGATGATATCGATATATCAATAATGGCACAGTATATCAGCAGCAGTTGACTTATAATTATCATTTATCGCTAAGTTTTTCTTTATATATGTCATCGCTTTATCGTGTATCGATTGTTGCTTAAAGTTTGGTTAGCGCATGTGGAGTGCATTGCCATGCATAGGGCTCGTCGTTTATTGATTTTTGGCTTAATTCTAGTTATAGACAGTTATTTATCGATTAATTTATTACTTATCGTTATCACTTATCGATTATTTTTAAATATAGTCAAATTAGAGCATAGAATGCTTCTTGAATCGATGGCATTTAGTCATTTATCGTTTATCGATTGTAATATACAATAACACTGCCTATCGTCTATTGATTTATTGAAATTCTTAATTCATTTCTATAAAAAATGAAAGTTTTTCGTAATTAAAAATAATGTAGCATACTTCTCAGGGCTCTTTTGCTATAGGTCATATATACGCAGTATATTAACATTGGGAGCACTTATCCTCCACAGCTAGACCAATCGAGAGCTGAACTTTCCTATGACAGTGCTCTTGCTTTACTTGTGCAGACGACAAGTATGCCAATACCTGAGCTCAATACGGGAACAGCGGCCACTGGAATGCCCGTAGCGCTCGCTACGCAGTTGACAACGCCATGCCTTGGCATGACTGTGGACATGCCTGCATTGCTCCGGGTGTTGAACCAAAATGCTGTTGCATTCAGCGTCAATGGCAATTGGACTCTGCGCGTATGAGTCGTAAAGTCAAATACAAAATGACTGCCGAGGCACGCATGAGCCAGTTGAGCTCAACATGAGCGAAACTGAATTAAAAGTCCGCTCTGAATGCTGAGAGGCAATCATTTACATGGCAATAGTCAGTATAGTTCGAATTTCACTTATTTAAATTTAATGAAAGTGCCATGCAGATGGAGTGGAGAGAGACTCAGAGACATCGAGTGATTTGTAGGCGGAGAACGCATCTTAATTGGCATCAGCATCTCATTCTGCATCTGCAGAAGGCCCAAAAGATTAGACCTGATGTAGACCAGGGGCATATCAAATGTCCCAATATCAGCATATATATCATAGAGGGCGAATAGTATGGAATGAGATATAGATATAGATTTGATTCGCTCACTAGTCAAGGCTTAAAGCTAAATAAATTAAAAAATAATTAAAAATAATATAACTTTTAGCTTTCATTTAGATTTAATTAAATTAATTTATTTTATTCAATTTTCAATCGTTGTAAACTTATTAAAACAAATGAATCATGGATGAGGAATATTTGTTGCCAATTATTTAGAGCTAAAGTGAAATATAAAATAATGTAGCATACTTAAGTGGGCTCAAGTTTTTATATTAATAAAATAATAAAAATTAAATAAAAGTCAAAATAGAATATTTAAATAAAATACAAAAATTAAATAAAATAAAATTAAAATAAAATAAAATAAAGATAAAATAAAAATAAAATAAAAAAAATAAAATAAAAATAAAATAAAAACAAAATAATTATAAAAATGAAATATATAAAATGAAATAAATAAAATAATATAAAATAAAATAAAATAAATATAAAATAAAAGTCACAATAGAACATTAAAATAACATAAAAATACAAATAAAATAAAATAAAATAACAATAAATCAAAACAAAAATATAGTAAAAAAAAAAAAATTAAAATGTAAGGAAAATAAATAAATAAAATAAAAGTATAATAAAACTAAAATTAAAAAAATATATAAAAATAAAACAAAGATGTAAGCAAAAATAAAAGTAAAGTTAAAATAATATACAAATAAAATAAAAGTAAACAAAAAGTAAAAATAAAAGAAGAGTAAAAAAATTAAATCAAAATTAAATACCAAAATGATATACTATAAAAATCTATTAAAACTATAAATACTAGCTATAAATATGAGATAAAAAATATATCAATTATATTGTTTATTATATTTTATCTTCTTATCAATTCTGGAAAGTAATTAAAATTGATAAAGTTTGCAATATAATAAAAAAGTAAATAAATAAATAAAAAGCCATTTATCATAGCATACTTAAGTAGGCTTAGGTCTGAAAATATATAATTTATCCATCTGAATTACTTTATGATTTTAAGTAGATATAAAGCAATTGAAAATGAGCATAAAAAAGTCAGGATTTGATTATCTTTAATTATTATATGTAGTTTTTAGGGTATTTGCCGTGTGGTTAATCACGCGCTTAACACTACATAATTAATTGCTGCATTGATGTCTCTCTCTCGCTCTCTCTCTCTCTTTTTTTGTGTAAATAAATTATTTCATTTAGCTGACACAGAGATACGCACACAGGTGTACAGGTAGGTGTGCAGGTGTTGCGCACAATTGACATGGTTAAATAATATTCGACATATGCAATTGCAATTGCATTTTCCGTAATTACCAGAATAAACGTAATTACGCGTATAAAGGACACACACGCACACGGAGTCCGGCCGGACAGATAGTTAATTGAGCTGTTGCAGGCTTACAATTGTGCTTCTTGTTGCCGTTATTTGTAATTGCTGTTGTCTTCTCTGCTTCTTGCTGCTGCTTCTTTCTCTGCTTCTGGCCATTGTTGTTGCTTTTGTTGTTATTAATGCGAGTGTTGGCACTTTCGCACGCAGCTTTTTGTCAACCCACCCACCCAGCCACCCAGCCAGCCAGCATTGTGTGGAAAAGTTTGCTGGTAAACACATTCATAAAGCAAATATGCAGGCCAAGCAGCCAGCCAGCCAGCCAGCCAACCAGGCAGCGCTGCCCGAGCATCGCTGCCGGCGTCGCTGCCCATACGAACATATGCTAAACGCCCAGCAGAACAACAGACAAGTGTCGGCGGCGACGGCCGTCAGCTAAAGCGAGCCGAGTCGAAACGATTGCATAGCCGAAGCCCAGCACGACGACGCGACGACGATGGCGGCTGCGGCGGCGGCGTCTTGGTATAAAAGCCGCTGGCAGCAGCAAACTCGTTCAGCATTCTACGTGCGGCAGGCGTAGAGCGCACAACACATAGCGAGAGAGCTTCAGAGCAGAGTCCGAGGCAGAGTCAGAGCTGAGCTAAGCAGCGCTAAGCGGAGCAAAGCACTTTACGCGTTTTTTTCTAAAAAAGCGCGCGCAAAAGCAATTGCAATTCAAACGGTAAATGTGAATAAAAAGTAAAAAAAAATACCAAAAAAAAAAAAAAAAAATTAAAAGTAAAAAACGTTAAAAACGAGCGGAATTGAGCGCTGTTTACTTTGCCATTATAAATCCGGCGCGCGCTTTGTTTGTGTTTGTGTTGATGTTGGCCAAAACAAAAAAAAAAGACAAAAAATAAGCAAAAAAATCAGCTAAAAACAAAAAAAAAAAAACGAAGGAAAGAAAGAAAGAACACATTATTTTCTTAACTTTTTGTTGTTGTTGTTATATTTTTGTTGTTGTTGTTGTGGTGCAAAGAAATAACGGGCCAAAAATTGCAAACGGAAAAGGAAAACGGAAAGTGTTGCATTTCCGTGTCGCCTGCAGTGTTGTTGTTGTTGTTGTTGTTGCTGTTGGCACTGTTATTGCCCTGGCTGTTTGCCGCTCACCTGCGGGCATCCTTGGGCCGCAGGTGCCGCCCGGCCATAAACAAATTCACGCCAATATCCGCTGACCTTTTTCAAAAGTGGCAAAACAAATTGCAAATTGCATCGTTAAATCGTTTCATTCATGATTTACAGCCAATTCGTGATATCAAAATGATATAGATACATACATATATACATATATATATATATATATATATATATATATATATATATATATATATATATATATATATATATATATATATATATATATATATATACATACGCATATCTATAAATATTTATACAAGTCTAAATTTCCTTTGATACACTAGCCAAATTTGCTTAGCAACTTCGTTTGTTCAGAGCAAATATTTGAATTTTTAAAAGGAAAATATTATTAAATTCTTTTTTAAATATATTACATATTTTACTTACATATTTTATATGTGCTACATATATAAATTAATTTTTAAAACATATTTTTAAATTAACTTCCAAATGTTTTCTATATATTTAAAAAAAAATATTTTTCTAAATTAATCAAAGTCCATAAAATTTTGAAAAATTTGTCTCAAATTTAAATTGAATAGAATATCTTTTTGGAATTTTCAAAATTTTTAAATATATTTTCTAAAAGCCTTTCAAACCTTTTTTATTCTAAATAACAGTTTATCAGCGCCTATCATAGCTTAAAAATATCAGTTAAAGTAATTTAACTCATTAGATTTACATATATTTACGTGCTTTGAATGCAAAATTACGTATACGCGTACGTACGTAAACTTACGTATACTTAGTATGCACAAATTCGTATACGTAATATAAAGGTTTTTAAAGTTCACATACGTAAAAAGCAAAATTTTGAAATACGTAATATTTAAAGTAATTCTTGCATATATAATATATAAGAAATTCGATATATAGGAATTTCACATATTACTCATACGTAATACCTAAACTTTTAAGCTTTATACGTAAATGCGTAATGATTTCGTTTATTTAATACGTGCATCAGTAGTCAGTCATTATACGTAATACGTGCTTCTGTGCGTCTACGTAAAACATAAATCTGTGCGTCTACGTAATAAGTAAATCTGAGCGAATACGTAATACGTATGTATATATGCGAGTATACGTGAGACGCATCACTGTGCATATACGTAATAAGTAAATCTGAGCGTAAATCTGTGCTTACGCTGATCTGTGCGTATACGTACTACGTATATTCACAGTATACGTAATAATTATACTTTTCAATACGTAAAATGATGTCATAGCTATATCCATATGCTTAATACGTAAACTTTCTGCGTATTTAAAATATACTTAAAACGTAACGTAATTTTGATACGTAATATGTAAGACTTATAACGTCACTTACGTCAGACGTAAGCTATATATGCATAATATAAAACTTTATATATGTGTAACACGTAAAGTTTTGGAAATATCCAGAAATTTGTATGCATAATACGTCAAGTTTTGGATATACATAGACATTTGTGCGTTATACGTAAAGTTTTGGCTACGTAAACATTTGTATACATAATACGTAAAGTTTTGGAGACGTAAAACGTAGAGACTTGTGTGTGTGGTATAGAAAGTTTTGAGTGAATGAAAAATGTATATGCGTAATAGGTAAAGTTTGCATACGTAATGTGAATTGATATTACGTATACGTAATTTGAAGGTAGTCATAAAAATTAGAAAAAACTATAAGAAATTTGATAGTAAACTGAAGACGTAAAGTGAAAGCAGTTGATAGGATGGAGAGAGAGAGGGAGGGAAAGAGAGAGAGAGAGAGAGAGAGAGAGAGAGAAAGATTTTTTGGCACTGTATTGCTTAAGCAGATTTGGCTCTTAATCCATATGGCTGCTGCGGCAGCTTAATTACACGCGAAACGTATATACTCTACAAAGAAGAGAAGAAGGAGCAGATAAAAAATGAATGGAGATATAGTACATAAAATAAAGACTAAAGAGGAGAAGCAATTGAATCGAAGTCCCTTTTAAGCCGAGCCGAGCCGAGCCGAGCAGGCGGCTGAGCCGCATTACTGCAGAGCGCCTGAATCTGTCACATTCGTGGGGAAATCTCGGTGTTTCGAAATGGAAATTGCATTCTGAGCCACACGCACAGCGAGTTGCCAAGTTTTGCCTCGAATTTAAGCACTTTCGAAAGTATTTCGTTTTGGCCCGCGCCACTCCAGCTCGGCCGAAACAAAAGTTCGGCTAAGAAGCACGCCAGAAGAAGGAAAAAACGCCCAGAAAAGAAATTTTAAATGCGTTAGAAATTGCATTTTAATTTGCTTTCAATTTCGTTCACTGTATAAAAGCTGAAAAGTAACGAGAAAGAGAGGGGGCTAAAGAGGCAGAGGCAGAGGTAGCAGTAGCAAAAGAAGAAGTTAGCCACATTAAGGCATAAATGGCCTAAATCGAATTGAGCAGGTGCAACGGCAAAAGTTGCTCGAGTGTAACTAAATCCGCAACTTTACAACAAAAAGTTGTCTAGCAACAGATATTTGTTTTGCCACCTGGAATGTTTCCATTTGCCTAACAAAATGTAAATAGTTCGGGCAGGCTAAGCCTGCTATTGGCTGCAGTTTGTGCTGTATGTGGGCCATTCAATCAGTCAATCAGCGGCGAATTAGTTACTCAATCAAGTAACGTAACTGTATATATTTGTTAACCTACTTTTAAAGCATTTATTCTCTCATATTCCACGCTAAAGGGTGAAAATGTTAAAAAATCATTAATATTGGCATGCTTGGCTGCTTGAGCTTTCAATCAGTCAATCAATTAAGCGAGTAATCAATCCAGTAAGTCACTCAGTCAGTTACTCAGTTAATGTGTGGGTCAATCAATCACACAGTCTGTCTCTGTCTGTCAATCAATCAATCAATCGATCACTCAGTCAGTCCCTCAACCAGACAATCAGTAGATCAATCAGTCACTCAATTAGTCTGTCTATTATACAGCTAGTCAGGCAAATAACAACTATTCAGTCAGTCAATCAATCAGTCAGTTCGATAGTCAGTAAATAAGTCTGTCTGTAATCCGTCAATCAGTCAGCTATAAAATCAGTCAGTCAGCCCATCACTGAGTCAATATGTCAATCAGTCACTCAGTTAGTCAATCTACCTCTCTGTTAGTCAGTCTGTCAATCAGTCAATCAGCCAGCCATTTAGTCAGTCTTCCAGCCAGCCAGTCAATCAGAAAGTCAATCAAGCAGTCAATCAGCCAGGTTAGTCAATCAGTCTGTCTGTCAATCACTAATAAGTCAGTCAGTCAGCCACTTACTCAATCTGTAAATCAGTCAGTCAATCAATCTATTAGTCTTCCAGTCAGTCAGCCAGCCAGACTGTTAATCAGTCAGTCAATCAATCAGTCAGTCAGCCAGACAATCAATCAGTCAGTCTCTCTGTTTGTCAATCAACCAGTCAGTCAAGCAATCACTCAGTCAGTTTGTATGTCTGTCAATCAGTCTGTCTGTCAATCACTGCTCTGTCAGTCAGTCAATCAATTAGCCAGTGTATAACTTATATACACTGAAATGATCAATTTGATTATATATATATATTGCCATTGCTCTTCAATCAGTCAATCAATCAATACAGTGAGCTGTCAATCATGCAACTAGTCAATTTCTCAGCCATTGTCCGCCCCTAAAACTGACGTCAATTCCACTTCCATTGCGAAATCTTAAATTTGGCGCAACAATTATAGCTGTAAACTCTAAATATGGAGCATCCTCAGCTGCGCTGGCTTGTACTACACACACACACGCACACACACACGCACACACACACGCGCACACCAGTCTTCAGTCAATCAATCAATCAATCTGAACACATTTAATCCCGTTGATTGATTACGCTTCAGTCTGGCATGCAAAATGCGCCGTTTCCAATGCGTAGCGACAAATTGAAAGTCATTTTAATCAAGCTCATATTCCATTGCCATGGCAATAACAGATAAATGTATATATGTATATGTATGGATATATGTGTATGTGTGTATGTGTGTGTGTGTGTGTTTGTGTGTGGCTGCACTTGATTAGCAAAATTTAGTCATGATAAATGTATCGTTACACTCGACATGGCCATTCCAGTTGAAACTTTTGGGTCCATCATACGCCCAAATGCATCTACCAAAAAAGAGAGATAGTAACAGACAGAGAGAGAGAGGGAGGGAGTGGGTGAGGCTGCCCCTGCCCCTGCCGCTGCCCCTGCTGGTGGTTATTTTGGTCATAAAATGAGTTTCACGTAGCTTTGGCACGTTGAAAACTTTTTAAATAAGTTCAAGTTAAAGTTCGAACGAGAGTTCAGATTCGGGGTCGTAAAATGGCGGGCGCTGGAAAGTATGCAGCACAAATTGTGCTTGCAATGTTGCCAATTGGCAAGCGATAAAAAAACACACACACACACACAACAAACAAACAGCAACAACTTGGTCTATTGTTGAATTTGATTGCAACTATTTGAGTGCTAACAAAGGAATAACAACAACAACAACAACAACAACTTTCACAGGGCAGTCAACGCGCCAACGGAACGTTAAACGATTAACGATCAACGCAACAGCGGTCATCATGTCGCTGCAGCCAATCAGAATGGATGTCGCCAAGGGACAGCAGCACAAAGGGAAGCAGCAACAGCCGCAGTCGCAGCCGCAGTCGATGCCGCAGCCGCAGCCGCAGCCGCCACAGCAAAAGCAAGAGCAACGTCAACGTCGCTCAATGCAGCTGCTGCCGGTCATGTTGATGGTGCTGCTGTTGACGCTGCTCACGCGACCGCTGACAGTTCACTCAAATCGTAAGTACACTCAAGAGAGAAAGAGAGAGGGAGAGAGAGCGAGCGAGCACACTATTTGATCGACTGACATTGACATAAGCCCCGCCTGCTGCACTCTCTCTATTCCTCTCCCTCTCTCCCTCTCTGTTTGCCATCTTTCATTAACTTAAGCTAAGTTTATTTACCTTTGCTATTTGCCATTAAATTGCACACAAAGTGAAAATGAAAATGAAAATTAAATTCTTAATTTTAAGATGCACAATGTAAACAGTTTTCGTTTAAAAGTAAAGCATATTTAAATAACGGTTACGGTGCAAATACACTGTGTACTGTGTGCAGCCAACAATTCCTTTTTTAATTAGTAACTCGTAAATTTCATTAACTACACACAAAGTCACCATAGAAAGAGAGTGGCCAAGGTACAAACAACTGTTTAGCTGCAAGCTAGCCAATAGAATTAGAGAGAGGGAGTAGTAGACTAGTAGTAGAGGTGTGTCATATTCACAAATTCAACATGCGAGCGAGCTCAAGTGGAGCTCACCACGCGAGCAAGCTCGCCTGTGATCTTTTTCGCACTCGCTCAATAAGCGCAAAGATGAGTTCAATGCAGAGCTGTGAACTGTCTGCTGATAGGCTACATTTAAAAAATTAACTCTAAGCATCAGCAGCGACCAATGCCAAACGCACAGCTAAAGAGTAAGGGATACAGCGAGAGAATGCGTGCATTATCACAGCGACCTCGTGTGTGATCTTTTTCGCACTTGCTCAATAAACGCAAAAATGAGAGCAGATGCGCCCGCAGCTTAGCTGCAATCAGCGCAAAACTGAGCACTGCCTACATTTATAGCAAGCATTACTCTTAGCTAAAGAGTAAGGGGGACAGAGAGTGTGAGAGGACGTGTGATCGTATTCGCACATACTCAACCAATGCAAAAATGTGAGCAGATGCGCCCAAACGCAAAAATAACTCTCAACGACCAATGCCAGCTGCATAGCTAAAGAGTAAAGGAGACAGGGAGACATCACAGCTTAGTTGCGGCACAATTGAGCTCAAGACAGTTCCACCATGCTAACGAATGAGCTTGAGTGGGATCGCCTTAACACTTACTCAACAAACACAAATAAGAGCGCAGCTCATGTGCACCCGCAGCTTAGTTGCTCAGCGGAGCCGAGCTGAGATACACTGTGGGGGGGATGAGTGCCGTTTGGCTTATTTTCAATTCCGTTGCGTTTCTTTAGCTTGTTGTTCAGTGTTTATGGCGGCTGCCACTTTACGATAGCACCAAACAAGAAGTAAAGAAGTAACGTATACGCCGCATTGTACGCTCGCATATGCAAAAGCATGCGTTTGGCATTAAGTTATCACAAGGCGATGCCAATGCTGAAAAGGACGAGCACGGCTGCCATCGTCTATGTCTGTGTCTGTGAGTGTGTGTTTGTGTTTGTGTTTGTGACACGTTTGTTTGTTTGTACATTACTTTTTTACAAGCACTAAAAGATACACTCCCACACACACACACACACACACACACATAGCCACCCAGAAGCTGCTGCATGACAGCTTCCAAGGCAGAGCAGAAGTTCAAAGTAGTTGGCTCCGGTTTGCCCAACGGCCCAATGTCGACGCGATGGCTCTTGCTTGCCAGCAAGACGCGTATTAAAAATCAATAGAACCTACAAATGTATCCTTTCTTCGGCTGCAAAGGACAACATGACAACAACAACAACAACAACAAATACAGCAGCCAGTTACATGGCGCCGTCTTTGGCTCGCTGCACAGCAAGCAAATGTAATGAAGCTGTGCAGGTGCGACTCTATATATAGTACATACATACTTACATCTGTGTGTGTGTGTGTGTCTCTGTGTGTGTCCTTTGACATTGATCGATAACGATTATGGAGCGATACATTTGCATTGCTCCTGGCAATGTAATGAAAATGTAGCTCAATGAGGCTTATTGAGTTGTAAACACTAATGGAGCTGTAATAAATACATGTGTTATCGATAACGATAATTATGATGTTAATATAGTTTATTGATAAGTAAACTTTGACGTAGATTGGTAGCTACTGATGATAGATGATATATGATATATATATTTATATAGCTACTTATAGCAATTGCCTTGTGATTATGGCATGCAAATGTTATCGATAACAACATAAAGCTATTTGCACGTGATGTAAGACATTCATTTGGTGCCTTTTATTATAGCTTGACTATGCTGATCATGATATATATGATATATGATGTAGCATATATGAAATGTTTGTTATCGATAACTTTTAGCTGTATAGAATTGCTTAAAGAGATCAGAAAAAGGCGTAACGTATCGATAAACAAAATATAGTATATATACGACATGCAACATTTGTTATCGATAACTTTTAACTGTAATTAAGATTAAACTTAGATAAGGATCTTCTTTCAAAAGAGTAGACGTAGTTTTAAGTAATATAATATGATATCGATAAGCCTGTACCGATCCGATATCCGATATATATTATATATAGCATACAAATGATACAAATATATGTTATCGATAAGTTAGGCGATGTTACTTATAAGTCATATTATCTATAAACCTACGCCTATTTTAATCAAGTGCCTAATGCACTGTTTACTTTCGATAACTGTTATCGATAACTATTCTAGCCTTGCTGTTTTTCCCATAATCCTTTATAGAGCCATAAATGCAACAAGTTTTATTCTTTGCTTTCTCAATAAGCCATCAATTTGATATGCTAAGCATATACGTGATTGACTGATGGACAGATTGATAGAGATTGATAGAGAGCCCCATATGCTTCGCTGCTTTATGCATCGATTTATGAGCACATCAATTTAATGTCTAAATGCAAATCGAATGGATATATATGTTTATCCTTCCCTCTCTCTCTCTCTCTTTCTCTATCTATCTCCGTGTGGTTGGCCTCATAACAAATTTTTATAGGTTCTCCAGCTAAATGGGACATCGCTAATGCCCACTAGTTGAGAGCTAGCGACTGATTAGTGTCGGCCAAGGGCCGTGCGAGCGCGGAGTGTTTGTCATGCCAGTAAAGTGCTTCATAAACACAATAACATGGTCCTTCAACTAAAACAAAATCACAGACTCTTCGTCATGTGGCTTGTGCCTGCCTTGCTGTCTCGATGTCCCGTTGGCCCGCTGTCCTTTGCCAGTTGTCCCTCCCGCTCCATTCGGCTCCTTTGGCATTTTATTTGCCTGTTTTCGTTTCGTTTCGTTTCTGTTCTTTTTCTTTTATACCCTATAAATACGCGTACATCAAATGGGCGTGTGGGTGTGGGTATCATAAACTTGCGCTAATGTCCTCGCATTCCAGTCTATAAACTACAAGGACTTTAGTTCTTGGCCAGCTTTGTCAAGCGGCGGCAAAGAAGGAGAACAGCTGGAAATAAAATTGATTTTAGAAGAGCTCTATGGGTATTACTCGTAGTTTTACCAACACTTTTTGTGGATGTTTTCTTGATACATTTGAAGATCTGAGGTACGAGACTAACTTGGTTTATTGGGCATTAAAACGTGATACAAAATGGTTTGCATTAAACGTTTTACAACACTGAAACTCCATTATATGAAGTTCCTTAAAGTTGATATTGCAAATGTTATCGATAATTGAATGTTATCGATAATAGCTTAATATGCAAAACGATAAAAATGATCGATAATAAGTCCCTCAGCTAAATTGATAGTAAATATCAATATCTTATTTCGATATTGTTAGTATTTCATTGAGTTATATTGATATGGAATGCTAAGATTATCGATCAGTAAAGGACTTTTTTTTGGTCTCCAAGAGAATTTTCATTGCTCAGGAATCTCTTGTGCTTGCCATAGGGTATTCTCTAGTCTGTCAACTTTTTTTTTCAGCACTCTTCGCTGTGTATCAATTTTAATGAGAGTCTTTCAGGTGTGCTAATCAGTATATATATATATCGGATCTATCTAAATCATACTTACTATACAGTAGACATATAGACTAAACTATATCTATCATATATATGTACATATATAGAACTTATAGGATATAGCACGTGATATGTGATATGAATATGATATGTATAGATATACGAGTACTATGATATGATATACATATATATAGTGTATAGATATATATAGTATATTGTATATTGTATTGATGTATAGCATACTCTTCCGATATACTAGCTATATAGTCTATATTCCTGGACATCTAATCTAATCTCTTCTGTTGCTAGGGCATTAAGTGTTCGGCCTGGCCTGACTAATCCTGTTTACTTGTTGGCTTTATTTTATTTTATTTTATTTTTTTTTTGTTTTTTTAGGTATTTTCTTTGTTTTATTGACTTGTTTGCCAGCTTCGCTGCTTCTTGTTCTCAGCGAATTTCGTTGGCTTTTTTGTTGTTGTTGTTTTTGTTCTATGTGCAACGTCGATTGCCCTGGCTTAACTTGGCTTTGTTTTTATACCCTGAACCCATTGAAAATGGGTAATCAGGGTATAATGTTTTTGTTGGAAGGCGTATGTATGTAACAGGCAGAAGGAGGCGTGGCAGACCCCATAAAGTATATATATTCTTGATCAGGGAGACAAGCCGAGTCGATTTAGCCCTGTCCGTCTGTCTGTCTGTCTGTCCGTCTGTCCGTCTGTCCGTCTGTCCGTCTGTCCGTCTGTCCGTCTGTCCGTCTGTCCGTCTGTCCGTCTGTCCGTATGTATGAACGCGTCGATTTCAGAACTTACAATAGCTAGAGACTTCAAATTTTTTTTGTAGGTCCCTGTATAGGGCGCGCATATCGAGTTTGTTTCAGAAATTCGATAACTGTTATCGTTTTATTGTTATCGATTAAAAACGAAAATCTAAATTAAGCTAAAAAATTCTATCTATTTCATCTTTCTAGCTAGAGTCTTCAAATTTTGCATTTAGTGTTATTTGGGTCTTACGCAATTTCGGTTTTTGTTAAATTTTGGGTGCCACGCCCCCTTCGCCTCCAATTTGTAACTCCCGTATATCAAATACTAGAGACTTGCGCTTTGGCACATACATATATATGGATGACGTGATCACGCCCAACAAGTTTGATCAAAATCGTTACTCTAGAAAAAAAGTTATTAAACATTTAATTTCCCATAGCATTGCCATGCAAACAGCAGCCAAAGAACTGCTGACGCAACGATTTGCGCTTGTGAGTGCTTGCGCCTGTGTATGTGTGTGTGTATGTGTTGTTTGTAATGAACATATATATAAACTTATGTATATTAAAGAAACGGAGATTGTTTGGAATTGCGGTTCTTCGCAGGGTTCAGGGTATACCCTAGTCGAGCGGTCTCGACTAGAGTTTTCTTACTTGTTCTTGCTGCCAAAGCCAAGAGCACACAGCGAGATGGGTGTAGGTGTGTGTAGATGTGTGTATGTGTGTGTGTGTGTGTGTGTGTGTGTAGGTGTGTGTGGTTTAATGGTTGGGCCAAACAATTCAATTTATTTAAGCCTGTCGCTGTTCATGTTAATATGCCGCAGCAGAGCTATGTAAATAGCCGCAAATATATATATATATATATATATATATATATATATATACATATAATATACATATATATATATATATTTATGTAGTTAGGTCAGTCGATTTGTGCGCCACGCCCATCTGCCCCAGTGTTTATTTAATTCGCGTAAATTTTTATTAATTTTAATTGAAAGCTTTACGAGCGCCGCTTCGTGCTGCGCCTTTGTTTATGCTTTAGTTGTGGCTTTAGCCTTTGCCGTTCTTGTTGTTGTTCTTCTTCTTCTTGTTGTTGTTGTTGTTGTTCGTTCGCTTAGAGCGCGCGCACCCAGCTGCAGTCGGCGTGTGCTATGTGCATGGCTACTATTATAGCCAAGCGGCAGCTACTGCTGCTGCCCCCAGCCCAGGCCGAGTCCCAACTGCCGCTGCTGCTGTTGTTGTTTGCAAAGTGTTTTTGTTTGGACTGACGCTAAGCTGGCTGGGCGCAAATCCCCGTTAAAGTTCGTTGCTACCCAACTTTGGGGCCAGCAGCAACAGCAGCGAACGCTCCTCTCGCACGCCCCCCCCCTGGGGTAGCTGTGACAGCTGAGGCTGCTCAACTGGCTGCCAAGATTTACGACTGATTGAACTGTTCTCTATGCATGTACTTGCTTTTCTCTCTCCCTCCCTCTCCCTCTCTCCCTCTCTCTCTCGCTCTCTCAACAACAAATTGTTGTTCGAGCACATTTGAATTGTATTTTATTTTTGGTTTAGTTTCGATTTGCAAGAAATTCAAGTTCATAAAAATAAAGTAGCCAAATGGATTTGCTTCTAGTTGAGCTGAGCTGCCACAGAGAGAGAGAGAGAAAGAGAACCTTGTTGAGAAATGTGGCATAAAAACAATAATAATAATAATATTATATATAATATATATACACACTTACACATATATACATATAGTATATATATATATATATCTACATTCAGTCATATATCAATTCAACAAAAACTTTTCATACCCAAACTGACCACATAAGAGCTATAGGCAAACAAATTGCTATGCAGCTAAAACAGCTGCAGCTATAACAATGTTTCTAGCCAATTTTTAAAGCTTTATTTATGCCATTTCTAAAATGTATTTTTATATAAATTTATAAAATTATTTTATAATTTTTTTATGACATTTTATCAAGTGACCAACTCAGCTGGGCAGTCAGTCAGTGCTTCAAGTTTGCGCTTTAGTCTCTGCTTTATTATGGCCCCATTGGCGTCTCGAGTCTTGTCCAAAATGCTGCGCTTGTTAGCAATTACTCCTAGACTAGACCATAATAAACGAGCTACGCTGCCAGCTGACTGCGTCGCCAAATTTCGCCCACACAGCTTGAGCGCCGCACTGCGCGCTTGGCATTTGACTCGAGCACTGAGCTGGGATTTTCTTGCAATTTTAATTATCTAATATTTCTGCATATTCAATACTTATCAGCTAGCCTTAATGAATATTTGATTATCTCAATGTTATCGATAACTTTGCCAACTGCTGAATTGTACTTATCGAAAATGATGTCATCAAGCAGAGCTCAGTTGAGGTAATCAGAGTTAAGGAAGCCTCAATCAAGATTTAATTTCAATATTAAGTTCCTTGGAACAGAAGCTGTTTCATTGCCATTTTATACCACTTAAAATTTACTGTTCCAGTTCCTATGTTTCAATGAACTAAAAATAGGTAATATGAGTATATATTTTACTTTTCCAGACTTTAGTAACAACGTCTGTATTCACTGTACTTCAATCTAGTTGTTTCGATTCCACTGTTTCAAGAAAACTTATAATTTTGTTGTTGCAATCGCACTGTTTCAGCATTTTCTCTTAATTACCAAGCCTAGCACGCCAATGCTGTTTCAGTGCCATTTCATCTATCAAAATAATAGCTGTTTCATTGCCATTTCATCTATCAAAACAAAAGCTGTTCCATTGCCATTTCATCTCCAAAACAATAGCTGTTTCATTGCCATTACATCTCTCCCCACAAAAGCTGTTTCATCGCCGTTTCATCTCTCCACACAAACACTGTTTCATTACCATTTCATCTCAAATAATGTGTTTCAATTCCACTGTTTCAATGAGTCGAAAACTCTACGCCAAAGCTGAGCAGCTCATAGTTATTCAACTTATTTCCACTTTGCTCCTTCACTTTTGCTGTTTCATTCCCATTGTTCCACTGCCACTATTTAAATGCTCGCCAGCTGAGCTTCAAATTCCATTTCCTGTTTTGCCTTTGACCTAGTTTTGTCGCAACTCTTTCACAAAGCGCTCACAACTTTGTTGTTTCATTTCCATTGTTTTGAAAAAGTTAATAAATTCCTTGTTGCCATTCCATTGTTTCGTCGTTTTCTTCGCCCAACTTTGATCAACTGAATGGACGAGAAGTATTTATGGGACAAGACTTATCATGCCATGACCTTTTCTTTCTATTTATCTGCTGTAAATAAAGGTTTTTGGGCCAGTGACGAGTATGGCACAAGCATTATGTCAAATGATTTTCACAAAATATACACCAACAGTGGGACAGTGGGACAGTGGGACACTGGGACAGCGAGTCGCAGAGACACCTAAAACTTGTGCCCATTTGTTGGACGGCTGGGCCCAAAGGGGGCGACGGCAGCCCGCAGCGACTTTTAAAGTTATTGCCGTTCTTATCGTTCGCATCGGCTGTGTTTGCCTGTCAAAGCCAAATCCCCTGACAGTCGACCAAATAAAATAAAAGTATTTTGTGCTTGCTCATAACAAGTTTTGAAAAGAGCTTCGCCATGATGAGGAACACTGCGCGCGAGATAGAGGGCGAGGCAGAGGGACAGGGACAGGGACAGGGACAGGGACGAGGGTCCCAACTTCACGTGACATCGGTAAATGCTGTCTAATAATCATGTCCCATAATCTTTGGGGACTCCCATGGTCCGTGGCCCGCGGCCCGTGGCCCCTGGCCCGAAAGTATGCAAAAGTATTTGCTCTGCCTGCAATCAGCCGACAATCAAGCGAATTACACGCAAAATGAGCCGCCGCATTTTGGCTAATGAGCCGACCGGGCCGAAGCCCAGCCGAGCCGGCCCACAGATGCCGACAATCAATGGGCCCAGTCAAATAGACCAAATAGTCCACACCACTTAGCTAATACATATGAATCTATTTGGATATGTGAGAATGTGAATTTGAGAATGACTGTGTGGGCGAGCGTCTGTGGCAGGGACTGGGCAGGCTGAGAGACAGATTCAAGGCGTGCTACAGTCATAGTGGGAGAGAAACATCTAGAGGTAGCAGATTATAGCTCCTTAGGATTTCCAATTCCAGAAATTTTTTTCCTACAGTAAGTTTCTTTCTCGGTTTTTTCCTTCTACCTTCTTTGCATTCTTTTATCATTCCTTCACCAGACTCTTCCTTCGACAGACTCTTTCTTCGGAAAGCGAGAGATTGTTCCTTCGCAATATTTTTCCTTCTACAGACTTTTTCTCCGACAGACTCTACCTTCGAAAGACTCTTCCATCGGAAAACTCTTCCTTCGAGACTCTTTCTTCGGCAAACTCTTCCTTCTACAGACCCTTCCTTCGAGAGACTCTTCCTTCGGAAAACTCTTCTTTCTCTACACTCTTCCTTTGAAAGACTCTTTTTTCTCTACACTCTTCCTTTGAAAGTCTCTTCTTTCGACTCTTCCTTCCATAGACTCTTTCATATCTTGACTCTACCTCCTTAAGCTTCTTCCTTCTCTAGACTTCTCCCTCTCTCTCTCTCTCTCTCTCTCTCTCTCTCTCTGTCTCTATGTATAGACTCCTCTCGCTAAGCACTCAATCTCATCACAGTTTTCAAAGTCTCTCTCTCCTTTCCTAACTCTCCCATCCGTAGTCTCTATCCCTATAGCCCCTTCAATACATCTACTCAATCTATGAGCAAACAAGGCCCTTTTCGCTCCACTGTAGCAAGTGAAAAGTTGAGTAAATAAATAATATGCTTAAACATGTGTCCGTGTTGCTTGACAACATTTCGTTTATTTTGTGCTCCATTTTGGGTTGCTGCTCGCTGGATAAGTAGTATTTGGGTTAAAGTCTTGTGGATCTCGTGTCGACAGAGCCATTTTGATTTAGTTGAACGTGTTCGGTAGCATTTCGTGCCCCAGTTGCCGAGTGTTGAACGTGTCAGTTGCCCTGATGATGTGCATGTGGAACGTGGCGCTCCAATAGAGGCCAATAATGTCCATTTTGCGACGTTTGCCAATTTCGAGTCGATTTATTTAGTGGAAACCAATAAATAACCAATGATGTACGAGTTCTTGTGTGTGTGTGTGTGTGTGTGTGTGTGTGTATGTGTGTGTGTGTGTGTGTTTGCTCGCAGCTCGTTCAGCACCTTGTACCGTATCTCTTAATATATGTATGTATATATATATATATATATATATATATATATATATATATATATTGTATGTATATACATATATCTATATGTGCTTATATCGCATCTAGCCTCGCTCATCCCACTCGCACGCTTTTAGCTTTGGCATTCACGTTCCGTCGAGGGATTCCCCAGAGTGCATCGCTGACTGCTGCAACCAGCCCATGCCCATGCCCATTGCCCGATTTTCATTCGATTTGATTCCATTCCATTCCATTTCCATGCTTTTTTCTCCTTTTTTTCCTCTTATCTCCTTTTATACGTTTTGTGCTTCGCACTCCAGCTGCGAGCGGTGTCAAATTGTCGCCGTTTGTGTTACAGGAAGTCGCATAAAATATTTGTTAATAATGAAAATCTGCTACAGATAATGTGTGTTGGTATATATACATATATATTTACATATACATTTCCCTCAAGTCTTTAGCTGTACTTTATGCTCTTTGGAATAGTCCATATCTTACTTATGTTACATTCAGTTAGAGTACTCCAAAGAGAAACTTCGACGTTAATATTTATTATTTTTCATGGACAACTTTATGCTTTAGCTTAAAATCTAAACATATATATATATATAAGTATTTCTAGTTAAGTTGTTTCATACAACTATAGCTTCTCGTATCTTTGCATACCATAGCTTAAGCTAAAGCATGCCGGGTATTCCATAGTCGTCCAACCGCAACTACATAAATTTTACTTATTTTGTTGACGTTTTTTCTATACACAAAACACCATTAAAAGTGCTTTCTAAGGGGTATACGTGTTTGGTGTGAAGAAGACAACTTTTCTGAAAAAATGTTATAAAGAATACATAATGAATATGTATTTATTGAGATAGTCAGGTCATCTCTACCTTGGGGTTGCTGTAGGTGTGAATACGACTTGCTACAAAATTCAATTTGAATCGTGCTTTTTGGGCATAGCTCGAAGACTTTAGGAGCCAGTAGTAATAAATTTGGTATGTAGCTCCTTGAATAGCTGCGAGAGCTTAAGAATAAATTCTTTTTTGGAAAGCTGCTAAGAAATGCTGAGAACTGCAATAATTCAAGGATATACAGCCATAGGAGTATATGATTATACCCATAAACTTAGAGAGATGGGGTGAGAAATAGAGAGAATAGAGAAGTATTGAGAAAAAAAGTGAGAGAGGTAGAAGAAGACACAGAGAGAGAGAGAGAGAATGACAGAGATAGATAGACTGAGTGAGATAGAGAGAGTGATGCAGATAGAGATAAAGAGAGAGAGAGAGAGAGAGAGACGGAATAAAAGAAGGGTAGACAACGAATGAGATAGGGAGAGGAAGACAGATACAGGTTTAGAAATCGAGATACAAAGAAGGAGAGAGAGATATATACATATATGTAAATAGATTCATTTCCCATAAATCGAATACTTTCAAGCACAGCTCGCTACAGGGTAGCCCCAAGTCAGTCCCCGCCATTCTTCTTTGCTGTAGTTGTATTTTCATTTAGTGGCGGAGACAAGCGCGTTCGTTCGCTACACAATTTAACACTTTGCTCTTGCTCTGGGGTATTTTAGAATAAGCCAAGCCAATTTCAATTTCAGCTGGCAGCAGCACTACGTAGCCCGAGCCACCCCAGCGTGTGGTATATATATAACACATATATATATATATGTATATCCGTGTGCATATGGAGAGATTGCATGTTGCATGTTGGTTGCTGCATGGTGCATGCTGCATTGCGTTGTCTGTGCCGTGATGTTCGTGTAACGGATTCTCGTTTCGGCAAGATGGCGTCGTTGAACGCATTTCCGTTAACATTACATGCTCATTTCCGCTTCGTGTGGCTTTATTAAGCGCCAGTCACTTTTTCCCAGGCCAGCCAAACACACACACACACACACACGTCCTTTGTATCTGTATCTGTCTGTGTGTGTGTGTGTTAGCTAACATGTGCCGTGTCTGTCACTTAAAGTGCGCTGAAGCAAATGCTGTCCAAAAAGATTTCCCCCTTTGAATTTTGCTTTTGCTTTTCGGCAATCGATGCGCAGCTGAGGGAGTGGGCGAGTGAGTGGGTGGGCAGAAGCTTAGGGGAAACCACTTAGCTGGCAGAGCCAGGTGACATGTTACATATGTATCTAATGCTCACCTTCATGGCATTATCCTGCTTATTTGGTGTTTCCTTTTGCGCCCGAGCGTGGGCCAGCTACAAATTGAGATTTGTTTAATGTGGCGCAAGACTTTTCATCGCGCTGGTCACACTTGCAAGCTAAGCCCAACTGGGCACTTTACGTGGGTGTTAGGAGCGCATTACGCAACGGCCAGACGGCATTCGCTCATCTAACTGTCAAAGGGCGCGTGTGTTGCCTCGACTCGAATCAGGTGGCACACGCTCAATAGTTGTCAAAAGTTTCATTAATTGTTCCTTTGCAGAGCATTAATAAGGGCCCCACAGCTGCTTCAACTGCCTGTCAAGTATTGAGTGTGCTTAAAAGGCAATTTCTTGATTCGACCAGATGCGCCACAAACACCGCCAGGTGTCAGGGCTCGCAGACATTAAGCGGACGGAGTTAATTGAGAGCTCTCTCGCCGAACTGAACATAACAATATGCTACAGCTTGGCTCAGCTGCTAATGTTTATAAATGAGCTAAATCGTTTAGCTATTAAGATGCGAGAGTTGGCATGAGATGAGGCTGGAAATAACTATAAGACTAGATCGGGAATGAGTCAGCTCTGTATGAGCACATCATCTCTTCAATCACGTCTTTAGGCCAGTTTTACTGAGACATAATATAAAACGAAGATCTGTGCTAGAGTTCAGTTTATGTCTTCAGCTGTATCTCCTATCATGTCTTCAATCAAGTCGTCAATCAAGCCCTCAATTCGTAAGTCAAGTCGTCAATCAAGTCATCAAAGAAGTCGTTAGTCGAATCGACTCGTTAATCAAGCAATCAATCATACCTTCAATCATATCTTCAATCATTTTTAAAAACTGTATTTACAAGTATCTCTCTCATATGTTTTCAATCATAGCATCTTCTTTCAATCGCATCTTATTCAATCATTGCATCAATCACATCGTCAATCATGCTCACTTTATCCCTTTTTATTGATATCTAGGCTCTTATCTAGAGATAGGTCAGATCACAATTTAGATATGCGCTAACAATCATAGCTTCAATCATGTCTTCAATCATGCCTTGACTCATTTCATTAATATTAAACACATTGAATCGAGCTTAGCTTATGAATACTTATACTTCTCAATCATAGCTTTAAGTTCTACGAGTTTCAATCGTGGGCTCAATCATGTCTTCAATCATGCATGACGTTAATTGAGCGCAGCTTATGTATCATTATAGTAATCAATCGCAGCTTTTCCTTATCATGTGTATACGAGCCTCAATCATGTCTTCAATAATGCTCTCAATCACATAAATATAAATATATCAAGAGCATTGGCAGGCCTAGCACAGGCCATGAGTCAGTTTAATTTTCGAGCTTGCTTTCAATCATACCTTCAATCAGGACTTCAAGGAATTTTGGCATTGATATAGTCGCAGTCAGTTAAGCATAGAAATACGAGAGTGACTGAGAGAGAGAGAGAGAGAGAGAGTGAGAGAGAGAAAGAGAGTGTGAGAGAGAGAGAGAGAGAGAGAGAGAGAGAGAGAGAGAGAGAGGCTCTCGAGTACATTCCGATTACTTAACCAGCTCAACTGAGTTCCTATTCGAATTTCAGCTGATATTGGAGCCTGTATCCTAATTTATCAGGCTTCTGTCCGAGTTCCTTGGGTTATTAACGTATGCTTAGCTTCATCGTGGAAATTTGAGTCGAGGGTATTTGTTATCTTTAATTATCACTATTTATCTTACATTATGCTCGCCGTCGTGCCGCAAGTTGAGAACGCCCACAAATGCTGTCAATGAAATTTCGCATTGTCGTAATTAACTAGATGTTGTTGTTGTTGTTGCTGCTGCTGCTGTTGTTGTTGCTGTTGCTGTTGCTATTGTTGCTGCTGGTGTTACGTTTAAAGGACCATCAAAGGATTCGAGGAGAGCCGCTGGGCAAAGTGTCAAAACGTTGTTGCCAGGCAATTTGCTTATGCTCGACAAAATGTCTTAACGAAAACATTTAAAGCCCTTCGCGAATGAGCCGAAAAGTGTTTAATTAGCTGCTTTCTTCTGCTGTTGGCTGTTGCCAAATATTTGTTAATTAGCCAGCGGCACATCAATTAGCGGCCAAAGTGAATCTATTTTAAATTGATTTTAGCTTGATTAAATTTGCACCCAGCTACTGCTCATTAAATGCCCTACCAAGGCACATTCATAATTCTCATAGGACTTGGACAAGCTTTGGATGGGCATCAGCTGATATTAGGTGAACTCTCCTCAAGGAACTCAGCGACTGGCTTAGCTGGAGTTGTGAAATTTGGTATGCTGTTCCTCGAAGGCTAACTGTGAATTAGTTTATATGAGAATCTACTATAACTGTTATAGTTCTTGAGTTATTCGGGATCAAGGACTTTTGTTATTTATGGGCATAAAAGATGCAAATGGAGTAATTACATCTATATATATATAAATATTTCTGGCTTAGATGTGAGTCTTAGATATGATATGTCACTTGCTTACCTTGGAACTTACAGGGTATATGCAAGTCTATCAACCTTTATCAAAACTTAGTATATTTTATATGTTAAGATACCAATTCCAGGACATAGACAGCATAATATTCAAAATTAACTCTACAGGGTATAGCCAAGTCTATCAATCTGTTCAACTTCAAAGCTTCAGCAACTTTTAAGTCAATCTTCATTTACTTCAATACGTTTTTATGCTTTCACAGTAAACAGTTCCCTCATCTTACTCCCCTTCCTTCCCCCCCTCTCTCTCTCTCTCTCTCTCTCTTTCTACAGGGTATTTGTTAGTCTTTACAACTTTTGCTCAAGCCCTAAAGCTCAGTTGGCTCTGCTTCTTTAATACTTTACGCATCTCCTGCGAAGTATTCTTAACTTTAGCACGAATGTCATCCTTGCTACAGGGCATTTGCTAGTCTATAAATCCTAATAAAATCCTATATTACATACTATATGTATACATATATACGTAGGTATACATATATATATATTTCATTTGGCCACATTGTGGCATAATTTAATTTGATTTTCACTTTCATTTTCGTTTTCATTCTTGATTCTCATTTCGTTCTTGCCTGCCAGCCAATTATGAAAGGGGCGCTGTGGGGCTTTTCTATTCAATTCTCATAAAAATGACATTCGCACAAAATAAAAAAAAAAGGAGAAGAAGAAGCAGAGAGCGAGAGAAGCTGTGAAATGTGCACAACTCATTAGCTGCGGCTTACCACAGTTGTTAGGCTTTAGGACACTCCTTTGTTCTGCGTAGGTGCTTAGCTTCTCCGGCCATCAAGCGCATGAATAATGGTTCTGTGTGGATGCCAAAAAAACGAATCCTCTACTGCCTCTCGCTCTATCTCTCCCTCTCACTCTCTCTCTGTCCTGCTCATAATTTGGCATTTAAATTTTGAATGAATGCTGAAAATAAAAAAAGTTTTAAGCGTTTCAAATTTGTCTGCTTGGGATGTGGAGAGAGATAAGAGCACGTAGCTGTGGCTACGTATTTTGTTGACTTGACTGAGGTGTGGTGAGTTTGGGGCTTAGCTGAGGTGAGTTATGGGAAGCTAGTCAAGATGAGCTTACTTGAGTTGCGAATGGAAAAGCGGGGGCAAGATTAAGTGACGACGGAGTGTGGTGAGTCTTAGGCTTGCCGTGGTGAGTTTATATGAAATAAGTTTGAGCTATATGAAATGAAGATTAGATTAGATTATTATGGAATCAGTTATGAGGTGAGTTATGGGAAGCTAGTCAAGATGAGCTTACTTGAGTTGCGAATGGAAGAGCGGGGGCAAGATTAAGTGACGACGGAGTGTGGTGAGTCTTAGGCTTGCCGTGGTGAGTTTATATGAAATAAGTTTGAGCTATATGAAATGAAGATTAGATTAGATTATTATGAAATCAGTTATGCCTATCCATGGCAAGCCTCAGACTTGCTGAGGTAAGGCCTAGCTTAGTTTAGGCGTGGTGAGTTTGACACCTGTGGTGAGTTTGGGTAGGCTGGGATTGCATTGTCAAGATATCCAAGTTGAGATTGAGCTAGGTGAGTTTTGTTCAGGCTGAGCTTAGTTCAAGGCAATTTTGCTAGATCAGGCTTTTTTTCTTGGTATAGCTTAATATCTTTCTACGATCTCACCTTAGATTAGCTGAGATCAGCCCACCCAATTCCCTTAACTTCAGTCAATTATTTGGCCACATATCTCACTTTAACCATCTTCTATAATATATGTCACATGCTAAATCGAAGCACTTCGACTGCGAGTTCGTTTCATTTGGGACTTGCTCTCGACCTATTTGAATTCAAATTTATCGCTGGGCGTCTGCTGTCGTCTGATATTAACCGAAAAAATATCGACGAATTGGGTCAACGAGTCGCTGCATTAGAAATGAAAAACGATGAAAAAAATAAAATAAAATTTAATAAAAAATGATAGAAATGGAAAGCTCTTCAGATTCAGCGCTGAAGTGCAATGCATCAAGTGCCAAGTGGGGAGAAGCCTCAAGTGTGGCGAGAGCGTCAAGTCCTTTTCACATTTGAAACTCATTAGTGAAAACTCTGTTAGTGTGTGTGGGTGCATGGGTGTGTGTAGGTGTGTGTGTGTGTGTGTGTGTGCCATCATCTTAGGCTTGACTGTCATGTGGGTGATAAAAACTTGAACCAAATTGAATCAAAGTGCGGCATAGACGATTTGTGTTTACATAGAGAACGTGTATATAAATTTGGTGTGTGTGAGGGAGTAGGTATATGTCTGTGTGAGTGTGCGTGTGTGTGTGTGTTGTGTATGTGTATATAGACAGCTATGCTAATGTTGAGGCATTATTAAGGCACTAACGCGCACTTGGATCGCAGCAAAGCGCAGACCACAATAGCAAAACAATGCTGTCCAGGTCTATTGAACAATGCGGGAAATAATGTTTGAAAGTTAACGATAAGTGTTATCGATAAATGTAAAAAAACTTAAAGAACTTAAAAGAAAGAATGTTGAAGGTAGAAAGTAGAAGAGAGTAAGAAATAGAAAATGGGGAGTGAGTGGCTAGAGGCTGGAGGGTGAAAAGTTATCGATACGTGCTATCGATAAATGTAATAAGCTTAAAGAAGATAGAAGAAATAATGTTGAATATATATGAACTAGAAGAGAGTAAGAAAGAAGGGTGCAAATGGAAGAGGGCAGAGGCTAGAGGCTGAAAAGTTATCGATGAATGTTATCGATAATTAGCTTAAATAAGATATTTTGAAATCATGTTGAAGATAGAAACAAGATGAGAGTATGAAAGAAGATGGAGAATGGAAGACGACAGAGGCTGAAAAGTTATCGATGAGTGTTATCGATAAATGTAATAAGCTCAAAGAAGGTGGGAGAATGAATGTTGAAGATAGAAAGTAGAAGAGAGTAAGAAAGAAAATAGAAAATAGAAGATAATAGATAGAAGAGGACTAAACTATAAAATAGAGGACTAGAGGGCTAGAGGACTAGAGGACTAGGGGACTAGGCACTAAGGACTACATGCGAAAAGAAAATAATAAATAGGAAATGTATAAGGTAGAAACTAGCAGAATTCAAGAATGCATGTGAATTTCAAGAGTATTACTTCCGTTTTATTTGTGGAACGCTGAAATGGAACACTCGCAAAAACGCTGAATTTATTTTGCTAGCGAAACGCGGCAATTGAAGCGGCAGAAATTTGCGTTGCAAATGCTGCCGGTGCGACGTTTATTTTGACAGCGAGTGTATGTAAATGTGCGAGAGCAAGCTGTCAGATACTAAATGCACACACACACACACACACGGACATAGGGATACTCGCATGGATGAGGCAGACACCGCAGCCGCCAGTTGTGGCAATAGCAACATTTCATTTCATTTAATTTAGTTACATTTCCACAATTTAATTTGTATTTTTTTCTATCTTTCTTTTTTTTTTAATTTTAAAAATTTATATTTCATTTTTATTTTTATTTTTTTTTTATGTGAGCACTCGTGGATGGCAGGGGTGTGCGTGGTGTGGTGTGGTGCCGTGTGGTGTTGGCCATGCCACATGCGGCATTAGCACAAAAGCTGGCTGGCGCTGAGTCTGCGGCTAAAATAATTCAAGCAAAACGCGCAAACGGCCAGCTGCAAGCGCAATGCACACAACAACAGTCGGGGCGAGAGCGAGGCCGAGTGGGCGGGGCTGTGCCCACTTGACAGCCTGTGCAGCGTGCTAAGTTTACGGGCGAGCTATGCAAAAGTATCTTACGGATACTTGTGCTGGTGTAACTTTTGCCGCAGCGGCCACCACACAATGTCATTAACCAAATGAATGGCTGACGCTGCAGATTTGGTCGAGTTAAGAGGGCAGCGAGTGAGTGGAGGGAGGGTGGGGTGGCTGGTCCTGTAGACGTCGTTTACTTGTGATTAAGTCGGTTGCCCGCAAACAGCTAAGCGCCCCAGCTCAGCCCACTCTAACTAGGCCTAGATTACCTAGCTTGGCTTGTGGCCCAACAAATTTCGACAACCAAACCGGGCCAGCAGACAGAGAGAGAGAGGGAGAGTGAGAGGTGGGATGAGTGGTAGATGAGACTCAAAGGAATGTCAGAGTGATGACAACAACTTAATGGAAATAACTGCACATTTATAAGTGACAACTTTGTTGCTGCCAGCTTTATCTGCCTCTCTATCTCCCTCTCTCCCGCTCTCTCTCTCTCTCTCTCGCAGGCTCAGCGTGTGCGGGCGTATCTTTGGGCATCTCGCCGTGTTTTCATTGCCTGGGCCAAGAGCGTATAATTTATGGCCAAGGCGTGGCAGACAAATGGCCGGCATATGCAGGACTTGCCTTTTGGGTTTGGGACCAGACCAGATAGATATATATATAAATATATATATGTAATATATATATATATATATATATATATATATATATATATATGTGTATGTGTGTGTGTATTAGTGTGCGTGTGTGCACGCACACAATCGCAATAACTAACGGTAAATTAGTTTGCAAACAGAGTGAAAAAGGCAACTGGCAGATGAAACCTAATTTGGACCCGGCACACCATCAGCACGCACACACACACAGACACACACACAGACACGAACACACGCTGCGTTAGCCACAAGCGAAACTGATTGAGGAGCAGCAAACTGGCAACAGCCTGCAACAATAGCTAACCAAACCAAACCAAACCCAACCAAAACTGAACCAAAAACCAAGCTCAACTGAGCGTCGAACCGCTGAACAGTTCTGGGCAGACGAACCGCATCAGTTCACAATTGCAGCTGGTCACAGTGCACACACAGCGGTGCAAGTGTTGCCAAACTAATGCAATTTAAATATTTATCGATATGCGGACTTAGAGCAGAAATCGATTTGGCTCTCTGCAAAATGATGCAACTTTTGCTATTAGAGCCTAAACAGACGGCAAAAGGCAACTGAGCGTGCGAATGAGGCTCAGTGGGCTATTATCAGACTTGTGGCTGTACATAGAAGCTATCGATAGACCAGCTGACGGCTCAAAATAACGCTGTGTGCAAAGTTTCTACTAAAACATCTGCTTTTCTGCTATTCATGAAAGCTGAATTCAGCTTAATGCTTACCTTGTTGTCTTTGGCAGTCGATTTTGAAATGAAAAGTTATCGATAAACTGTTTTTGTGAAGAAGAAAATGACATATGTTAATTGAATGTATGAGGTTCAACCAGAGTCGTCAAGTACAAGCTGAGCTACTAATGTTTTTGAGCTACAACTTTAGCTTAGCTTTATCATAAGTATCGATAACTATCGATATATGATATGTATCAATTATAGCTTAAGCTCTCAGCTTTAATTGCTTATTATGCTTTCTTTATCATATCAAAATAATTTATCATATTCAAAAATTGTAAATTGAACATCAATAATTATCGATAACACCTAAAAGGTGCAATACACTTCACTTTTCTAAAATTTCAGCTTAATTATTTAAACTATGATTTTCTGAGAATCTTCAAAAATGATACGTTTACAATCGATAAATATCGATAAATACCTAAAAGCTGCGCTCTGCTTAAGTCTTGTTCCGTTTCTTATTTTTATACCCTGAACCCATTGAAAATGGGAAAAAAGGGTATAATGGTTTTGTGAAAATGTATGTAACAGGCAGAAGGAGGCGTGGCAGACCCCATAAAGTATATATATTCTTGATCAGGGAGAGAAGCCGAGTCGATTTAGCCCTGTCCGTCTGTCTGTCTGTCCGTCTGTCCGTCTGTCCGTATGTTTGAACGCGTCGATCTCAGAAGATATAAGAGCTAGAGACTTCAAATTTTTTTTGGAAGTCCGTGTATTGTACGATTCGATCGAGTTTGTTTCAAATATTCGATAACTATAATCGTTTTAATGTTATCGATTAAAAACCGATATCTTCATTTAGTTATAAAATTCTATTTAATTCATCTTTCTAGCTAGAGTCTTCAAATTTTGCATTTAGTGTTATTTGAGCCTTCTGCAATTTCGGTTTTTGTTAAATTTTGGATGCCACGCCCTCAAATTGCCCCTTCGCCTCAAATTGCTAAATCACGCATTTCAAGTACTAGAGACTTGTGCTTTGGCACATACACACATATAAATGTCATGATCACGCCCCACAAATTTGATCAAAATCGTTCGACTAGAAAAAAAGTTATTAAACATTTAATATCTCATATTATCGGCGTCTTGCAGCAGCAGCGAAGCTGATGAGTCATAATGCACAGTTAGCAGATTGTGTGTTGGTGCGTGCGTCTGTGTGTGTGTTCTTGTGCTTGCGTCTGTGTGTGTGTATGTATTGCTTGCTACATATGTACATACATATAAAAGTAACGGAGAATGTTAGCGGCTCTTAGGAATCGCAGTTCTTCGCAGGGTTCAGGGGATCTCTTTGTCGAGCAGTCTCGACTAGAGCACTCTTACTTGTTTATGCTACGCTTTGAACTGATATGGTTAGTAGTAGTAGGCATTATCTTTCGCATTTGGAATCGATAACTATCGATAAATATTGTATATTCGACATTTTATTACCTAAACAGGCATTCGTTCGTTCAAACTACGTTTTTTGCTCAAGATCCTTGCTAGACTTCAAATGAAATAAATATCCTTTCGCAGCGATAACTATCGCTTGCCCACGATATACAGTTATGGATAATTAAAGCTCAGCTCAAATTTAATTCTCATTTCGTTGCCGCTCGTTACGCACAACTGAAATCGCAGCACGCATCGACGCCGACTTCTCGGCGAACAGCAAACAAACACGCCGTTGCCCAATCCCTAAACAGTTTGGCTCCAAATTGAACCTGCCCGCCGCACCACCTACGGCTGCAGCTCTGTGAAGTTCAGTTCGTTTTTTCTTTCTCTCTCTTTTTTATCAATTTGGTTTCGGGCGATGTGGCTTGCCAGCTCGCATTGCGCTAGCTGGTTTCCACATTGGCCACAAAAACCGCTGGATTTCATTTTAATACGCGCTCGCCAGGTGCGAGTGGGGTATATGGGTTTCAGGCTGAAGTGCGACGCTTCCATGACGATGAGGCTAAGATTTTGCATCGAGGATCAGTTTAGTTGCCTTCACAGTTTATCACTGCCTGAGTCATAGACGAGCATTGCGCAGTCGGTCAGGCCCGACTGGCTTGCCTTGTTTTTTCTCGGGACTCATTGGCACACGTGTGCTCGACGTCAGACGGTCGACGGCCCAGCTGCCGCCACATGGCGTGCTTTGCTGCGTGGTCAGCGCCTGGTCAGGCCCTGGTCAGCTCCGGCCAGTCTTTATTAGGCTGCGTTTTCAGCTTTGGGCAGAGTTGTAGTTGTTGTTGTTGGTGTTTTTTTTTTTTTGTTGGGCTTCCTGCTGTTTCGCGTGCGCCTTTTAATTTATTTATCACCGGAGCCGAAGCTGAGGCTGGACCGGGCGCCGAAGCCGCACAGCCGCAGCCGCAGCAGGCGCACCGCAACTGGCCGAATGTTTTTTGGCCAGGGTCACGGACTGCAATTGGAGTCGGGGAGGGCTGCCAATTTCGTTGCTTTCTTTCTCTCGTTTTGTTTGGCTCTTGTTTATGCAGGCGAGTGATGTTAATGGCGGCTCACATGGCTTGCAAATGACCAAACGCACATCCTTCACACACACACACACACACACACACACACACGCACAGATGCCCGCTGCGTGTGCAGCATTCATTGCACGGCCCACAGCTGTCCGAAATGTGAGCAATTTAACTTGATTTATATGCCGGCGAGCACTAATGTGTTACTCATGTCCTCCACATAGATACGTATGCAATAATCAATTAAAATTTGGACATCCTGTAATAGGTTTTCCATGTTAGCTTAACGCTCATTGAATAATTGACGAGAGAGAAGCGCGTGCTGTCAGCGAGCTGGTCGCGTATACATGCTACAGGCATGCCCGCCCAGCTTTTGGGATTTGTAGATTTTCGAATTCTCTTGCCTTGAAGTTTTTATTGCAGAAACTTAGTTGGTTTGCTTCTCTTCTTTGGTGTAACTTCTTGCTTTGCTTCTCTAATTAAGTTTTTTTGACTGTTGACTACATTGCTTGCTTCTCTCTTTGCCTTTCCTCTATCTCTGTCTCACTGACTCTCTCTCTCTCTCTCTCTCTTACTCTTAGCTTAATTGTCAGCTTCTTCTTTTGCTTCTTCGCTTCCCGCTTCACTCCCTCCTCTTTTACAAAAGTTTTATTTTGTTTTGTTTTTTTTTTCCACAGTTTTTTGCTTCTCTAGTTTCTTCTAATTTCTTGCTTGACTTCTCTAATCAATCACATTTGATTTGCGACTTTTCTGATTAGATTTTCTCTTACTTTTTTGCTCAAATGCTTGTTGAAGGTCTATTGCTGTTCTGCATTACTGCGCTTCATCTATTGCTTCTCTCTTTTTGCTTGGGATCTCTTTGCCCAGTTTCTCTCTGCACTTGTTCGCATGACTGCTTGCAGCTGATTGCTTCTCTGTGTTTGAACTTTTCACTTGCTCTCAGTCGTTTGCTTGTATCTTAATTTCTTATAGGCCCTCTCCCTTAATCTACACTATCTTATCTTCCTTCTCTTCATCGCTTCTCTAATTATTTTTCACTTACTCTCAGTTGTATGCTTATCCCTTAGCTTATCATAGCGCTTCTCGCTTTGCCTATAATTTCTGCCTTCTCTGTTTCGCTTCTCCCTTCACTGCTGAGGTTTTCTTCTTCATTTCATCTCCGACAGCTGAGCTTATTCCATGACTTATCTCTGCGCTTCTCCTTTCGCCTACAGTTTTCATCTTCTCTTCTTCGTTTCTCTGCTCGCTTCTCTTTTGATCTCTCACTTTCTCTAATTGCATGTCTTGTCAAAGCTGCAACAATAGTGCTTATTCCATAACTTATCTCACCGCTTATCTCTCCCGCCCCTGCATTGCCTGCGTCTCTTTGTGTGGGCGAAATGCAAATGCAACGACTGACAGTGTCGAGAGCTTCAATATATTTCCTTGAGCTCTTCGGCCAAGACTTGTCGACTCGAGGGCCCATTACTCAAAAATGTCAAAGTGAAGTGGAAGGTGTCAGGGGAGAGCCGGCGAGGCACTTGGCACAGCAATTATATTAACCTGCCCATGAAACGTGCGCTCGTTTAAGGCAGTCCATCAAAAGGGCCAGCAGCCTCAATGCTAACGTATAGAGATCCATACAGACAGAGATATACATATATACGTGTAGAGCAGCTGATTTATGTAAGCATCGGCCACAATAAATCCTCAATAATTTATAGAGTTGGGCGACCGCAACGTTGACCCGAACGAAAAGCAAAATTTTGTACAAATATTTGTCTCAATCAAGCGAAAAACCATGCCAAAAGTGTGGGAGCAATTTTCGCTATGCCACGCCCCCGCAACGAGCCCTTTCATAACTCAATGTGACAAGAACCGGACAACAGGGCAGTCAATTTATATTAAGAGACTCGCCAGCCATCCAGCCAGCCAGCCAGCCAGCCAGCCAGCCAGCCAGCGGCAGCAGTCGACAAGGCAATCGGAATGGAGCAAAGCGCTAAAAAGGGAATTCAATAAAGCATTCAGCGAGGGAGCGAGGCTGGGCAGCAGGCTAAGGGTAGCCGAGCTTACGCTATTCCCCAGATGCCAGCACTTCAGCCGAAAGAAAAGAAAAGAAGAGGAAAAGCTGAGGGCATCGAGAGCGATAGGGTTTAAGCAATTGAAGATTTGTGCAGCTCACAGTTCGAATGATTCCATCCAACTGGCTGGGATTATGCGCAGCGTCTATACAAATACTCCAAATATTTTCAAAGGCATCCACGGCCCCCACGGCCGACGGAGCCTAAGCAGAGAGCAAAAAAATATTTTTACTCGCATGCAGCGCATAATAAGAAAATTCCTGTACGCCTTGGCATGCCAAATGCTCATCATCCGGCCACGCTCTAGACTTTCTCTCTCTCTCTCTCTTGATTTCTGCCATTCATGGTCGCTGTCTCTGTCGCACACTCATTCACTTTCTCAAAATGGCAAAAACGCTCAACTATGCAGCCAACAACTCTGCATCGCATTCACGTACTACATTGAGGCTAACCGCCAACACTACAAACAACGCGGAATGTCACACACATATACACATGGGCATACACACACACACACACACACACACACACACACACAGACACACACTTACATACACCTCAAAGCTAAGCGTCAAAAGCTGACTTTCAAGTTCAACGTCAAAAAAAAAGAGCAGAAAGTTTTTCATGTTTTCATATAGGTAGTGTATAGAGGCATAGCATGGGCTATATGGACTATGGGGTGTTTAAAGTTCTAGCTACCGTTTACCGTTTCTTTGCATACTCTGTAGCCGCCGCCATGCAGAAATGTCAAGAAACTAAATGCAACTTGTCTAAAAATACTTAATATATAAACTAATATACATTTTATGAATGGCTCATAAAAATCCTAAAAATGCAGTCCTTTTTTATAGAGTCCTAAGTTCAATCAGAAGAAGAAGCGCATGAAATATAATATATAAAAATAAATATAAAAAATACTAGATAAAGACATAGAAAAATTACTTTTTTAGTATATTTGAATATATCTATGAAATATTATAAAATGTTCTCTACTATGTTCCATATAAAGAGACATTTTTATGTCATTCATATTATTATTTTTTTATTATTTTTATATTTTTCATTTATATATTTATATCATAGCTCTTTAGTTTCCTAATCATTTTCATGCAATATTCTCCAGTTTTGTATCAGCTCAAGCTAATATATTTTTCATATGAATCCTATAAAGGTCTTTAATTAAAGGCAAGGTAACTGTAGTTCGAGGCCGCAGTGTAAAAAAAAAAACTATTTCAACTTGTTTTTTATGCTCCGCAAGCGCAGGGAATATGTACTATGCTGGGGCATATTGGTTTAGGGCAAGGCATGTAACGGGTGGTAGAGGGGCGAGAGTGAGAGAGGCTAGATCAGAGAACATAGATAAGTCTATGTAGTCCAATCTATCTCCTCTTTGTCTGCTTAACTATCAATATTTATCGATATCTTGTTTTTTTTTGTTAAAAAATATCGATAGCTTTTAGATCCATGCTTTCGGCTAAGCTCGATTTCTGGCTTTCATAGTTAAAGTTACATTAAGTATACCCAGCTGACGCGTGAACTACCTTTCGAATACTTCCTACCTTTAGGAAGCGCCACAAACTAAGTGCTGTACTAAAAAGCAGTGCAACGATAGCAGCAGCTACAGCCTTCATGTGCATGTTCCGAGCTGCTCTTACAAGCTTTAGCCTTAGAGCTGTGCGCAGCTATCAGTCGAGGGCATGCTCAGCTAGCAAATACCCTGTCCATGCTGCTATCTATAGCCTTAGCTGTATGCAGCATGGGCAGGGTATTTGCCGGCTGAGTATGCCCGTCTAAAACACTCTAACTTTCGCCGCATCTATATATATATATATGTATATGTATATATGTATATAAATATTCCTTTTTTTGTTTATTGGTATTTCGTGCAGAGAGCTGAGCTTAGCTGAGGGCCAAGGAGCAGTCAAGCAAATGCAATAAACTCCGAACAAGTTTATTAAATTTACAGTTATGTGTGCAATGTATAGTTGTTGTTGTTCGTGTTGTTGTAGCTTAAATTGCCGACGGGATAAAAGCTGTTAAGTGTGAATGAAAATGCAATTGAAAAGTTAAGACAAAGCAATCGAGAATAAAGCAATTGAAAAGTGAGTCAATAAAAAGTAGTTGAAAAAGAAGAAGAAGACGTAGATGAAGTAGGAAAATCCAGTAGGTGTCTGGCAAACGTTTTCCCCAATAGTTTTCTCAGTTTTCTTACCTTGTTTTTTTTTTTGTTTTCTTTCTTTTGCGACTTCAGCTGAAAAGTAGGCAACGCACAAATCGAATTTCTAGAGAATTAAAACTTTTTGCGCTGCGTCTTGAATGTGAGCAATGTCAGCTGTCTCTCTCTCTCTCTCTCTCTCTCTCTCAAGCTGAGATTAAAGATCTGAAATGTTTAGATTTCATTTAAAAGATAGCCCGCCAGCGCTTATTGGACTGTCACTCAGCTCAGCTCAGCTCAAAAGTAGGCTACACCCAGGAGACGAGAGTGTGGGCATAATATGAATATAATTGCATGAAATTCCAGCTCAAATGCCAATCAAGCGATGCAATGATGCAGCTCTCGAAGCAGCTTGCACATTGTGGCCAAGACAGCATTTTAGCCAAGCATAGGGACGGCAAATTAGTGTTTACGCTTGTCTGGCTGCGCTGGTTATTTGATGTAGCTAAATAAATTTCAATTTAATTTACCAAATTTCTATAATAATATATAAACAAAATAGCATGAATTCAGCTTCAAAAGTTGGCTAGAAATAATGCCATAGCTGCAGTTGTTTTTGCTGCATTGCAATCGGTTTGCTCATAGCTCTTATTTGGTCAAGCTGTATAGCTCTATGGAGAGACTTGATAGACTCTCGCAGCTGAGCTTAAGCAGAACAGTATACATATATACGTACTAGATATACATATATACATACTATGTATAAACTACTCTCTCTATATATAGTCCTATACAGCCTTTTTTAAATTTTTTAAAGTTAAAAAAAGAGATAAATTAATAAAAATAAAAATAAAATTAAAAAAATTTGTTTTTTTAAGAAAAATGTAAGAAAAAAAAAATAAAAATACAAATAAATTTAAAACAAAATATATTTGTAGAAAAAAAAAATATTTCAATAAAAGTATTTTTTTTATATTATTAAATTAAAATTACAAAAAAAATTATTAAAAAATAAAAATAAAGCTTTTAAGAAACTTTCTTTTAAGCAGAACAGTATACATATATAATAAAAGAAATGAAAATAAAAATAAATAAATAAAAAAATGTTTAGAAAAATATGTATTTCAATAAAAATATTTTTATAAATTATTAAATTAAAATTAAAAAAAAAAAATTAATTAATAAAAACATAATTTTAGAGAAATTTTCTTTTAAGAAAAATATAACAAATAAATAAATTAAAAAAAAAATATTTTTGTAGAAAAATAATGTAATTAAACACAAAATATTTTTATAAATTAAAAAAAAAAAAAAATTAAAATAAAACGAAATAAAAATATAAAAAAATTTTAAAATAAATTTTTTCAACAATTTTTTTTAAAAAATATTTGTTGTTATTTTACAAACATCATTATTTGTTATTTAAAAAATAAAAAATACAAAGTTTAATCAAAAATAAATTCTGTAACTGTAGCTTGCATGATATAGAAAATATATACCAAATATGCAGCTCCCGCTAACTCTCAGTGTATGCAGCGAAATCGAAGCTCAGCTCAGCTCAACTATAAATTTCAGCATATTATTTGTAATAAATCTGCCTGCCTCTCTCTCCCTTCCCTATTGGGCCAGCCAACCATTGATTGGGATTGTTATGCATAGCAAAATCCGACCGCATTCCAGTTGAGCTAGCTTCAATAATTATGTAGATTCAGTTAATATGCTCGGCATTTGCATAATACAAACTCAGCGCGAGTGTATGCAGAGCCAACGCAATCATATGTGATAACAAATTGGGGAACATTTTTCAGTTATTCGAAAGCTAAGCGAATAATAAATTGAACACATAAAGGGGGGCAGAGAGAGAGAGAGAGAGAGAGAGCTGGGGCAAAGGAAACTGAACAATGAGCGCAATTTGTTGTCTATAAGCGCGCTGCTGTTTCCACTTGAGTGAGACGACAATGCCACTGAAAAGAAGCAGGAGAAGAAGAGGAAGCGTTTGGCAGATGGAAATTCGGTGTGAGAACACGTTTCACTCTGCTCACATTTTCCGTTCACTTTTTTCCCCCACTGTTTTTTCTTTTTTTTTGCGGTTGTAAAACAAACAGAAACGAGTTGGCGCGGACACCGTTTGGCAAATGATATATGTGAGTGCTACTCCAAATGCTTGTGGCTGTTGTGCGTGTGTGTGTGTGTGTGTGTGTGTGTGTGTGTGAGACATATGCAGGATAACAAATCAATTTTAGTGCCAGACATAGCAAAGGTAAAAACTCCCAGCTCAGCGCTGGACCTCACAGCTCGCGTATTACTTCCGCTGTGCCAGACTCGCAACGGAGTTGCCAAAACTCTTTGAATTGACAGCTTACAAATTTGTTTGAGGTATTGTAATTTATATATCGTAGATAGCACGGAAGCTGTCAGCTTTATGAAATTGACCTGCCAAGGCAGAGAACCAATTGAAGTGTCGCTGGAGTCTCTGGGGTCTGGATATGAATGTGGCTAGGTTTTGATGAGCTAGACTTGAGGCTGGATGTAGCTCAGCGGATGCTTGGATTGGGTGTGCAGGCTCATGTTTTTTAATCCTTTACTTTAACAGGATTTCTAGCAGAGTATTAGGTTTCCAGGCTCAGCTATCCTTTTACAGCTTGCAGTCATAATCTACATAGTTTCTTAACAGCACTTGAAACCACTAAAAAAGAGGGAGAGAGAGAGAAAGAGAGAGAGAGGGAGAGAGAGTAGTAAAACTGTCTACGATATTCGTCAACGCAAAAAAAGGCAATGGACAGTGGCTGGAGCAACAGCTCCATTCACAGCGCCATTCACAGCTCCATTTGGAGCTTCGCCTGCGGCGCTCAGCTTTCAGCTGTGTGCTGTGGGGCACTCGGTTTTTCGTTTATCTCAATAAATTCAGTGGCGAAACGCAGCGAATCGCTGTCACTTTTGATTGTAATCGAGTGTTTGCAGCGTCGCTTTTTGCACTCCATGTAGCAGGCACCCGTCGGCAGCTCAGCCACGCAACACTGTCCATGCCCGCTGTCAAACAGTTTGATATACTTTGCAAACTACGTTTATACGATATCCACGCTCGCTCCGTGTTCTTGTGTGTGTGTGTGTGTTTGCTTGCCAATTGGATTTGACATTTTATTGGGTTTTCTTTCTCGTTACTGCCGCTCCACTGAGTCGCTGTGCCCTCCTCCTTCTCGAACGGGGTCCGGCTCGGATGAGCTGCTGTTGTAGTTGTAATTGATGTTCCGAGAGTCCTTTGGTAACATAAATCTAATGACCTGAGCTACGCATACAGCTGCACTGGACTCCACTGCGGTTCGAAGTCGAGAAGATAACATTCAGCCTGAAAGATTGAATTCCTTTTGCCGTTCGTCCTCGCCACTTGTGCCCTCGTCTCAGCTTGCCTTGCCTTGCCTTGCCTTGGCTTTCCCTTATTTTTTCTCTCTCTCTCTCTATATTTTTTTTTGGTAATTAGTGCAGAGGCAACTTGATTATCTTGGCTTGTACTACAAATGCGCCCCGCTTCGACCCACTGGCCGGACAGGGCCAGCACGTAATTGTGCTCGTATTGCAATCATTCATTTCGAGCTTGTTATAAAATAGCAAAAAGCAAAGGGCCATAGTCAAATAACAGACGAACGGGACAAGCGTGCCTTGAGAATGTTTTTCCCCTTTGTCCACTGAGCTACTAAATGAACTATGCTAAAGAGCTGTGGCTTAGACTATTATTAGCTGTTTATGTTGAGTAATTTGGGAAGCTATAGTTAGCAGTGGATTGAGCTTGAAACTGAAAAGTCATCTGGTATGTCAACTGATCAAATATGCCAAGGACTTTATGGGAGAGCAGGGTACTAAAGGAATTTCCCTTGGTGGTGGTGGTACCCAAGCTGTCTAGTTCTCAAGATATGTCAAGAAATATAGCTATATATGCAGAAGCAAGACTGTTTTGCTTTGCTTCTAAGCCCCATCTTCCTAAACAAAATTGTTGCAGTTAAAATATATAAGCTTTGAGTCTTAGGGTTTCAGAGCCTTGGTTCCTTAGGACGCCTAGGTTGGGAAATGGGTAAAAACTGCCTACACACAAATATTCTTTGCTGACAGTTAGTCAAACTATGGAGGCCTTACGTCTTATGGACTTAAAGTCATAGGGTGTTAGAGCCTTGGGGTCCCTGAGGCTTGGGGCTTCAGAGTCTGGGCTCCTAAGGATACCTAGGATCAAAATCCGACAACGAAACATTGCTCTTTTAATCTGCAGCCATACAGGCATAACAATTCAGAGCTTTAGCTTTTATGTATATGCCAAGGTCAAGAGAAAGCTTTCGGCATACTAAATGTTACTCCTCCTTCCTATAGAAAATAATATACAAGCTTCTAGTCTTAGGGTCCTCGACCCTTGGGTCTAGTTCCATTACAAACTTGCAGCCTACTAAATCTTCTCCCTATGCTCAATTTGTCTTGCAGGTCTCTCGGACACAAAGCTGCATGAAATCTTCTTGGACGACAAGGAGATCAAGCTGAGCTGGATGGTCGACTGGTACAAGCAGGAGGTCCTTTTCCATCTGCAGAATGCCTTCAATGAGCAGCATCGTTGGTTCTACTTGGGCTTCTCGAAGCGCGGCAGCTTGGCCGACGCCGATATTTGCTTCTTTGAGAATCAGAATGGCTTCTTCAATGTGGTCACCGACACCTACACCAGTCCCGATGGCCACTGGGTGCGCAAGGACTACCAGCAGGACTGCGAGGTCTTCAAAATGGATGAGTTTACGTTGGCCTTCAAGCGCAAGTTCGATACCTGCGATCCGCTCGATCTGCGATTGCATGTAGGTCGAAGGACATGATAGGAACTTGAAGTGTTCGCTCTGATCGTATTCTCTGATTTTCAGGAGGGCACCATGTACGTGGTCTGGGCTCGTGGCGAATCGGAACTGGCTCTGGAGGATCATCAGTTCGCCTTGCCCAATGTGACGGCTCCGCACGAGGCGGGCCTTAAGATGCTGCAGCTACTGCGCGCCGACAAGATACTCATACCCGAAACGTAAGTACGGGCTTGCCTTGACGGCGAATGGGTCTTACCTACATAGATATTCTCTGCAGTGAGTTGGACCAAATCGAAATAACGCTGGAGAAGACGGCAGTGCCCAACAAAGAGACCACCTACTGGTGTCATGTGCAGCGCCTGGATGAATTTGTCAAGAATCGTCTGCATATTGTGCAGTTCGAGCCGATCATCAAGACGCCCGGCACGGTCCATCACATGGAGATCTTCCACTGCGAGACGGACGAACACGCCGAGATTCCACTGTACAACGGCGATTGCGAGCAGCTGCCCGCGGCAGCCAAGGTCTGCTCCAAGGTAATGGCATTGTGGGCCATGGGCGCCAGCACCTTCACGTATCCGCCAGAGGCGGGTCTGCCCATCGGTGGCCCCGGCTACAATCCCTACGTGCGGCTCGAGGTGCACTTCAACAATCCGGAGCTACAGGAGGGTGAGTATAGTTACGGAAGGGCTTTATAATGATTAACAGATACTTAACATCGACTTAACAGTACGTTAACAGCAGGTTAACAGAACTTAACAGCAATTGAACATAAATTTAACAGTAAATTAACAGCAGTTTGATAGCAATTTAACAGCGACTTAACATCAAGTTAACAGCAAGTTAACAAAGCTTAACAGCGGCTTAACAGAAAGTTAAAAAAAACTTACCAACTTAACATAAATTAGAAAGCACATGTCCAGCAAGTTAACAGCAAGTTAACATCAAGTTAACATCAATTTAACAGACATTTAAAAGCAGCTTAATGCAATGCGGTTAGGGTATCTCACAGTCGTTCACAGTCCAAAAGAAATTTCTGTTCATTTACCAACACTATTTTGTTGTCTTTCTCAAATAGCAGGCAGAAAGGGGCAAGAATGTGGTCACACTGACAATGGCAATTTACCAGGGGTAATTCGATTTAGATGATTGTTGAGCTGCTCCTTTTGTGTGCGGCGTTCCACGCTCTTTCTTCGTCTTCTTTTCTTTTTAGGAGTTCACAAAAACAGATGTGTGTGTATGCAGGCATACATATGTATATATACGTTATATAGACATACATTTGGGGGGCATGCATAGGGTTGATTTCATTAAAACTTTTGTATAAATAACAACAAGAGGGAGTGACTCTGACTCTGACTCTGACTCTGACTGTGACTGTGACTGCGAGAGCTACAAGCTACAAGCTGAAGCAAAATGTCATTATTGCTGCTTGAAGTGTCCTTGTGTCCCCTTATATCCTTACACATCCTTGTCGATGGCCTCATCTAGCGCAATGCATGGCCACACAGTACACTCACTCAACCACTCAGCCCAATGTCTTACTCACGGTGTATGAGCGTGTGTACCAGTGTGTGTGTGTGTGTGTGTGTGTGTGTGAGTGTGTGTGTGAGTGTGTGTGTGTGAGTGTGTGTGTCAGCTAGAGATGGCTCGAATTACAAATAACATGAACACGAAACAATGCGAAGACATGCGTGTTTTTTTTTATTAAAAAAAATATTTAATTTTTTTTAATGTTTTTTTTTTTTTAATTTTAAAATTGTTTTATTTTTAAAAGTTAATTTGTTTTATTTGGAATTTTATTTGTAACTTGAGGTATTTTTTTAAATTAAATTTTTGTGTTTTTTGATTAAATTAATATTTTTTATAATTTTTTTTAACAATTTCATATTTTATTTTTTATTAATTTTTTTACTATTATTTATTTTTAGCTTTATTTATTTATTGTGTTTTTTGATTAAAATATTATTTTTTATCATTTTTTTTAACAATTTCATATTTTATTTATTTTTTATTATTATTTTTAGCTTTATTTATTTATTTTTATTATTGTTTATCTTTGTTTATTTATTAATTTTTATTTTAATATGATGTATATTATATTTTATTTAATGATTTCCTTTTCTTTTATTTAAGCTCTTCAGTTTTTTAAAATTCATAAGAGTTTTTATTATTTTTTATTAATTTTTATTATTTATTTTTTTCATTAATTTTTCTTCCTGCTACACAGAGTCGTGCGTGTGTTTAAGCCCATAAGAAGTGTCGATGTCGTGCCGTGTGTGCATCTTCATGGGCGCATCGTCGCTGGTGTCCGTCTGCGTTGGTCTGCACTTGCATTAATATTAATCATACGCCCTGCAGGTCTGATGGATAGCTCTGGATTTCGCATTAAATTATCGAAGACATTGCGGCAGTACGATGCCGGCGTCATGGAACTGGGTCTCGAGTATACGGACAAAATGGCCATACCGCCCGGCCAGACGGCCTTTCCGTTGAGTGGCTACTGCGTGGCGGACTGTACGCGCGCGGCGCTGCCAAAGACGGGCATCATTATCTTTGGATCGCAGCTGCATACGCATTTGCGGGGCGTTCGCATCCTGACCAGACACTTCCGGGGCGAGCAGGAGCTGCGGGAGGTGAATCGCGATGATTACTATTCGCATCATTTCCAGGAGATGCGCACGCTGCACTACAAGCCGCGCGTCCTGCCGGTAAGCATTAAAGCTCTCGTCACATGCACTCTACTCTCTCTCTCTCTCTCTCTCTCTCTCTCTCTCTCTCTCTCTCTCTATGTCTCTCTACAGGGCGATGCATTGGTCACCACCTGCTATTATAATACGCTGGGCTATGCGAATGCCACGCTCGGCGGCTTCTCCATTAGCGATGAGATGTGCGTCAACTATATACACTACTATCCGGCCACCAAGCTGGAGGTGTGCAAGAGTTCCGTTTCGGAGGAGACACTCGAGGATTATTTTATCTATATGAAGCGGTAAGCGGATGAGAGGCGGGCGTGCTTAATGTTTCAATTAAGACGGAGACTGAGAATGGGCGAGGAGTGAGCGAGGGGGTGGGCGAGGAGGCTGGGCTTTCAAGCTTCCCCTTTGGCTGAAGCTGAGCGGATTGAGACACCAACTTAATGGTCTCTCATTCTCTCTCCCACTCTCTCCCTCTCTCACTCTCTCCTTTTCTCTCTCTCTCTCTCTCTCCGTCTGTTCGTTGTTCCATCAAAGGCAAAAGTTTGGCATTCCGGCATTTGTTGCGGCTCCGGTCTGCGGCTGCCGCGCTTTAAGCGTATTCATAACGGAAATGTCTTCAGCTTCCTGTTCGTCCGTCCGTCCGTCCGTTCGCGCTTTCCAAGGTGCACACTAATTGCCAGCGTTAATGGGCCCAGGCCTAACAGCAGCAAACTGGCAAAGTCCTTGAAGGCGCCTCGCATTGTTAGTTGGCTGTTTGTGAAGCCAGCGTCAAAAGAAAAGTAAAAACTCTTCTTCGCTTTATTTTTGAACATTAGATTAGAGACTTGCGAGACTTTCGAGACTCGGGGAAACTTGCGAGACTTGCGCGACTTTTTCGGGTTCAAGCGCACAAAAGCCGCCTGATTGCATGAGAATGAGGAAACTTATGAAAATTTACGTAGCACAAAAAGGTAAAGTCTGTAGGTGTCCGCATGCTCTGACGGGCACAAAGCAAGCTTAGCAAGCATAGGCTGCGTCTGCATAGCTCGGCCACAAAGGGATAGCTCGGTGTCTATAGCCACCTTTGAGCCGCTGACAATCGCTTGTCGACCTCCCATGAAAAAGGGCTCGAGAAATGCATTTACAAAATTTATGATGCCCAAAAAAGATGCGAAAGGCGAAAAGGCGACAGCTTAGTTGTAATTGGAAAATAATAGCTCAAAGTGTTTCATTGCCATTTCGTTCCCCTTTGAGTTATAAATCTAAATTAAAGTCGAATTTAGTTCTTTTACTTTAAATTATAATTAATGAGTTTTTTTTTTAATGAAAGCTGATTTTTTAGCTTGTTTCATTCCATTGTTCCAGCTTGAGTTTCAAGTTATCATTTCTACAGCCTTCGTGTTCTTTCTGCTTCTGCTACATGCTCTCAGACTCTCCTTTTGGCATGTTCCATTCCATCGTTCCAGCTGATATATTAAGCTGTAACCGTTTCATTTCATCATTTTAGGTTGCCAGAATTTCGTTTTGCTAATTTGTATGTATTGTGTTGGCCTAAGCGTGTTTCATTCTATCGTTCCAGTCTAGTTGCCATGCTATTTTAGCCACAAAACTTTCATTAGAGCTTTCTATTATTATCCATTAGAGCATGAAATTCGTCTAGTCATTCTAGAGTGTTTCATTCCATCATTCCACACTATAAACTACAACAAAGTATTTCCTCATTGACATCTCACATAGACAATGCTGCTCCATTTTGTTTATCCCTGAAAATTAAAAATCCTCCATCTCATTTTCCCTCCCCTCTCTCTCTCTCACACTGTCTCGATGTCTAGGAAGGAGCACCAGCACGGCATACACTTGAACGGAGCACGTTCGTCGAATTATCGGACTATCGAATGGACCCAACCGCATGTGGACCAATTATATACGATGTACATGCAGGAGCCGCTCAGCATGCAGTGCAACAGATCCGATGGCCAGCGCTTCGAGGGGCATAACTGGGAGGGCGTGGCACCGACGCCAGTCCAAATCAAAATACCCATCCATCGCAAGCTCTGCCCCAACTACAATCCGCTCTGGCTAAAGCCATTGGAGAAGGGCGAATGCGATTTGCTGGGCGAGTGCATCTACTAGGCGACGAGCAAGGCAAACGGATACGCAATTCCAATTACGTATTTCGGCGCAGGGGGCAGGGCACACACACGCACACACACATACACACACACGTACAACCACACGCACACACACTCACACACATATGGAGACTACTTGAGTCGCGGAATGCGATTACAAATGGCATGCTTTTGGCAGCGGGTTTGTAAGGCCCTCTCTAAATGTTTTTTGTTGCTTTTCTCTACCATTTTTTGTTTTTTTTTGGCATAGTAGTATATGACGATTGTCATCAGGAACATCAACATCAACGCTTATTGTCAATTGAAATGGCAAAGACAAAAGGTTAGTGGGCGGACTCTAGCAGGAGGCGGGTCGGCGGTCGGGTGTCTGGCAACAAAAAACTTTCTTTAAATAACTAATGAATTGTTGGCCTTTGAAATTCGCCGACTGGCGGCTGGGCCCGGCAAGGAAAATGTTAAAGAAATGTGGCAACAAAACAAAATGAACGGAATGCCGTAAGGAAAATAAATGGAGAAGCTGCCGCTGCCGCTGTCACTGCTGCCGTTGCTGCCGTTGCTGCAGCTACAAAAGCAAGCGACAGCGCGCCCGGGGCCACGGACAGAAACAGTTTTCAATGCAAGCTAACGGCCCTGTTTATGCAATATAAATGAGCCAACTTTTGAGCCTGTCGAAACGAGTGTAAGATAAAAAGGCTGCCCTGTCCACCTAACCACCTGCCCAGCTGCCCACCCGCCCACACCTGCCCATCAGGCGGGTCTAATTACCCGACATCAAGTCAAGTGTCCAGCGCTCGCAGCTCGCGCTCACAGCTCTTTGCCATTCCGATTTCGAGCCTTTTTTTGGACAGCCAACAGCCAGGCATGTGTCCAAAGCAATTGTCACAATTATCGATAACAGGCGCTTATCGATATGCGATTTAAGTATATCAAAGTTTGTTTGGGGTAAGGGTTGGGGGTTGGAATGGGTGTGAATGGCAGTGAATGTGGGTGTAAGACGAGAATATGTGTATGAGTGAGTATAAGATGAAATGAGTATAAGTGAGGAAGAGGTTGAGTTGAATGAGTGCGTATAAGATCAGCCGAGCAAGAGTCGAACTGAGTTTGAAATCAAGTGAGTTTGAGTAGGAAACCTTAAGACTCGCTGGGTGTGAGTAGAAGTGAGTGCAAGATCTGCTGAATGAGAGCAGAAGTGAGTATAAGATCAGTTGAATAGCAACAAAAGTGAATATACGATGAGCTGAGTATAAGTAGAACCGAGTGTGTGTATGAATGAGTATAATATGAGTATGAGTGCCGAGTATAAGAGTATGATTAGGAATACAGCTCAGTATATGCATGTGAGTATGAGTAAGAGTTGAAATAGACACAAATGAGCTCATGCAGGAATGAGTGCATATGAGTAGAAGGAATATAACTTTGAGTGCGAATGAGTATAAGACAAACAACTTCTCTTTGATATACTTAAAGATAAAATACAATCAATGATTTTACACTTTCAGTTTACAGTGAGAATTTCGGCTCCCTTTAACAACTTTAGAGTATTTTAAAGTAGTTGTTGTTCCTGTTCCTGGTGATCAGTTGAAATCAATTTTTTTTTGAGGAAAAATGAAAACACAAATGAAATTAACCAAAGATAAATAAAAATTTGATGTACACGAAATACATATGCAGAAAACATTGAACGGATATGTTTAGGTGTAGCTACATACATATATACATATATATTTAAGATGTGATAATTGTTCTACGGCTAAACAGAAAAAGAAAACCTATATATGTACTAGATGGAAATTTATATATAAAACCAAATCGAAACAAAGAAAACTAACCTAAAAAAACAAAAAAAAAAAAAGCCAAAAAAAAATTATATATATATATACTTATATATTATATATGAAATGGAATGTATACAAAAGTATCTAATAAAAAATGACCACCATACCAGAACAAATTACGCGTTTTATTTGATATCAAGCAAAAAGTATAGATAATTTTCGGAATTTTTGTTTTAGTTTTTTTTTATGTGAAAATTTCGAAAATTTTCTCAGCCTGGGAAATCCTTGCTTTATTTATGATCTTTAATTTAAAGCAATGATTTTATCATATTTTTTACGACTGTTCTGTTCCATTTACAGTTTATAGATGGTCATTAATGTGCAGCTACAAATAATATGAGTTATAGCCGCACTTTGCACACCCTTTCCATCGCCGGAAATTTGAATGAACTGAAATTGATGTTAAAAACTTTGAATCGTTTGATAAAAGTTTTCATTGAATGAAACATGTATCAACATTGTTGCTGGGCGCCTTTTGGCCTGGTCTGCTTTGTTCCATTCCATTGCGTTCCATGCCGCTCTGCCTGCATATTTTAGCCGTCGATGCAGCATTTTAATTGATTTTCAGTTTTGCGCGACGAAAAGGAACGCCGCTCCCCGTTATGAAAGTATTAAAAACGGTTGCAATCCAATTAAAAGTTTTTTTAAACGAAATCATTCAACACACAAAAAAGAACCTCAGAGACACACACACACACTCTCACACACGCACACACACACACACAGCTATTTTAATATTCATTGGCGCACACAAAGCTGAGAGAGAAAAAAAAACTAAATAAAATCGTGTATAAAACGTTGCAAAATATTATGAGAGGCTCTTTTTTTGTGGGATACTCTTCTAAAGGGTATACTAATTGGATCATAGGAAGAAGAAATCTTATAGATCAATCAACCTCTCTATCAATCTATGAGTCTATCAACTAATCAATTCCCTTGAAAATCAATCAATCTATCAAAAAATCAATATATTTATCAACCTTTTAGTCTGTCAATCAATCGGGCAATTAATCAATCAATTAGTCGATCAATCTTTTAATCATCTAAGCACTTTATCAATCAAGCTCTCTATCAATGTTTTAATGAGTTAATCAATCTCTATAACAGTCTATCCATCCATCGATCAATCAAATTCACTATTAAACCTTGTTCATCAATCAATACAATTTTGTGATCAATCAATCTGTTTATCAGTTTCTTTATCAAAGTAGTTATCAATAGATGGCGTATAGCCTGTTTATCAGTCATCATAAGTCCATCTACTCATCTCTCTCTATCTCCCTCTCTCTCTCTCTCCCTCTCTCTCTCTCCCTCTCTCCCTCTCTCTCTCTCCTCTCTCTCTCTCTCTATCCCTTTCTCCCTCCCTCCCTCTCTCTCTCTCTCTTTCTTTTGATTCTGCCTGTTAGGGTATTCCGCTCTCGACATCCCTTTCGAGCTTAATTTATTCTTTATGTTTTACAACCCCCGAACTAAATTGGAATCAGTGCACAGCTATTACGGGCCCCGGATACGTATTTTATATGCACATTTAATCATTGCACTCGCATTTTAAGTGGCCCTGGAACTCCACTTAAAAGCGAGCTGGCTCCACAGAGGGTTGTGTCTCTTTAGCGTTATTTTATGACAGATTTTTAATGGCAATTGCCTCGTAATGCCCCCAGCTCCCAAACTATTTTAATTTCGAGTAGTTTTTGGGACTCACGAACGATTATCGTAAAGAGGCCAGGCTTCAAGCTAACGAGTTAAGCAAACGCATTAAGAACATGAAAGGCACATAATCAGTTATTAAGCTATAAAGTGTGGGTATGCCTGACTATCAGATACCTTGTAAAATTAACATGTTTATCTTGATCGGCTGGGCAGAGCACTGCGGTACGTTGATGCCAGGGAGGCAATGGCAGGTGATGAAATCATTCAATACGGCGGACAGACGGCCGGATTGACAAGCAGGCGGACTAGTGAATATGCGGACGGAATGATTGGCGGACAGACAGATGGACGGATAGACGGATAAGCAGATAGCGGACTGACGGATATAAGAAGGGACGGACAGACAAACGGACGCATGAATAGGCGGACGGAATGGTAGACGGACAGGTAGACGGATAGACAGACGGACAGACAGATGAATAGATAGAAAAATGGACACATGATAGACAAACGGATAGGCAAACGGATAGGCGAATAGACGGACATATGAACGGACAGGATTTGACTACCCATGTATCAAGCCTTACTAATTTCACTAATATGTATATAATAAGTTTCCTAATTGATAGGAAATCCCAAATGAAGTGCCACAGGACACACTCAAGGACTCCAGTCTGCTGCGCTGTCTTCGCAGTCAAGAACTTTGGCTTCTGCTGCTGACAGTCAATAGACGTTCTCTCTTGCTTTCTTTTCTTTCCCAATAAGAATAAAAGTTTAGCCATATAGTCGGCTTATAGTAAGGCGATTTTCCATTCGATTGGATGATGGACCACTGAATATTTGACTATGCGAGAGAGAGAGAGAGAGAGAGAGAGAGATTCCATTAGCGTTATTTGATTAACCACATGAAGGAAGCGGAGCGCTGGCTGCCAAGCAGACAGCAGTCAACCAGAGCGTGACCTGGACAAAGCTTGCGTTGGATTTTACATACATCGACGCGGGTGTATGTGTGTGTGAGTGTGTGTGTGTGTGTGTGTGTGTGTGTGAATCAAAATTTGTGAAGCGGCAAAAAGTCAAGTGGCAACACGCGTAACGCAGCGAAACGTTCAAATGAATACGTGAGAAGGCGTTGCAAGGCAGTCAGTCACACACACACACACACACACGCATATGAGTATCTCTGTATGTGTGTGTGAGTGTGTGTGTGTGTGAGTGTGTGCATGTAATCGCCTTTTTGGCTGCCTGCCATTGCATTTGCGCACACGCATGCAAAGCACATTTAATCAAGCGACTCGTGGCGCGCCCCCCTTGAATTTGCCCCTTCTGCTCTGGCCATGCCGCCGCCTTTTTCAGGACTTCAGCATGCTGAAACGCGAAACGTGGAACTATGCGATGCGTGAGAAACGTGTTGCCATTGTGTGTGTGTGTGTGTGTGTGTGTGTGGGTGTGGGTGTGTGTGGGTGCTAGGGGCTCGGAGGTTGAAGGTCGTGGGCTGGTGTCTCATCATTACAAGTCTGCCATCATTTTCATTTTCATCAGCATTTGGCTAAAACATTTATCTGCACACCAATCACACACTCACACACACACACATACTACATAATAACAGCATTTAATGTCAAAAACTTTTTGATGTGCTCTAATTTATATACAAAAACCAAAGGCAGAGACCGTCCGACAGACAGTGTCGGCGTGACAGTCTGGCAGCGCGGCACAGTTGATGCTCTCATCTGTCTGGCAACGCTGTCACCTTGTCACGCCCTCCACCCCCCTCCCCTCCTCCCACGCCGCCTACTTCTGGAGCGCACATGTGCGTCTGTTGACGCGTTGTTGGCTCGTTAAAGAAAATTTGTTTTCACGCTTGATGGCAAATTGGGCGCGATCCACGCCCATACACAACCCATCCTTCCGTCCCATCCCAACGCTCCCTCTGTCACCCTTCCTTGCAGCCCCTACCATACAGCCATGCACTTGACTTTGGTATGCCGGGCATTGGACCCGTTAATATTTCATATGTCAACGCAGGCAACAAACCCGCTCGCACAGCCCCAACCACAGCGCCTACCCCACGCCATCTCTCGCACTTACAGCCCTTCGCTTGCTTTTTAATGTGCGGGGGCATCCCATCATTTCATGTATATATATGTATATATATATATATATGTGTATATATATACATATATATTCTCCAGCTTTCACGCTCTTTTTTGTTCTTAAGCGTGGCCTTAAATCGCTTGCGTTTAAAAAATTTGATTATGTGAAATTCTCATGCGGGGAAATTAAATTTATACACAGATTCACAATTTTTGGTGCCTGATTGTTGTTGTTGTTCCTGTTTCTGTTGTTGTTGTTGCTGCTGCTGTTGCTGTCTCGCATTTTCATTTTTTATGACGGCTTTTCCGCATTTTCAAGCATCAAGCAGAAAAGCGGCGAAAAACAAAAAAAAAATATCAAAAATCGGCTTAGGTCTTAACAGGGTGCAACAGGCAGATACCCTGTAAGCTGACAGCACTACCAGCTCTTGAGAAATAATAGAGTATTTTTTTCTAATTTCTATTAAATTTTTTTAAATATGTTTTTTAATACATTTATATTTTTTATACCTCTCAAGCACTCCTCGTATATAGTTGTAGTCTTATTCAAAAGATAACTTTTATATATCTATCATCTATATATAATCATGCCCTTCAGCATGCATATGAGCTTTACAGGGTATTCGATAAAGAAAACATGCAAGAAATCAAGAACATGCGACTGACACATTCAGTCAGCCAACGAAATTAAGCTACAACGGCCTCAGTTTGAACACAATCGTTACGCTGCTCATATACCCAATAAGAATGTTAATGGACCCATCAAAATGCGGCGTGGAATTTTCGCACACATTTTAAGGAATGTTCGGAAATGAAACACAAAAATTCCAAATAAAATGTTAAGTTTTGAAAATAAAAAATATTGGCTTTTATTATTAAATTATATGTTTTTATTATAAGCTTTTATTTCTTTTTATTTCTAAAGCTTCAAGCTCAAGTTTTCTATAGGCAAAAAAAAAACTATATGATCAATTTTTCTTATAGAGAATATCTTTTATATGGAATATTTAATATATACTTTTTTTATTATATGTAATTATTATTTATTATTATTTTTTTAGAACTAACTTTTTGTAACTATTTTTTTTTATTAAAATTAATTATTAAATATTTTTTTATTACGTTATTTTTTTCTTTAAAATATTTTTGATTTACTATATAAACTAATCTCAATCATATACACAAAATACTCAAGAATATATTTACATTATCAACTTCAAGTCTCAATTTGTTAATCAGTCAGTGTTTATAGGGTATCTGCGCGTCTATATATGACTCGATATTGATTTCTTTATTTGCAGTGTGTGTTAAGCGACTTAAAACAGCTTAAATGCTGTTGCTGGTGCCATCAACTGAGATGGAGGCGGTGACTGTGAACCGGAACTGGGTCGGACGGGGTCTGGGCCTGGGTTTGGGTCTGGCAACCAGAAGAAGACGAAGAAGACGCAAGAGAAGCAGCAGAAGAAGAACATTGGGGGGGGGGGGGGTGGGGGTGGGGGGTACACAGTAGATGGTATACACAAGGACATAACATCGTCACCGTCATTGTCATTGCCATTGTCATTGGCATTTGTGCTTTAAAGGACAACGGCTGGCAAATGTTTGCGATTTATGCATAATTTATGCAAAAAGCGACACAACAACAATTTGACATTAATCAGTATGCTTTATTGACTTGACCCACGCACACACGCACACCCAACAAAGGCGCGAAAGCGAGATAGATCACTGCCATGCAACAGAGAGAGAGAGAGAGAGAGAGAGAGAGAGAGAGAGAGAGAGAAAGAGAGAGGTAGAGGGAGAGGGAGACTGCGAGGAAGCTGGAAGCTGGCGCGAGCGTCACTCATGACGTCTGTGCTGCCATCGTGCTTAACATTCCCCATAACTTAATCAAGAAATTCTTTATGCATCCAGCTACCCATATATTCCTTCTATTTTTTTCGGACTCTATACCCTTGAAAAATGCATGCGACAGGCAGTGTAGGTTCTTGTGTGAGTCTATGTGACAGCTAGCAAAAAGGAGAGCAACTGTAGTCTTAAGTATTTTGATTTTTAATGTGATCAATATAGATTTGGAAACAGATTTATAAAAAGTTACTCAGATATCATTGATAAGGAAATTTCTAATTGCATGTTGAGCAAACTAATCGCCTTTATCGATAACTATTTTAGCTATCAAAATATCGATATTTATCGATATACCAAGCAGTGTGAATTCTTTTATATTCATTCATCTACATAAACTGTCTGAATGCAATAAGTAGACGTGTTATCTATAAATATCGCATTTGTAATCGAGTTCTTAAGCGTTGCTCAGACTTCATGAGATATGAAGACAAACAGACTCAGAACATAGTCGCTTCTCTAGCAATGCAATAAAAGCTTATCGGGTTCTTTTCCTGCAGGGTATTTGTCAGTCGGGCAATCAGTCAATCTCCGCCCCTGTTCGCTATGTGCGGTCTGTCGTCATCTCATCAATGGCGTTAATGTCCCTCGTTTCTATTGTGGGTTCGTGCCTTTTGTTTTCGACAATGAATGCGACTTTGACATTCCGTTGCCTCTTTGTGGTCCATAATTTTTTCCTGTTTCCTTTTGTCGCAGGAATTTTAATAAAATTCTCTACTAAAACGAGAGAAAAAATATATTGCTTGACAGCCATTTCTTTATTAATGCTCTAATGAATACCTGCAGCTATTTCTATCGGCAGGTGGGGCTCGTGTTGCACCTGACATTGACTCTGACACGCTGTTTAATACAGCTGATGAAGTTTTTCTATGGCTTGCTGCAGCTCCAGCTAAAAGTTGGTTCGAAAGGGATAATTGAGGGTGAGAAGGGGGAGAGAAAGTGCTTAAAATTATGCTGGAGTTGGATGAAGGTCATTGGAGTAAAGGTTAAGCTAAAGTAATTAAGACCTTAATAAAAGACACTGAAATCATCTTAAAGTTTTCAGCATTTTTATTAAATTTTTTAGCTTGAGTCTAGCTATAATGGATTATGATCTCATATATAGCAAAGTCTTCCTGTTAATAACAATGTAAAGGTTGCAGAAGTACTTAAAAATCTGTTAAGTGACTGGGAACGAATACGTCACGTTACGTGACTAACGAAAATGACAGACTCAACTATTAGCAGGTCGATCGGGAATGTATATATATATTACATATGTAAATATATATGTAAATATATATTACTGTCGGCTGTTGCCAAGCTATTGTACTGGCTGCCTGCACACATCTATCAATATCCATTGGCAACGCTGGCTAACGAACCGAACCAATTACAGCTGAAAATATGTATTTACTACGCCTCAGCTCGACGACACAAAGTCCACGTAGCGTTGCCCAAATAATATCGATACTTGCGTATATATGGCGAAATTTAATGAAAACAAATAATAATGTTGAAGCTGGGATAAGCGAAGATGGAGATACCCTGCAGGTAGAACCCTTGAAAATTGAAGATATCACAGGAGTATATATGGAATAGTAGTACATACCACATGTAATCTGCATCTTTAAGCATATATTTATCTATAACTTTTGTATTTATGTTGGGATTGTGATGAAACTTTCAGAATATGAAGATATTTTATGGCTGAGCTTATAAACCAAAAGGTATACATATGGATCTAAGCGTTATTGAGTTCATTGGGACTGGTGTAGAGATATTCTTAAATAACTCAAGTATTTAAGTTTCGATTGTTATGAAACTTTCAGAATATGAAGCATGTTTATAACTGAGCTTATATACTTATAATCGTGCGTATGGGCTGAGGCACTGCTGAGTTCATTGGGACTGAGGAGGAAGATTATTGAATAACTTTTATGTTTATGTTGTGATTGTTGTGAAACTTTGGGCATAAAATGAAGTGATATACAGACAGCTATGTACCTGTTTTGCTTGCACTAGCTCTGAAGAGTGCTGAGTTCCATGGGACTAGAGGGCGCATACCTTAGGAATATATAGATTAAACTCAATAAATATATGTGAAATCACACTCTAATCAAATTTGTTTGACATATTTTTGTCTTTTATAGTTATTATTCTTTTTTTAAGCTAAAGATCTGTATATAGAATATCATACAATCTTGATTAACATATAGTTTCAAGAGCTTCTATAAGTCTAGCACTTTTATACCCTGTAACATCACAATGTTTGTCAAACCTATTCACTAGTCGTACATACCCACCTTTTATAGAGAGATAGAGAGAGCGAGTGATAGTGGACAAAGCAAGCGAACGCCAAATGTGCATTGAAAGGTGATTAAAAAAATAAAAATTAATATTAATCGAGAAAAACAAAAATGAATTTCTTTATTGACTTTTGGGCAATGCTCGATCAATCGAACTTTTGTTTAGTTGCGTTTGCGCTGGCCGAGCGAACGGATCGAGCAGACAATATCAAAAAATCTAAAATCAAAAATCTATAATCAAAACCGGAATCGGAGTCGGCGGGGAGTTGGGTTCCGAAGCAAAGCTTACGCTGTGCGCTGCCTATAAAGCACCGCATTAGACGACGACAACAACAGCAACAACAACAACAACAATGCATTTACATGTGGCTCTGTTGGTTTGTGGCACGCTGCTGGCGCTGCTTTTGGGCTGGCAGCAACGCAAATGCTGGCGCCTCATTTGGCAGCTGAACGGCTGGCGGGGCGTGGCACAGCAGCCGGTGCTCTGGTTTCTGCTCTGCATCAATTTGCATCCAAACAGTTGAGTTGACACCCAGAGACTCGAATGGATCCCTTCTCACACCCACTCTCTCTCTCTCTCTCTCTCTCTCTCTCTCTCTCTCCCCCTGGGCAGGCATTCTGGACAAGGTGACGCGGCTGCGCGTGCTCTTCCAGCGTCCGCTGGCCATACTGATTGGCACGCGCGCACTGCTCTACATTGACGATCCGGCGGGCATGGAGTGCGTCCTGAACGCGCCCGAGTGCCTGGACAAGACCTTCATGCAGGAGGGCTTCTTCGCCCGACGCGGCCTGCTGCATGCGCGGGGTAAGCAACTCAGAGATTTTCCAGCTCTTCTTTGTTATCTCTTCTGCTCCTGCCGCAGGCCAGAAGTGGAAGCTGCGCCGCAAGCAGCTGAATCCCGCCTTCAATCACAACATTGTCATCAGCTTCTTCGATGTGTTCAACTCGGTGGGCAATCAGCTGGTGGAACAGTTCGGCACACAGTCGCATCTGCACGGCGCGTCGGTGCGCTTCAAGGATGCCGAGGATATGCTCAGCCGCGCCGTCTTGGAGGTATCCTGCCGTGAGTAGCACACGCACCCAAACCGCTTAGCCCCACTCCCAGTCCCAGTTCCAGTCCCAGTCCCAGTCCAAGCCCAGTTAGCATAAGCAAACACATTCCGACGACGACGACACGTTTGTCCAGTTTCCATGCAACTCACGTACGCGGAACCCATTGAGACAAAGCCACATAGACTCGAGGGTCAGCAGCGAGTCTCTCTTCTGCAAGCAAGAAGTGTCTGCTAGTCGGGCGGACGGCGGGCGGGGGCGTGCGGGGCATCGATGCGTCGATAAATTATGATTAGCCTTATGCAGAAACTAGTCGATGGGCCATCGATTGCCTCTGCATTAGCACGAAAATCTGTTATGATTCGGTATGCACTCGGCATACGGCATTTCCAATGGGTCGTTTGCAGATACCCTGTAAGTGATTAAGTGGGGCGTAGACTGACGGGGAGATTAGCAATGATAGGTAAAAGTGTTCTAGGTCGTCAGCAGATACCCTAGAAGGGCAAGATATATCTTATCCGAAATGCAGATACTCTACAATGAGTAAATGGTAGTTAGTTCGACTTACAAATACCCTATATATGTGTAATGACTACGGGTATACCTTAAAATATGAAAAACTACTCTTGTCTGTTATGCAGATACCCTTTAAGAAGGAATACTACTTTAGTTTAGTTTGGAGATACCCTGTAATAAGTTTGTGTGCTCTAGCTCGACCAGAAAACATCGTATAGGTCTGTTAGTGATAGATACTCCACCCGGAAATATTTTATAGAAAGTGAGAGTGCTCTAGTATGACTAGAAAGTACCCTATAAAAAGTATATATAACAGTTCGACTGCAACATGTACTCCTACAAGTAAAAGCAGTCTAGCAGAAGTCAAAGATACCCTATAGAGTGATTTGATTCGACTTGGAGATATGCTATAACAATTTAGAAATACCCTATAGAAAGTAGGAGTGCTTTAGTTCTAAATGGAGACACTCTATAACAATTCATTTGCTTAGTTCAACTAGAAGATACCCTGTAAAGCATACAATAATGAAGTTAGCCGTCTTGGGGATATCCTATACCAAGCTAGAGTTATTTAGGTTTCCTGGAACATACACTATAAAAAGTAGGAGTGACTAAGCCCGTTTTGCAGATACCCTGTAATAAGTAAGGCAGCTCCAGTCGCACTGCAACTTACCCTACTATCAGTAAGAGTGGTAGAGACAGCTTAGAAATCACACTGGACTAATGCCTGAGATCTCTCTTGGACTCCATAGAGTCTCAGCTTGCAGTCAACTAACTCCCAACAAACATTTAATAACTGAAGGTGCAGTTTAGCTAAAAGCTGCTTCGATTAAATGCCTAAACAGGTAGATTTAGTAAGTTTCTCTGGCAACGTGGCAAGCAAAGCCTTTTTGGCTTAGCGGCTATGAATTATTATGAAATATGTCGCAGTAATTCGCTTTGATCCTTTGCCAAGCTATTTGCAGCGACGTATTCCATTAGCAACTACCGTTAGCTGGGACACCTTCAGCCGCGAGGCTTGCGCGCCTTGGCGTCAATTTGAAGGCCAAATGTAATTACACGAGATTTGCGAATTTGCTGGCTAAAACAGTTAGCGCTGTCCATTAGCAGCTGGCTAGAGGCGAACAGGCTGCCGACGGAGCTGCCTTGCCTGCTGTCACCTGGCAGCATTTGAATGTCACACATGCTGTGGCTCTCTGCCTCCCCCTCCCCCTCCCCCCTCCCCTCCCCCTCCCCCCTCTCTCCCTCTCTCTGTCTCTGTGGCTTAACACCTCGTTAACTTTTATTGCAGTCACCATTATGGGAACGCCGACGAATTTCACGCAGGCGGACGACGCGCACATCGCCACCACCTACAAAAGGTGAGTGTTGCCCCCAGCTCAGTCAGCTTACACTAATTTCACTCTCCCTCCCTCCCTCTCTCTCGGCCCCACTTTTTAATAGGCTACTTGAAATCTCGGCTATTAAAATTGTCAAGCCCTGGCTGCAAATCGATTTACTGCATCGGCTCTTGGAGCCGCAGCTGTACGCCGAGGCCGCGGCCTGCAACCAGCTGCTCGTCGATTTTGTGGCCCAAATCGTCCAGCGCAAGCACCGCAATTGGCAGCTGCGCAACGCCCTCGACAACGAGGACGATGTGCCCTGGCAGCGGCGCATCTTCATCGAGCAAATGTTCCAGCTGGCCGCCAACGGCGAGCTCACCCTCCAGGACATCGAGGATGAGGCCCAGTCCATGGTCCTCGTGGTAAGTGCCAAAAGCCTTCCATCAGCCTTGCCCAGCACCACTTCGGCTTCAGTTTATGCATTTACTAAGGCAGCAACAACAGCGAGCCCAAACCTGTATTCCCCATTTCTTGTTTTGCTAATGAAGTCACGATAATTGAATAGGAATCGCAATCTATTTGCTTTGTGATCGGGTTTACCAACTACTAATTGACAGCTCGCCAAATCTAGTTTTCAATGTGAAACTGACTTCGTTATTACCATAGAAATATTCATAAATTGAATATCTGCTAAGAATATCTATATTTCTTATCTCAATTTTCGATCTGTCTAAGAACTTGCTTAGCGATTTATGTTAATCTCTATATAATCAGAGGAATCTCAGCCTAATTTTATGAGATGATAGGAAATACTTTGTAAACATAGCAGTTGGGTGTATCATATGGATAAATCGTCTTTATGGAACCTAATTTGGCATAGTTTTCTTATAAATTTATATATATTTTTCTCTTCTACATTGTATGGTGTATATTTTCAACATAATATGGTATAGAATATACCCTCGACATTTGTCATAAATCTGATTCTCTGTTATGCACTTTCTTTATGTTCTTCTCTTCCTCACATCCTTATCTAATCGCTTTATCAATCTCTTTCGCTCTCTCTTTCTTTCTTTACCTTCGTCTATCGCTAGATCTCTAGAGACATTGCTCTATGTTCGTTCTCTCACTATCGCTATCCCTATCAGTCCCTCTTTCAAAAAATCTATCTTTCTCTCTCTCTCTCTGTACCTCTTTCTATATCTCTCTCTTTCCAGCTCCCTCTCTCGCACTGTCCAAATTTCAATATCTTTCAATCTATCTATCTATACATATGTCTCTCTCCTCTCTTCGCCCCATTCTTTCTTCTCTCTATATTTCAATCTCTTTCTATCCATCTATTTTTCTTACACTCTCCCTCTCTCTCTCTCTCTCTCTCTCTCTCTCTCTCTCTCTCTCTCTCTCTCTGAATCTCCCTCTCTCTCTCTCTTTCTGTATCTCTCTCTCTCTCTCTCTCTCTCTCTCTCTCTCTCTCTCTCTCTCTCTCTCTCTCTCTCTGTATCTCTCTCTATATCTCTCTCTCTCTCTTTCTTAGGCCCACTCTCTCCTTCTCTCTATATCTCTATCTCTTTCTATGTATCTATATTTCTCTCTCTCCCTCTCTCTCTCTCTCTCTATTTCCATCTGCCTTTCCTCTTTCTTCTCTCTATATTCCTCCCTCTCTGCTGCTATCTCCCTCATTTCTATGCTCTATTTTCCATTCAAAGCTTTATACATTTGATATAATTAACTTAATTATTCAATCTATCCTCTATAGTATATACTTTCATTTTCTTCAGTCCCCAAAGTTCCCTTTCCAAACAGAATTTGGATTTATGAAGCTGAAAGTTTCTCAATGTTTATCAATGTCTGTCTCAAATTTATTTTATAATATCTTTGTATCTTTCTCTTACTCCATATTGCATATTCTCTTTGATTTCATTCTCTCTTTCTTCGCAGTCCTTTGAGACCGTCTCCAATAGCATTATGATCGCTCTGCTCTGCCTGGCCACGCACAAGGGCGACTGCCAGCAGCGCCTGCGCGCCGAGATCGAGAGCGTGATGCCGCACGGCAACGACGTCAGCTATGTGGGCGTGGAGCACCTGCAGCAGCTGCGCTACCTGGACGCATTTGTGAACGAGGCGCTGCGGCTGCTGGCGACGGTGCCGATGAATCTGCGGCACGTGAGCCGCGACTTCCAGCTGGCGGGCCACGAGGCGATTGTGCCGCAGAACACGATCATTGCGCTGGACACGTTCAGCATGCAGCGCGACGCCGCCTGGTGGGGCGAGCAGGCGACGCAGTTCGAGCCGCAGCGCTTCCTGCAACAGCAGCAGGAGCTGCAGCAGAAGGAGGACGAGCTGGAGCAACAGCACGAGCCGGACCAGCTGTCAAAGCACACGCAGCGCCGACACTCCTACAGCTTTCTGCCCTTCTCCAAGGGCCTGCGCACCTGCATAGGTAAAGCCAATTAGATATCGATCGAATTAGGCATTAATCAAATATCATTCTGACCACAGGTCGTCGCTACAGCTTCTTCATCATGAAGGTCTTCCTGGTCAAGCTGATAGCCAACTTCGACTTCAGCAGCGACCAGCAGCTCGAGCAGCTCCAGTTCGTCGAGGGCATTTCCCTGAAGTTCCGCAACGCCGACCAGATACACTTTCAAATACAGCCACGGAAGAGCTCATGATCTAGTGACTTGACATTTTTTTTTAATATTTAATATATTTCTTATATTTTTTTTGCGTTTTTCTATATTTTTCTAAATTTTTCCTATTTAAGCTTAGCTTTAGTTTCGGGGCCCTCAAATGTGTGGGTGGCGAGAGTTGATAAGAGAAACCTTCTCCTGCTTTTATGCGTGTGTGTGTGTTTTTTTTTTGTTTTAAGAAAATTTGAGAATATATAGAAATGTTTTTATTATATTACAAATTTTTGCTTCTTAATTTGCTATTCACTAAATCTTTTTTAGCAGAGCCAACGCAGAGCGAGAGCTCAGCCAGAGGCAGAGCCAAGCGTCAGCAACAGTTGACAGTAGTTATGTAGGATTCTAATTACGTAAGACTGTGATTACGTAAGAGAAATATTACGAAAGAGCTCAATTGGGTAAACTCTCAAACTGTTAAGATCATTATTACGTGGGATCAACATTACGTAAGAGCGTAAGATCGTAAGATCGTCAGAGTCAAGGAGCGTAATATCGTTGGAGTTTATGAGCGTAATAGAGCTCAATTACGTAAGAGCCTAATTACGTAAGAGCCCAATTTAATAAGAGCCTAATTACGTAAGAGCTCAGTTACGTAAAAGCGTAAGATCGTAATTGCGTACTTGCGTAAGTGCGTAATTACGTAAGATTGGAATTACGTAGGAGCCCAATTACGTAAGCGCTCAATTACGTAAGAGCCAAATTACGAATATAATAATAAAATTCTCGTCTTTCTTTCCCATTTTTTGGGGATTTTTATAAAATATATATTTCTTCTCAGTGTAAAACCTAAAATATATCGTAAAACATATTATTGAATCGCTAGTTCGGATGCTAAGCTAAACTTGTAGATTTTGGTGACGAGACGGGTGTGTGTGTGTGTGGAAGGGTGATGGGAGGGGGAGAGGGGGGAGGGGTAATTTATGCATTTTCATTGAAAACGAGCTTGAGGTCCAGATTTTGTAGCTTCTGGCGCAAGCGATGGCCGAAGAACTCCTCGAGCCGCTGCTCCAGCTTGATGGAGGCGAGCTGCAGCTGCTCGGCATGTCGCTCGGCCTGCTGGGCGCGCCGCTCGGTCTCCTGGAGGCGCTGCTTGAGCTGGCTCATCTGCCGGTCGAAGTTCTGCACCTGCTGTGCGGAGTGCTCGAACGCACGCTCCACGCAGTGCAGGTTCTGGGCGGCCGCGTCGAGCTCCGACTGGAGCAGCGCCTGGCTGGCGCGGCTGGCCTCCAGCTGCTGTTCGCTGCGCGTGAGGCGGTGGCAGAGCAGCTCGGCGCGCTGGCCGCTGGACTGGGCCGTGCAGTCCGACTCCTTGGCCTGCCGTTCCAGCTTGGAGAGCTCGCCGACGAGCAGGTCGATCTTCTCCGCCTGCAGCTGGTCGCGCTGCTCCAGCGCCTTGAGCATCCGATCGCTCTCGCTGAGGGCGTCACGCGCCTCCCGCACCATCGCCTGGTGGGCGGCCGCGTTGTTCAGCGCCAGCTTCAGCTCGTCCTCCAGCTGCACGTTGCGCCGCTGCAGCCCCATGAAGCTCTCCTCCAGCTGGCAGCGCCGCTGCAGCTCCCGCTGCAGCAACAGCTGGTAGTGGCCATAGTCCTCCTTGTAGCGGTCCAGCTCGTTCTTCGCCAACTGAATCTTGTGCTTGAGCGTATCCAAGATGAGGCCTTGCTGGCTGAGCATCGACATCTTGCACACGTTAGCTTCGCTATATATCCCTTTATATATATATATATATATATATATATATATATATATGTATATATTTGTGTATGTATATTTAGATATCTCTATATGTATCTATGTATTGGTTTATATATATACGTGTGTATGGGCGTCTTGGCATGCGTTTGCTCTCGCTGCTGCTGCTGGTCTCTTGCATGTGACTGGATCCTTATCTATTTTTTTTAAATATAAGAATATAAGTATATATGCTAGTCTATATATACATAGCTTTGTGTGTGTTTCTCTAATGATACTCGAAAGACTGACAATTGCCTGGCTTGCTGGGGCTCGGGGTATTTCGTGTCAAAAGTCCTCTTGACAGATTTCCCTGCTATTTGAATTTGTGAGCTTTGCGCTGCAGTTTACCGGGGACACGAACCAGGCCACATGGGCCGACAGATGGCGCCGAAGCGCAAGCTGAAGCAGAGCTTTGGCCAAGCTACATTCGACTGTGTAAGTTGAGCTTTGAAGCTTTTGATAATATTTTACATATTTATTTTTATTTAAATTTTATTTAATTTTTTTTTTATTTTATTTACCATGAATTTATTTATTTTTTTTTTACTTTGTTTAAATTTTCTTAAAATTTTATTTAACTTTTTTTTATTTTATTTAAATTTTATTTACATATTTTTATTTATTTAAATTTTATTTAAAATTTATGTACATTTTTTTTTAATTTTATTTAAATTTTATTTAAATTTTTTTATTTTATTTAAATCTCTTAAAATCATATTAATTTTTTTTTATTTAATTTTATTTAAATTTTGTTTATTTTTTTTCAATATAAATTGTTTATTTTTTGTTTTTAAAATTAATGTAAATTTGAAAGTATTCTTAAAAAATGATTTTTGTTGCTCTTATGCGACGCGCCGTAGTGCTACCTATTGAAAAATTTTGGTTTATCGAGTGCTGGCATATGTAGTTGGAGATCTAATGTTTTTTCTTCGGTTGGGGGAGTGGTGCTGGGGCTTCAGGCTTTCGCAGTTCGGGGTCCTCGTCGGGGTCGGGGTGGAAGTCCTCCTTGAGGAATTTGATGAACTTCTTAACCGATATGAGGGGGTTGGCTGGCGGGAACATAAACCTCATCTCACAGCAGTCCTTGACAGCGACGATCCGCCAACCGTTGTCCTTCATGTGATAGAGACGCACAAGTCCGCCCGTGTATGGGTCGAGGTGGGCGGCGTTGTAGATTGCGCGCATGCCCAGCAGGTAGGCCTCTTCGTCCGTTAGGTCGAAGTCGTATGCCTCGTCCAGGATGCTCTGGGCGGCGTTGGAGCCACTGCCCACAGTGAAGAGGAAACCCTCCATGAGTCCTCCATCCGAGTCGACGTAAAAGAGAGTAGGTGCGTCTTCATTGAAGCCGGCCAGTATCATGCCCATGCACAGGCCTAGTCCCTCGAACTGTATGGCGATGTTCTTCATTATGTGGGCCGCCGACTTCACCGACAGCGGCTGGCCGTTGGCCAGCTCGTGCAGGCGGCTCTCCGTCGTGACCACGCGGTCCCAGTAGATGCAGTCGGCGGCGCCGCCGGCAATGGTGCCCAGTATGTTGGGGGTCACATGAACCACTTTGCGCAAGCTCTGCGAGGAGATGAAGTTGTCGCAGGTGCCGCGCGAGTCGGCGGCCAAGATGATGCCGCCCTGGTACACGAACCCCAGCGTGGTCGTCCCATGCGTCAGCTCCAGTTTCAAGTCATTCTTCTCTTCCAGCTTGGCCAGTCGCTTCTCCGGATTGTCAAGCCTCGGCAAGAACATCGAGTATGGGCTGCTCAGCACATTGCCCAATCGATTGGCTGCGATGCCGACGTATCCCTCGTTCCTTTTGGTGATGTCCGGCATCAACGGCGTCTTGTTCATGCCGCAGATTTGCTCCAGCGCCATCTTGCGGTCGATTTCGAATAATATATTTTCGAATATACGTATATATTAATATCAAAATATATTTCCGTTTGAATTTTGTATGTGATTTTTGTTGTTGTCCTGAGCTCTGTAAGCTCTCAAATGAACTGTGTAGCAGCAGTATTTGAAGCCCTTTACTGAGCTCGTTCCGCAGCCTACTGTGATATAATTTTTTGAATGCTGAAACTTAGAGCTATCGCTAGGCGGTGTCTTGGCTGGCATTTCGTTAGCAAAATTAATTTTAAAAAATATATTTAAAAAAAATAAATAAAAATGATTAAAAAAAAATAAAGTACAAAAAATAGTTATTAAAAAATATATACACAAAAATAAATTTAAAAAAAAATATATATGTGAAAATTAATTTAAATAAATGTAAAGTATACAAATAATTAAAAATAAGTATACAAAAAAATTGATTTATAAAATTATTAAAAAAATAATAAAAATTAACAAATAACATTTACAAACAAAATAATAAATATTTATTCTTAAAAAATATATGTAAAAATTAATTTAAAAAATAAAAATATAAAAATTAAGTTAAAAAAATATGAAGTACATATACATATTAATTTTTAAAAAATGATAAATAAAACTTTATTTATAAAAATATATAAAAATTACTAAAAAAATTAAAAAAAAAAAATAAAATGTAAAAATAACAAAAAATAAAATAACAAATTTTATTCTTAAAAAATATAAACTAAATAAAAACTAATTTAAAAATAACTAATAAAAAATTAATTTTAGGAAAAGTAGAAAAAAAATTTAAAAAAAAACATTGTAAAAATTAAAAAAAAGTCTTAGAATTAATTTCATAAAAGTTTAAAAATATAAGTGTAAATATAAAATATATATCAACAAATTACTTAAAAATAAATAAAATAATAATATTAAGTTAAAAAATGTATACAAATTAATTTAAAAAAAAAATAATGTGGAAAAATATATATTCATATATATTTTTGAATTGCATAAAAGTCTTTATATTCAAATTCGTATAAAAGTTGACTATGAAAGTATGGAAACATGATTCTATGCATAGAGCTAGGCCTGAGAGCTCTAATTGCTCGAATGTGCTTTAAGGCGCAAGAAAGTATATATGTATATAGAAAAGGCTCTGATTATTGTTGACTGCGGTATTCGAGCGCAAGTCTCTAGTGAGTTGAGCGCTTTTAAATAAATACCAGGCTCGCGCTCAGCCATTGAGAGTTGCAAACAATAATTGGCAAAATGAGTGGAGCATTCATAACGACGTGGAAGTACGCTTCACTTTCTTCTCGAGTTGCGATAGAGTGTTGGGGGTCGGGGTGGGTGTGGGCTGTGTGTGGCGGCTACAAATGTTGAGCAATTACGTGACGCGTGCCTGGGACGCCGCCGTATGATAATATGCCACAACTGTCAACAATATTTCCGGTGCAAAGTGTCTCCAATGTGATCTCCCTAACAAGTCTAGCTGTAGCTCTCTCTCACTCACTCACTCTCTCTCTCTCTCGCTCTCTATTGCTGTTTCGCTTAGCGTTTGCATGTCAACCTGTGTGTGTGTGTGTGTGGCCTTGACAGCAATTGTGTGTGTGTGTGTGTGTGCAGCTGTGTGTTTAGTACTCTCAGCTCGGGCACATATCATTGTCAGTGCAGGGCCGTGACACAACTTCAGTTCGCTCGAGTTGTCTAAAGACTTGAGTCCAACTGTCGGCATCGTCTTAGCAACTAAACGACAGTTACAGCAGCAGCAGCAGCAACAGCATCATTATAAACTAAGCATGCACTGAGCGAAATGGGCGTGAGATATAAGAATTTAATATAGTTCTTGTTATTCACTTCTTGATCACTTTCCGATCAAGACATCTCTCAACTTCAGTTCAGCCTTGATGGTTCTGAAGATATCCTGAAGTAGAACTGCAGTTGGAGTAATAATATATGTATACATAATTTTTATTCATTTCTGACAGTGTATAATGCTGTTTGAGAGATTTGTATAATGGTATAGTAATAACAGATCATAATAGATCATTAATAAGGAGAAATTCAGATACGAAACCAATATACCTTGCTTTTAATGGGTGCAGGGTATAAAAAAGTTTTTGAAGATCATTCGATAGTTCATGTTAGAGCTTAGGCATTGAAGGTCTTTTGTTGTCTTGCCTCAGCCGTGTGGGAATCTGTCAGATATATTAGCTATATGTAGAAATCCATAAGATATAGTAACTATATAAAACCTATAAACTCTTAAGAACAGCCATCAAATATTTATGTTTGATCTATCAAATCTCTAACAAGAAGATCTTTCCTTATATCTAAATTGAGCTTTGATGGAAGAAATCCATAAGACATAGTTTCTATGTAATCCATGGGCTCTAAAGCAGAGCCCTAAAATATTTGAGTCTTATGTTAACTAGTGTAGCTATCAAATCTCTAACAACTATCTATCTATCTATCTCTTATTCTAACCAAAACTTTAGCAAAAGCGCAATAAAGTTCTAACTGTATCTATGCGAGTGACTAACTCTGGCCCCTCTCATGCGCCCGCTCACTGTGTGTTGCGTTTTTTGTGTAGCAAATGCGACGTCAACGCAGTCATTAGACGCTTGGGTAGCTGCTCTACACTGCCACGCGCCCCTCCCCAGGGCAGGCATAGGCGGGCTGTCTGCTCTGGTGTTGCCTTTGCTGTTGTTGTTGGCATTAACTTGACACTTTCCCCATTGCCGTGTGGCATGCCTGGAGTAGCATGCCCACACAGTGCCTGCATGCATGCGTGTGTGCATGTGTGTGTGTGTGTGTAAATGTATAACTGTAAAAGGCACTTGAAACACATTCGCCTGGAAATTTGCCTGCATTTTGTGCTTTTATTAATGTGACGGGCGAAGAATCGCGACGCGATAAAATATTGTGAAGCGTCCTGTCTGCCCCTAGGACTCGCCGTTAAGGCGTCCACTTAATTATTCATCCCAGAAAAAACTAACAAACAAAAGAAAGCAATTGCAATTGCCGCAAATGCGCCTTGGCTTTAACTCCGATTTGAGTTGCATTAACTTTGAGTCTGATCTGGCCAGTGGAAATGTCCTTGATGAATCCCTGTTTTAGAGTGAAAGGAAAATGCTATCTAAAGCGTATTTCGAGTACTGGCTGAATGTAGACAGTGTTGGTAAACGCTCTTAGAAGTTAGTGTAAGAAAATGGATTACAACTGTAGTCTACATGGAAATTATAAAACAAAAGGCGGGAAGTAGAAAGTTGAGATTAAGGACTCGGAATAGAAACTGAAAAGTAAACGATTTCTGACTTCAAATTAGGAAATTATCAATAGGAACTGAAGACTGGAAATTTTGGATCTAAGCACTGGAAAGGCTCTTGAGACTGAAAGCTGGAAGCGGAAGACTGAAAACTGGAAGCTAGGAACTAGCAACTTGGAACTGGAAACTAGAAGTCGGACTTTACAATCTGGAAAGTGAAAGCCAGAAACTGGAAACTAAAAGATGGAAAAAAAGCTGGAAGCAGGAAGCTAGAAACTGGAAACTTGGAACTGTAAACCGGAGACTGGAAACTTGATCCGAAAAGCTACAAACTGGAAACTATCAACTTGAAACTGGAAAATGTAAACTAGAAGCTAGACTCTCGCAACTGGAAACTGGAATCTGTTGGCTTTAAACTGCAAATTTGAATCTGTTAGCTGGAAACTGGAAACGAGAATCAGGAAACTAGGAAACGATAAACTGGAAACTAGAAGCTGGAAACTAGAAGTTGGAAACTGGACACTGAAAACTGGAAACTTTCGACTAAAAGCTGGAAACTTGGAGCCGAAAACTGGAAACTAGAAGCCGAAATCCAGAAACTGGAAAGTGAAAGCTGGAAAAGTAAAGTAGGAAGATATAAGCTGGAAACTTGGAATTGGAAACTAGAAACTGGAGCCTGGAATTTGTTAGCTGGGAACTTGAATCCAAGGAACTGGTAGCCGGAAATTGGAAGCTAGCGATTAGAAAAAAGAAAATTTGACTGAAAACTATAATTTCAAGATAAGGAGCTAGACTAGAAGGAAATAAACAGTGTGAAAGTGGAAATTGGAAGCTAAAGCTTTGCATTAAAGTTAAACTTTGCATTAGTTAAAAAACGTTATACCTTGATTTCCCATTTTCAATGGGATCAGGGTATAAAAAAAAGCTCGAATCAAGAAACTCACAATCCTACCGAATCCTCATGCAGCAGCAAGCTTTAGAGTATTGGATGAAATCAACTATTACTTGAAGTTAACAATTGCTTTAGACTTGCCGTCAAGTTCATGTCAATGCTACTGCCAGCCATAACATGCATGTTAAAGCTGCTAAGTGGGCAAAGTCTGTTATCAGCTCATCGAACTTTAGCCGCAACACGAACTAATTGCTCGCAGCAGCTTCAATTTGCATTAATAGCCGACTTAATCAACGTTTTGTTCGTTGTTGTTCTCTTTTTTGAGCCGCTGATGCACATCGATCGTTGTTGGAGAGGACAATGTTAGTTGGGAGCGCTCTCCACTCGGCACGCGCCATTCAGTTGCTGCTGAAGTGTGGTCCAAGTAGCAGCAGCGGTTCATGGCCAGCAGCATTGTAGTCGAGTCCGGCGCCCTTCGCCCGGCAAATGCAAATCGTGCTGAATTGCATTTTTCGCAGCAGCGGCAGTGGCAGAGGCAGCAGAGGCAGCCACAGCAGCAGCAGCAGCAGCAGCAGCAGCAAACAGCGAGCAAAATTCAAACTGCACATTTTTATAGGCAGGCTGCTGGAATAGCTGCACTGGCGCCAGTCTCTGCGGCTGCCCGGCTAACCCCGGCTCCAGCTACAGCTGCTGCTGCTGCTGCTGAACGAGGCGTTGATAAATGTGGCAGACGCCAACGCCAGTTGCAGCCCAGGACTAGACCAGTGTCACTTCTGGCGCTGCTGCTGCTGCTGTTAAGTGTTGCAAATCCACTGAGCGGCATAAAATGTTGCGTCATCCGGCGTGCAAATGCTGGTTGGAGCTGCAGCTAATAGAGGACGACCTCTGCTGAATGACCATTTTCGGTCGTAGACCAACTAGCCCCCCCACCCCTCACCTTTGCCCTACAACTGAATTTTCTCCCGAATTTTTTTGCACGACTTTTCTTTAATTTTCATTTTTTGGGTTTTTTTTTGCTTTGGTTTTCTTTCAGGGGGTAAACGCTGCGGCAGCCTTGTTGACAATTTGTCGACGTGTCAGAAGAGTCAACGTGAATGTGACAAGTGACGTTGACGTCGGCGTCGTCGTCGGCGTTGACGGCGACGTCAAGCGCGGATGCTGACGAGACAGGCGAACTGGACTGAGTTGTTGGTTTCGTGGTCCATTGGACAGTTGGACAAAGCGGCGGCTGGTTTTTGTCTCGCTTCTGCTGCTGCTGCTGCTGTTGTTGTTGTTGTTGCTAGTGTTGTTGTTGTTGTTGTTGTCGTAGCTGTCATCATTTTCGCTTAAATATTGATATGCGCTACGCCACAGTGCGGTTGCAGCTCTCTGGCCATAAGCTTTGGCATTATGTCCATTTTATACATTCCATATCATTACAAGAGCAAGATAAAGGGAGAGAGAGAGAGAATGTTCCGCAAGATTCCAGCGTTCCGCTAATGAAAGACCTTTCCATGAATGAACTTTGTTTAAGAATTTATCTTGAGGAATGCTGAAATGGAACACAGGAAAGTAGCGGAATTAGGATTCACATCAGTTTTGTCATGAAATGAAATGGAATGGAACAGAGAAAATATTTGAAATACATTACAAAACTTGAAAGACATGAAAGATTCATAATAAAACATGAACATGAAACATAAAACATACCATTTATAGAAAAATTTGAGATGGAATGCTGGAATGGAACAGCGAATATTGATTTATAAATGATTGTAGTGCAAAACGAATAATAGTGCCAATTAATAGATGAAATTCAAAAGTGGAACGCTGAAATGGAACACTATTTTATAAACCAAGTCACGAAATAAGAATATATTGAAATGCATTGACAAGAGCTTAACTGTATTCAATATTAACTCTTTTATTGATTTGGAATGCTGGAATGAAACAGTTTAGTGCTGTTGCACAAGCAGCCATTTTGTAGGTGCTTCTGAGTTCGTTACAGATTTCTGATTGCATAACCGAAAATTAATTTTTACCCAAACGAAAAGTCAGAGCTGGCTGTTAGCGAGAACGTAAACGGAATAATTGATATATGTACATATGTATGTATGTATGGAAGCATATAGGCATATCTCTCTCTGTGTGTGTGTGTGGGTGGGTGTGTGGAGGTCATCAGGCAAACAGCAGCCGTTGGCATACAGCGATCCAGATGCAGATGTCCTTATGTCACTAATTACATGCATGTCAATTTTTCGCTCATCATTGGGCCCGGTGGTGGCCTTGCCGTTCCAATTCCATTCCATTCCGTGCCGTTTCGCTTCGATTCGAACAATTCACTTGGCACTGTGCGAACGGCAACAAAACCAAAACATATTTGGACAGTTTGTGGACAGGCCGGATGGTTTTACTGTGGTCATCAGCATCGGACTGATGCTTCCTACGAGGCTCTCTCCGGCCTCCTCGTCCTTGCGCTCGTGCGTTCATGTGTGCGTATCTTTTTATTAAATTTTTCATTATTTGCTGACAGCTGTCGGTAAATGGAATTGTTTATTACCTGAACCCGCACCAGATGAAGTTCGCCGCTCCGTTATCCTATTGGTCCTTCGGCTGCTGACGCCGCATCGTTGTCGGTGATTATCATAACGTTTGCACTCGACAGCCAGGCCTGCCAGCCAGCCAGCCAGCTTGCCTGCCTGCCAGCCAGGCTGACCGGCTGCAAATGTTGACAGTTTTGGGCAACACAACAAAACACAATTGCGGGCTAGCTGCAGCCCCAAGGGGGAGGAGCCAGCTTAAGCGGGGGCTTCTCTATTCTTTGAATACATTGAACGAATCGAGAACCGAGTCTGAATTTGAGAGTTGAAATGCATTTTAGAAATGCATTCCAGCCCACGAAACCGCAAAACAGAATGAGTAACAGATGTTCTCTCATTCGGTAGCCCTCTCTCTCTCTCTCTCTCTCTTTCTCTCTCTCTCCATGTTTGTCCTATTAAACTGTGATTATATTGATTGTAAATTTATAGTAATAGTATAGTCACCTATCTCCTTTCTCCTATCTCCTTTCTCCTATCTCATTTCTACTATCTCCTATCTTCCATCTCCTATCTGCTATTTCCTGTCTCCTATCTCATACTCCCTATTCAATATTTTCTATCTCCTTTCTCCTATCTCATTTCTCCTATCTCATTTCTCCTTTCTCCTATCTCCTATCTTTCATCTCCTATCTGCTATTTCCTGTCACCTATCTCCTACTCCCTATTCAATATTTCATATCTCCTATATCTTATCTCCTATCTCCTTGTTCCTATCTCCTTTTTCCTATCTCCTTTCTCCTATCTCCTTTCTCCTACCTCAAATTTATTGCTATAATTCTCAACTGGTTGAGGCGCAGTTCTTCCCGCTGGCTCCGAGCTACTTAAAGAGCCGTTGATAGAGTCGGCTGCCAGAGCTCATGGTTCGCACACAATTTGCATTCGGTTGGCGGAAGCAGTTGCAACACTTTTTCGGGCGGCTGGCTGGGCCGTAGTTGGACTCAAATTGCGGCTGCTTTGCTAACAATGGCAAATCAAATAAGTTGCATGCAGTTTGCACTTAATTGCCAGTGCCAAAGTGGCAAGAAAAAAGGAGGCGACTCCACTAGTCGTCGGCGGCAGCAGCGGCGGCGTCGGCTGCAGTCGCAAGTGCCAAGTGGCAAGTGGCAAACGGCAAACGGCAGCTGCAGCACAGAGCAGAAAGATGCTAGCTGCTAGATGCCAGGGAGCGTGGGGGTGGCTGCTGGCTGGGCTTGGCTACTGTAGTTTGGGCGATGGGCAACATGAGAACCAATTAAAGACATCGTTGGCAGCGGCGCTGTCGTCCGGCGTTGTTGGCAAACGTCAACGTCGAAAACTAATTAGCATAACAAGCAACAAAGCGTACCAAGAGCTGGGCCGAAGGGGTTGCTTGTAATAGTGAGGGGTGCGTTGGTGTATGTAAGTGGGTGTGTGGAACGCAGCCAAGTGGTGCTGGGGCAACCTAGTTACAAGCGCTTCATGTGTGTGTCTGTGCCTGTGTCTGTGTGGGGCTTCCGGAGTCGGGGCACAGCAACAGCTTCCAGCTTGGCTTGTGGGCGCAAATCAAAAGTTGCGCCATTAAAATGAGCAACACACACACATTCACACACACTCACACACACATGATAACACACACACCCACATAACCATAAACAAACACAATTACAAGTGAAGCAAAGCTTCAGAGTCTGCAACTGGAGACTGAAGCCGGTCGTCCTTGCAGCGTTAATAAACTGTCGGCATAAATAAAATGTAAGAAGCAGCAGCGGCGGCAGCGACGGCAGCGGCGGCGGACACTGGCTTCCAAAGCCAAGCAAAATAAAAATAGAAGGCGCGTTATGATTTATGCGCCGCTGCAGCCAAAGCCAAAGGACACTCTCCAGCAGCCAGTCGGCAGGATGTGACCGTGGGTGGCTGCCTCGCTGGCTCGCAGACTGCTCCACATTGACGCCGTCTTCCGGCGTGCAAATAAAATTTCGGGCATTGGCGGTCGGCGCATGTTTCTGATGGCGACGAGACAGCAGCGAGACAAGCTCAAAGGGATTAAATTAAAATGTCCTTTGAGTTGTGTTTTAATTACTTCCTCTCTCCCTCCCTCCCTCTCTCCCTCTCTCTCTCTCGCTCGCTCTCGGTCTGTGGCCATGAAAACGTTGCCTGTGCCAAACTCCTCAAGTCACGCCCACAATCTCGCCCGCACAGCAGCTGCCGTCACAGCCGGAGACATCGCAGCGCATCGCATCGCATCGCATCGCATCGTCTCGCTGCGAAAACTTAAGACAGTTCCACAATTTCTGGCCACAAGCCCAAAAGTTGCCAAAGTTTTTAACCTCAACAACGAATCAAATTGTCGAACAGACCAACGAGAAACCACCGAAATCTCTTTCAACTGCGAGAGCTGGGTATATATATATATATGTATAAACATATATATAGAAGTATATATACATATATATATATCTTGCACAACTTGAAGTAGTAGCGGCTGTTTCTACTCTCAACTCAATTACTAATTGGTTGCATAGGGTATATTGGCTTGGTGCATATATGTATGTACCATTTGGTTGTGAAAGGCGTATTAGCTGCAAGGATCAACAGGATATATATATATATATATATATATATATATATATATATATATATATTGTATATATATATATATATATATATATATATATATATATATATATATATATATATATATATATTCCTGTTGATCCTTGCACAGCTAATACATATATATATATATATATATATATATATATATATATATATATATATATATATATGTATATATCTTTTTTTTTTTATACCTCTATAATAAGCCTTTGCCTATTCTTCCGACTGGCTCTCACTCCGCTCGCTTACCTATCTTCTAGTCTATCTCTAGTCTCCATTGAAAATGCCATTAGAGCTTAATGAGCTTATGAAAATGCATGTAAGGGGCAGAAGGAGGCGTGGTGCACCTCATGAAGCGTATATTGACCAAGAGCTGAGTTGATCTGGCTATACCCGTACGTCTGTTTGACTATCCGTCCGTCATTCTAGGCTGGCAGATAGTCCCTCCGTCCATCGGTTTAACCATCCGTCCGTCCGGTCATTCGTCTGCCCGTTTATTCGTGCATACGTCCATTCATCCGCCCGTTCATCTGTCCACCCGTTCATCCGTCCGTCTGCCTATCCGTCCATCGGTTCACATTATGTGAGTCAAATATTCATCCGTCCGCCTCTCTTGTCTGGCAGGCAGTCCGTCCGACCATCGGTTTAACCATCCGTCCATTCGTCTGCCCGTTTATTCGTTCATCCGTCCGTCTGTCTAGGCTGACAGGCAGTCCGTCCGATCATGGGTTCATCTATTTATTCGTCCGTCCGACCGTACATTCATTCATCCGTCCATTCATCCGCTAGTCCATCCGCCGGCCCGTCCATCCATCCGTCCGTCTCTCTTGTCTGGCAGGCAGTCCATCTGTAGGTTCATCCATCTGTCCGTTCATCTTTCTGATCAGTCTACAACTGCCTTAATAACCGGATCTCCTTGACTAAGCTCATCTATCTACGATTTCAATTCGCTTCAAATGTTATTCAAATAAATCGCTCAAATATCTCCCTCGAGCTGACGTCACAAATAGTTGCGCAATTACAATTACAGCTGGAGCATTGCTGAGCAAAGCAACCATCTCTCTCTCTCACTCTCTCTCTCTCTCTCGCTCTCTCACGCACACACGCATAAGTGTTTGAGCTAGCGAAAGCTCAGTCATACACAGACACGGACAGCGTCTAAGTCAACGGCTACAGCCGGCGGGCTGCAGTGGACAGGTTGGCTGGCTTTAAAGTTGGTCAATGCTTGGGGCCAACAAATGGCAACAGTCAGAGCCAGATAGATGGGCGGAGATACTACATGTGTAACTGTGGAGGGGGGAGGGGGGTTGATAGGGGTAAGGGTAGAGAGTGGGAGCACAGCTCATTCATTCTCATCAGCGTATTGGGGATTTGGCGCCTTTGTAGCGCCTGTCAAGTGTCGCGTGCGTGAACCGAGCAGCGTGCGTGACTGCAGCAGAGGGGGTGGGGGGAGGAGGGGCAGAGAGAGAGAGAGAGGGCGCGCCGCAGGAGCTGAACCTGAAGCTGGGCTGCGAATATCGACGCCCCAAACAAATGGCCAATTAATTGCCAGAGCCAGCAGCAAACAGCGCTAGACAGGCCCCGGAATGCCACTCCGGCTACGACTACGGCTAGGACTACGGTCGTTCTGGCTCTGTCTGGCTCTGCTGACTGCTGCTGCTGCTGCTACTGCTGCTGCAATCGATTATTTATTTATTTATGCCACGCTGTGCCGCCTTCAATTGGCTACAATTGGCGCTTATCTCTGACGGGCTTAGTGGGCGTTCCGCCTGGACCGAGCCTTACAAATGTTTTGCATATCACTGACAACGGGCCGGACGGACGAACGAACGGTCGGACGGAGGGGCAGCAACTGCAGACAGTGCCTTAGAAAAATCGTTGGACATAGTATGTGTCCCCCAGCCATTTGGGGACTTTGCATACATTTCGCCCAGTGGCTTCGGCTTCAGCTTCAGCTTCGGCTTTGGCTTGGGCAAATATTTTAGGCTCTCGCACTTGGGCGCTCTGCATGGGAATTTATTTGAGCAAATTTGCAAATTATTGCGTTTCGTGCCGAGTGCGAGAGTCCTTTCGTGGACATCTATTACGCTAGCCCATTTACATTTGACAATTGCCTTGTTGGCATCTTTTTAATGGGCCACCGACCGCCCGCAGCCCGCAGCCCCAACTCCTTCTCCTGCTCCCTCTCCTGCCATTTCTAGCCGGCATCAAAGCTCGAGCTCAACACGAATTTGGCACGCTGGTTTTTTATGGCCTTTGAGTGGATTTCGCCACGACAGCGCACAAATTGGAGACAAGCATTAGAACAATGGCCAGCGAGTTGAAGGCTCTCTCTCTCTCTCCCTCTCTCTCTCACTCTGCGCCTCTTCGAGTCTCTTCAAGACTTCAGCAGATTTTCGTGCACATTAAAAGCGGAAGTGAAAGTATTTTTAATGTTTGCTAAAAGCTGCCAGAGCTTTGCAGTTATTTATGGCAAAATAAGCTCAGATTGTAAGCCATATTGAAGCTGCACAAAGCTTTCGCAGAAGCTGCTGGATGAAACATTAATCTCAAGGGAAAGCGTATGAAAATAAAATTAAATAATCACAATAAGAGCTTTTTGCGTTTAAGATAGAAGTCGAAAGCTGTTGGCTATGCAAAAGCTTTGGCTTAAGCCGAGCCCTAAGGACTTAAGCTACAACTCGAGCATGAAGTGCAGCTTTCACTATTGAAAGCTCTGCATTAATGTGCTTTCAACCCAAAATTTAAGTTAATGGAACTATTCGAATAGTTTTGAGTATATATTTTTCCATTAAAGCAAGATTTCTTAAGGCAGCGTTAAAGCTTACGTCCCACAGCTGCAGCTAAGCAAATCCACATTTCTGGCTCGCTTGCTTCGATATTTGGTCTTAAATTGTTGCAGCAATCAAAGTCGGCAAAGTAAATGCGACTAAGCAGAGTGATAAGTGCGTGGTCTGGCAGACATTTTTGAAGCCTTTGGTTCATTTGTTGGACAATTAAAACGTAGTTAGACCGACGAGCTGGGGATTGGCTTCAATTTTTATGCAAGAATTCAGGAATTTCGTACGGTTACTTTGCCAACTGGCCGGCTCGGGCATAAAATCATCGATGTCAGTCAGGCAGTCGGACGGTCAGTCGGTCGGCATATGCACTGAATTGATTAGAGTTGTCTAAGCTGAGCTGCAGCTTCAACCTGGTCGAGCCCTCTAGCCCACACATCTGACAGAGCTCAGTGGCATTTGTTCAACATCAACGAACCCGTTCCGGCTGGTCTCGAAAGATTGGCCCGATGCCTCGAGTGGCAGCGGCAGTGTAGGCACATCAAATGGAACTGGAAATCGAACAACAAAACGAAACGCCGTGCGTCAGCCAGAACAATTCAATTGGCCGAGTGCTATACACGCACCTGCAGCTGCCAATTGTGGGCCCTCTCTATCTCTGTCTCTGCTCTTCTCTCTCTCTCTCTCTTCACTCTGGCTGAACCTCTGCTAGAACTTCACATGCGACACGTCAAGCAGTCGTGGCTGTCCAATCATCCAGCGCCAGCCAGCAGATGACACTGCATCATGACGCACTGGACCAGGCGACAACAACAACAACAACAACAACAGCCCGAAACAACAACAAAAACTGCCAATTAAGTGAAAAAAGCCGCTGCGATGGCTACGCTAACCGAGGCATTAGAAGTGCCCAGACCCATCGAACAGCGACGTAGAAAAACAGAAAATAGAATAAAAAGGGGGAGAAAATGGTTTCGCAAGCATTGAAAAAAAGTGAAGAAAGCAATTTGATAGGGCCTGCTAGGCTAGCTAAATACCCTGCAAAATCAAGTAAAAGTTAGCTAAAGAAAACTAGAAATTTTTAAAAAATATTTAAGTTGGAAAACTTAAAGTTTGGAGACTTTGATATAGCTAGGCATAGGAGATATGAGATCTAGCTAATGTAAGCTTCAAATCTTTTAAGTTTTTAGTATTTTCTATGCATTGAATACAGTACTTATGACCGCTTATAGAGCACTCTCCTATAGAGTATGAAATATATTCTATATCTTAAGCCTGTTTCACGGAAACTGAATGATAAGCTAGTGCAAGTCATCTGAATAAGTAATAAATATCTTCAATATAGCCTAAAGTATGCCCAAACCAAGTTTCATAGCCATAGT